>OY997392.1:2935592-3329910 GCA_963921505.1 Phakellia ventilabrum
CCAAGTTGCAAATGGCATGGGAGAGCCGCCAATTTGTTCTGCAGCTGCCTTTAGCTTGGTCTAACCTGTACAGTTTTTAACAAACAATCTTGTTTTCTTAGAGGACAGCTGCTTGAATATTGTAATGGTATGAGATGCTAAAATTAATTGTTACTATAATATTATGGTAGATCAAAAATAATTGGCAGAATTAAGCAAATTAGTGTTACTGCAGGAATGCATAAAAAGAACGCAATTCATATATCTGGTGTAAATAAAACTGGCTCTTTACAGTAAAAAGACTACTATTATAGTGTCTAGTAGATATAAATAGATGAGACACGAAAGAGGGAGAGAAGAGCCTAGAGCTGAGAAACGTAATGGATGTACTGCTGCATGGTCTCTGTTGGGTTCAGAATTGTGTCTCATCTTGGTCTCCAATAGCACTCAGCCTGCTGGAATGGTGGGCAGGGGCTGCCTGAGGTGGTTGGGCCTAGGGGTGAAAGAGAGCAGACCATCACTCACGTTTCACAATGGACATACTGTACATATGCTTATTAGCCTGTTGTGTAATATATACACCAAGCCTAAACATCACAGAGAAGGTAACCTAAGAATATGATACCAGTAAATTAGTACAGTGCTAAAAATACGAAAACAATGAAAGTAGTTAAAAATGGGGAGAGGTTTAACCAGGTTCTCAATAGCACCACCAAAAAGCTGTGCATGTTTGCTCCAATCAGCACAAGTGAATGCATATTAGACTTGTGCTGCACCACTAGGTACAATCAAAACAGGAAATTTCCCCAATAATTAGAAGGACCCTCCCTAAATAGATGAATATGATGTACATCAGGGAGCTCCAGCTACATCAACATGTCCTTCGCATTATCCTCTCAATACTCTATTGAGAAGACAATGCAAAGGACATATTTTAACCTTTGCCCCCTTTGTACAATCTTGAATAGCATTCAGCTGATGATTCAGCTTTAGCCATTTATTGATTGTCTAATGAATGAAAACTTGCCCGGACTCTGTCCTGACCTCACCATCGACCTACTCCCTAGAATGTTCAGCCAGATACCCTTGTGGGTTTATAAGGACCTCGCTTCTATGACATGAGCAGGCAAAGACACACCCACAGCAGCTGATCATGAAGTGAGCAAAGCGAACAAAGCTACTTGTGCAGAATAACGTTTACCACAAATCTTTCAGATGGCACATTCTTAGGTTGTTGGAGCCATGCAGTAAGTAGTATAACAATAACTGATCAGCTTCTTACCACACTACTGCCATCTTCCAATCCTTCATCAGTGCTTCTTGGGCGGCACTTTGTCATCATGAAACAATTAGTGTTCCAGAGCTACACTATTTGTTGCTACAGATGCTTATATAAGTTATATAATTTTTTTTCACAGTGCAAAAGTTGAACTTTGAATTATCAGATATTATGTAAATAGAGGGTGACCCAGATCACAGACGGCCCAGGCTCTCCCTTTGGAAATGGGGGAGAGCCTGGTATCTTTTCTTACATGATTTAAGTTATTTAATTATGCATGGATGAGGATTGATTGTATTTTTCAACTTTTTGCTGGAGGTGGTCACCTATGCGCTAGCTACTATGCGCAATTAAGTCCTTTCTACCCCAGAACATTACTCACATGAGAGGCTCTCCCCTGTTTTACACGATTTTCAAGGAGAGAGCCTGGGGGCAAGAATACTAACTCACTCCAAGTGTTTTAACAAGCAAATCACAACAAATTTAGAGAACTTTAATTCCCTAGGCTAATGTAGTTATTTACCGTACCCCTTATCTGATAAACCTATGTGTCATAAATGCATGTTACAGTATTGTCCACTGAATAAGGCCATTTAATTGGGGGAAGCCAGAGTGGGCCATGCTACATATTTCAGTGGAGTACGACTCACATGTGAGTTTAAGTATCGCTCTAGTATCTGCTGGGACCAGTCTAGCAGCTGGTTGCCGTCAGGTGGCATCTGAACTGCTGAGGGCTTCTTATTGACCAAGTACAGCAGTCTGGTCACATCACGCATCACATTCCTGGAGAGGGAGGTGAGTTGGTTGGAGAGGGGTGGGGCCGCATCTGACATCACTGATGATGTTATGGGACATAAACGTACTTTCTATCACACAATTTCTCCGCTACTAAAATTTAAATCAGCTCTCGTGAACACCAAGCCAATCATCAAATGCACACCAACTTACCTATACTGCTTAGCAGCTGCAGCATCAGGTGGCAGCTCCTTGAGCCTCCGGCGCATGTCATTGAGCATGCGAAGAAATACCTCTGCCTGAGTGCGAAGATAGTCTAGCTTTCGCATGAACTCCACCTCTTCCTCTGAGGCATCTCGTTCTGAAGGCAGAGAGTAGTCAATAGTAATAATGAGCAAGGATGGCATAGCGAACTGCTGATTGGCAGTGGCAACCCCTATGACTCGGTAATAGTGGCAGCATTAGCCTCATATCCATATCTCCACACATCAAACATGTTCCAGTCTCAATCTCTGCCCCAGAAGACTTATCTACATACAAATTTCACAGTGAGGAGGTGTGTCCAACTCTAGTGGCTGCTATATTAGCTACCAATACTCCAATACCTTGTGCAAAGTTGATTGCCGTTACTCATAAAACTATCCCACACTTCACCGCCACCATTGCTGTTGCAATAGTAGAGCATGACTCCTGGAGAAATTTTACTGTAGTGAAATTTAGGATACCTATTACACAATGTAACAACATGGGTGGCAGTGAAAGTTGTATGGATAACTCTCACAAGTGGTACTGGAGGAATGATAGTGAAATTGAAGCCAAGTGCATTCCTTCAATATCATAAGTGAAATGTCTCCCAGATTTAGCTCCCACCCATCCTGTTATACTAGTGAAACTTGCCTAGCTGTTGTATTATGATAAAGCACCATGTTTTTTTTTACCAACCTTTGAAAGAGGGATTTTCATGGCCTGTAAGGTAGCTGCTGTCATGGCTTTCTCTGTCTGTCTGGAGTACAGTAGATATAAAAGCACACATTGAGGAATTAGCAGCAATTTAGTCGAGCCGAATATACATATATATGAAAATGGTCAGGCAAAATTATTCACAGTTTATTGTCGCAGCGGTTACGAGACTAGGATGCAGGCAGGTAGACACTTTTCATTACTCATCACTGCATGGCTGAATAGTACCCTACTGCACCAGTTTGGCTGCTGACGGTTCTACTGCCTTATAAACTCGATCGGTAAAACTGGCTATTTGGAGAACAATGAATTTGTTGCAGAATACTGCTGATTGCTCAAACTGCTGATCATGTAGGGACAATCATGTGGTCTAAAGTGCAGATAGCCGAAATAGACTGTGGCACTGGGTTTCATAGATTGAGTAGAGCTGTGTATTCAGAACTCAGCACAGCAGTAGTACTAGTGATTCACAGTGGTAAGAAAACTTGCCTATCAGAGTGCTTCAATATACCACATAGTGGGAAATACTTGTGTGGCAAAAATTTTGCTATAATTATTCGCTGTCAAACACAGACAACAAAAAACTATTTTTTTTACATGAATAATATTATTATAGACATACGTATACGTATAATTACTTTCACAAATATATAAACCACTAATTTCTGGCATAGAAGCCCAACCACAAAATCTTTACCCCCATAAATATGTCCCACTATACGGCGAGTAACAGAGGCTAAAACTTCCACTGACCTGCTTCTGGTAGTTAAATGAGTTAGATCTCTGTGTTCTGAGAGTGCTTTGGGCTGATTGGGCCTCTGGCCCACCAGTGTCCTCCACAATAAACTGCCCGCTACTGCAATCAAGAAAAGATATGTATGTGTCAGTATAGCCCATAGTAGGTAGTACTAAGGGCCCCTTATCGTATTCATTTAATGAGCATGCCTATGTTTAGTATGGGTCTGTATCTGTTACAATAGCACATTAATTTCTCTGCCATTCCTATGTAGAACCATGCCTACCCCTCCCTCTTATCGGAATAGCTACAGTCTGCTTAGGCTTGTCTCTAGGCTCTAATTAGCCCTTTGGGAGACGAGGCAAACTAATGCTAAAACAAGGCTACCAATAGCTACGCAGGTTTCCAATATAGTCTCATCCCCAGGCCCACATGTGTGTTCTAGGTCAGGAGCCCACTTTCATGTGGTTCATGGGCTCCTGGCCTATTATATTTCTGGTGTGCATGTAGCCTCGTTTCCAGGCCTCCCCCGCTCCATGTGTGTTACATAATGTGAGCGAGCAAAGCGAGCGAGAGGAACTGCTTTTCATACTGCAGGCGACAAAAGCTGGGTGGAGGCTTGGGAACGAGGCTAGTGTGCGTGATGCATAGGGTAGAAGATCGAGTGGCACAAAGGGTTAAATTTTGCATGAGCAAGGACAATTGCAGCTCTCAGGCAACCAAAGGAGATAACAGAATCATGTGGGCATAAGAGTAAGGCTAAACTAAGAGGGCATTAATTGTGTGCTTAAACATACAATGCTCTAAGCCACAGAATTACTGTAGTACACAGCTATGTCCACTACAACACCCATGCACTTTCATTCTGTATAATAAACATACTACAAGTTTTAGTATGCATTTTCGGATGTCAAGAAGACTACATGTACTATATACATGTATATCTTGAAAGCTTACTAACGCAAGGTGAAATTTAATTTAAGAGCTAAATATTCACAACTATATCAGCACCGTGAGCTAAGACATGACTTCTAACTATAGTAGTTGTTACAAACACAACCGTTCTACTTCAACAAACTAGCTTGCTCATGCATATGCATGATTGTATAAGCTAATTAACACGAAATTTTTATTAATAGCATAGTGCAAAGTGCAGTCTCTCATACACACCTGATCCAGCGATATCATAGTTTGGCTCTAAAGTTTCATGCAACTACGTACGTATATTGTGCATCCTCAGTACCTACCTGGATCTGCTGAGCACAGTGCATGCGAAGACACTGACCAGCACAACACAGGTAATTAGCATGATGCCAGCCATGACCGGGATCACAATCACTGCCCACTGCGGAAGAGAGGAACTACTACCCCCACCACCGTCAGCTGTACCTGAAGGAAGGCGGGAGGGGAGGAAGGAGAAGGGAAGTAAAAGGGAGGGGAGGTAAGAAGAAGCAGTGAGGAGGAGTTTCAGCTTGCATATGCTAGAAGCTTTGTCTATGCATTAAACATCAATCACATCACATCAACTGATATTTTGACCTGAACATCTGTCATTGTGTACTGCTTAACAAGGTGACAAGCTCAATCCACTAACCATCACAGGTCCTAGCTGATATTGTTGTATTCTCTAAGATATCGATGTGGAAACCTCGGTTATTGGGACACTGTGTCACACACTCAGTCCCACCACTAGTGAGCTCCAACACAAAATCCAAGCACCTACATAGAGTGAAGCCACATAATATTATTCTAAAATTGTAGGTGAATAATAGCAAAAAGGATGTGTACTGTAACATTGCTATAATGTGCAGATATATGACTCCCCATTCCAACTCTTCTAGTAGGGGGCAACATTTAATGTTGACACAGATGATGTGCAAATTCATCAAAATGAAAGTATATGAAAGTGAAGATTGTTACTTTGCAAGCCAAGCCTGTGAATTGCTTTATAAAGCTGCCAAGTTTGTCAATCAAGAAAGAAGGGTTATTCCAATCACTTACTCAAATGGGGGCATTCTGGTTCCCCGTCCTCTGTATGATTAAAATTCATGCACAAGCTTCCTATCTTGGATAACTACATCCATATAACTGTTGCAAAGGCAAAGGTTCAATCAACATGTATACATTGCCTTTCATGCACGTGACCACAAAGCCTAAAACGTGAATTGTAAACTGACTAGATATGTAATTGCAACATGTTGTACTTTGTTGCAGGCAACCATGCACTACTTCCTCCATGTAACATACCCCGTTATTAATTATGTACACCACTACACTCCTTACAGTCCATCCCATATTTTACTACACATGGTTTATATCATCAATTAGTCTCATTCCCAGCCTTTGATGTTCCATTTTGAGTCAGGAGAGCCCAGGAATGATACTACGCATGCCAGTTGCTTACTTCATGCAAGGTCCCTCAAAGTTACTGCCACAGAACACACAGTCTGCATTAAAGTCAGAGCACCTTGGGTCAACCACTGTAGGACAAAGAATACTCCTTAAAACACTTCAGCTTCAGCTGGCCAAAGCACAGTATAGCTTTGTACATGGATACCATGTACAAGTACTGTGGTAGTATTCAATACATATTATTGTAAATAGAAGACTGTTGTATGGTATATTATTAGTACCACAATATCTTACGGTGTAGGCTATGAATAATTCATACTGCTATATTCACTATGAGAAAAAAATCTATCACTGTGTAATAGAGACGTGGCCAGTGACATTACCCAGTCTATATATAAAGTGGGCAGTGATTATGATAGTAGCATAATACTCAAAATGTGCCAAATAATGCCTGAGTCTTAAAGATGGCAAGTACCAGTACATGAGCGTCTGACTCAACCACCAGAGCATAGCGGCTAGCCTCGTTCCCAGCCCAGCTTTTATCGCGCAGCCATGGCTTTTTTTTCCAAGGCTGTGTGATAAAAACTGGGGCAGGAAGGACTGGGACCGAGGCTACCTAGCGGCCCATCCTCAGAGGGTGGATTTAAGTATGCCAAAGTGCCTTGTAGCAACTACACTATAGCTTCGTTCCCAAGGCTTGTACATACATACTGTTTGCAGTGTGTTTTGTACATAGTGCAAACAGTGTAGGAATGCTGATGGTGGATACAAGCAAAAGTAGTTGAAATAATTGAAATGCCAAGGGTGTAATAATTATGTACATGACAATACAGCGTAGTACTATATACTATGCTCCATGAGCTACAGTCACACACCATCACTCTGGGAGGGTGTGCTAACACTACAATCCATCACATAGCTGAGCAAACAACACTGGCTGCCAGATGGGAGTACACACAACTGGGTGAACACACATGACTCAACAATAAGAGGATAGTAGTTGGGCTGGATGCTACTTCAGTACAGGTCTGATATAATTAACACTCTCGGGTGGCTGGAACAGATAGCAGGAATTCCACCCCCTAGGCAGACCAGACAGCCAATAGGCTGGCCTTTTGTCTCTTATTTAGAACGTGGTGGGACTCATCAGTTAGCGGTAACTGCAACAAGTTCATACATACTAGTCAGAACAACCTAGCATGGTCCCTGCTTATATACACTTCTCTTGAAAACAAAGAAATTCTTAGTGTACAGCTTACTAATCTACAACACTTGGGGACTTACCATCCACTCTCCTGCAGTCTGTGTTGTTTCCTGATGGACTGAAATAAGACTGAGCACACTGGCACATACCAGAGACACATGTAGAGTTAGTGTTGCAGATGGCATTATTGCTGCAATCTGAAGAACATACATATAGAGTGAAAAACTACTTCTTGTAAGGGAAAGGCCAATATCTTGTTGCTGGGGAGTGGGCAGGTTCATATTCCGGCAATTCAGGTTAAAAGTGAATGTCGTATGGTTACCAATTTTCACGTGAGTTTTTCTCATACCATTCATTGAAATTCGACAGTGAATTTTTATCCAACAAATCTTTACATTAAGTGAAAATGTGGGTCATATGAAGGTTACGAGGGTTGGATTGCATGGTGGTTAATTTATGCCTCCTATCTCTGTCACATCCTTGAGCTGGGATTTCTCTGCAACAAGTGAATGGCCAAAGTATATATGGAGCTAGCTAAATGACACACATAAACCAGGAAGGTTTAGTCTCGTACCCAGGCTTCCCCTCACAGCTTTTTTGCAACCGTGGAAAAATTCCACGGCTGTGAAAAAAAATTACGAGGGGAAGCCTGGGTACAAGGCTAGGTGTTGAGACCTGATGGCAGATACCATTTGGTAATACTGATCTACACACATCCAAGCTGGTATGTATTTCAGCTAGAATATTACTGAATTAACATGTAGTTGAGTGCGCTGGGCAACTTGACAAATATTTGCAGCTCCAATTGCAGTTAATATTTATCAGAAGGCATTTCACTGTAGCAAAGTAAATTATGTCAACAAACGCACCGACCAGAGCAGACGAGCAAACTGCTTGGCAACCGCACCCTCCATGACTCTTTTATGTAGCTCTAGCTACTGCTTACCAGCAGGGTCTTGTCTTTGTGCCCCACATCTATAGACTAGCACGAGCAGGAGCAGCGTCCAAACTGCTGTGCGCGTAAAGGAGGAGGAGTAGGTACACGCCATTTTTCGGGCTTCTCAAAAAGGGGCGTTAACGCTAAACTTATGCGCATGCGCCGATAGATAGCGTACGGCAACGTTGCTATGAATATCACCATAGATAGTAAGAGTATACTATCACGCAGCAGTGGTGCACCACTCTGCACTCAGCACCAGTGCAGCTGTGAGAAAAATGGACCGACTTCCAGAAGAAATTCTTCGTTCGATCTTCGGCTATCTCTCACCAAAACGTAAGTATTCATTGAGAAAAGTGGTTGCTATTTTATATCCATTTCGTCTGCACCCTGACAATAGATCTTGGCCGTTGCTCGCCCGTATGCCAGAAATGGAATCGTGTTGCCGAAAATAACTCACTGTGGGAAAGGCTGTTTCTTTCAAAGTTCAAGGAATTCCTTGCAGACGACCTCCTGTGAGAGAGCAATTACATAATTGTTGTTTATTTTAATCGGGCGGAAGTATGAGCCCAGACGAGTTTGGTTAATGGTGAATCTTAGCAATGTGAGCACTGTCACCTTCCAGTCGGTTGGAGCCTTCACTATGGAATCAAAAATGCAAGCTGGCTTGCTTATTAATTATTCTCCTCCTTGCAGAGAGATAGCTGCCATTAAGTGCCTTGCTGGTGAGACGTCCTGGAAATTTGCATTCAATTGCTGCCTCATCTTTCTAAAAGAGGTATTATATATGTATTACAGCATCTATGGCCAGTTCATGTACGCCATTCAAAATTCATGCGGGCTGTAACACATACCACATTTCTTCTAAACAGGATTGCCCACCATTTTGGAACGACATTAACCTCTACAAAGAAATCCAGAAGGTGATTTATAAAAACTAATAATTTGCATCTATTGCTAAAAGTTTTATTTCTTACAAAATACAGAAAAAGAGGTTGAACCTGGAGCAGCTCAAATTCATTCCTGCCAATGGTCTGCTTTGGATAATGTTGCAGCTGAAGATGGAGAAAGGTGGTGTTTCAAGCCCCCTGGCTACAAGAAAGCCTAGTCAAAAGGCACTTGCGCTGAAACAACAGGCGCTACTCTCTGTAGCACATCAATTCAGCCATGGTAGCTATTATAATTACACAATTTTGTATTGAAAAAGACATGCATAGATGGCAGACAAATAATTAGTAGCCTCATTCCCAGGCCCAGCTTTTGTTGCTTGCAGCATGAAAAGCGGGGGAGCTTGCAGGGAATGGGGCTAAATAGCTAGTGAGTGACTAAGTAAAGCTTTGCTCTAACAACTATTACCTGTATGAAACTGTAGTTTAGCATTGGTAGTTTCTCTTATCCAACATTCCTGTATGCCATAAGCTTGTACATGTAAGTATGTACTAATAGCTATAGCCATGACCTGACATTGTCCACATTTGCAGATAAACTTCTTTACAAGCTCAAGGAGATTGCTGATATGCCTCATTTTAACACCCTGACTTCCAGTCATCCTCATCCTACCACTTTCCTTCTGACTGAGCTGTCTCATGGCTGTGTGCCTCAATTGAAGAGTGATGATTCGGTCCAAACCCCAACCAAGCAGGGCTGTTTCAGCGGCTCATCCAGTCAGGTGCATCCTTGGCCTTGCCAGATGGATAACTGGGATATACAGTTCGCAGCGCCAGTGCAAGATGCTGTGATCCAGGTGCATGTGTGTGTAAGATCATGCATGCATCCTTTCCAATTATTGATGCTACCAATATTACAGGTACTACAGTATTGGTCCTACATCACTGGGAAGAGGCAGCTACATGCAATGCCATACAGGAATTCGCTGCTTTCATGGCTGAAGAAATTCTCAGAGCAGAGGTTTTGGGTTGGTAATAGGAACAAAGCTGTGGCTGAGATTTGGCAGAAAGCCAGCAAGAAGGCAGAACAATTGGAGGAGGTATTTTATCATCAACAGTTTTTGTGTGATAGGTAGTAATTGCACAAGAAAAACAGATGGTTATTTTGCCTAGTAAAGTAGTGCCTAGTACTCAACGAGACTATTCATATCACAGTACTTACATAAATTAATGGAGTAGTAGTATGCCATAATGCTTTGCTATATTTAATTTGTCTCTTATACCCTAGAGTGTAATATCAATTACATGGTAGCTAATACTGCCACTGTACTCTAGAATCAGAAAACATGTCTGGCAAGTAGAAAGCATTGAAAACTAGCTAAATATAGTCTAGCTGTGCTATGAGATTTTCTAGTCTACCATGAGTGACTGTCTGCATATATATATACATCATACATACTGTATCTACATGTATAGTCCATAATTATGTATACCGATTTATGACTACTCCATTTTGAAACGAGTCATTTGTTTTGAAATGGGCCAACCTGTCATTAAACCAACCAGCCTGCTTTGCTAACCCATTTCAAATTAATATTGAGTCACTGAGTTGAAGTCGACCCATACACTTTGTACAAGTCAACTGCTCACTGTTTAGCTTGTTGCTCTCAGCTATAGCCTATACATCTAAATTAACACTTATAGCTAGCCTCATAGTTAGTCTTGCCCTCCAGTGTTATCTTACTTGCATTTCGCTTTTCCATGCTGCAAAGCATAGATAGTAGAGCATGCTTTAATATATACTGCAAGCCACTAAGCTTTTTTGTGCAGCAAGTGACAAAAAGCTGGATGAAATAACTACATGCATGCACTTGTAGCCAGCAATTGTTTTTTGTAGTGAACCATCTATCTATACAAATCTATCTATACTGCATGGTATGCATGCGACATGTTCACCGGTTTTAAAACCAGTTGACCCGCTAGTCACAGATTGGGCCAACCCATTTTGAAACAGATCAACGGTCACGATTTGGTTCAAAACACATGTACCCTCTGAGGCTAGATGATACGTCAGAGCATAGTCAGTGGTCGGAGTGTATACGGTAAGCTAGCTATGTACACAAGTATCTTCCCTAATTACAAGTTCTTGGAACTTTTAGGCTGGATAGTACTGACCACATGTAAATAGTTAAACAATACACTCTTACAAAATTAGATGCTGAAGAAGCTATAGTCCACCACCCACAGAGCTACATCCTGCAATAATGCTAGTAGGTTCATGTAATTTATAGCTACAGTTCTGTAGAATGGAAACTGAATCCTTTACTTTTCATGCATTTGTCATCAATATTGGCTTTATATAAGGCTGCTTTTGCTAATCATAATATCATTCTCACAGGACTGTACTAAAAGTTGCATAAAACAGTGTGGAATAATATTATAGACATGTTTGAGTAAGTGGAAAACGGGAAAAATGGAAACTGGAAAACTGAAAACTGAAACCACATAAATGAAGTGTAGTTTCAGCAAACATACTATTCTTTGTATCTAGATATTATGCTCTAAATACATGTATCAATTTTTCATTCTTTCAGATCCCTGACTGGACAAGTTCTCGTCTCTCTGATTTAGACTTTCTCAAGGAAATAACGGAACGTTCTGCTAAAGATTGTGCTGCAAGGTATTATTGTCTTGATATGTTTTTTAGGCATCAGTATAATTATTATAAACACATCACACTGATATTGGTAATACCTTCATACTTTATAGGCTATCTGCTGAGAGCTTTCGTCACTACCAAGACTTTTCCACATTGGATGTCATGGCCTACCTCACATCAGACAATGAAAATCTGTATGATTACCCTGCTGGTCAGTATGTTTGGCACTACTCAGAAGGCTTACATTCAAGCTTCACTGCCATCTGCCACATGGAGAAACTGCCAAAAAGGAAGAAGGTGCAAGCATCCAACAGTGATAATAGTTGGAGTTGGTAGACGTAGTCAGGCATGCTCTTAAAAATATTGCTGAGTTTAACCAAGCATAGCACTTACAGGTTCAAAACTTTTGGCAAGATGTATCACCATTGGCTCTTTGCAGAGCTATGACACCATCACTTAAACGTATGTAGATGGTAGTCTGTGTATATCTGCATACGGTTCCGACTTCCTTTGCCAGTATACTATCAGGAGCATGAAGTATGTGTTCTTGGAACACCTAGTTAACTTAGTAACTGGCTATGGAAGCTGATCTAGAAGTTCTGTCTGCTGGTAAATCTGATAGTCCGAGTGATCATGAAAGGTCTATTGAAAGTGAGATAGGTTCCAGCAGCGCTTGGGGAAGCAGCTCAACCGCTACTGAGTAAACCTGAGCGCCAAAGGGGTCCATATGACAAGTAAGAAAAAAGTTACATTTCCAAAAAATAATATAGGAAGATGTAGGGATGGAAATGCGAAAAGAACATGCATAGCTCCATCCCTACATCATTTTCACATGTCAACAGCAATGTAAATTGGCATGAAAGGCATCTCTGGTACAGCTTGGCACAACATATGTGACAAACTGTACAGTTTAGCACAAGTGCTGGAGTTGCCATGATGTGAATAGGGATGGGGTTATGTGTGTTCAACTTTGTGTTTATGCTATCCCTAAATCTTGTTTGAATGCTTTTGAGATTTCCATCCCTACATCTTGCGTTCTTTTGAATTTTCTTGTTATAATGTTGTTCGGTGATTTATCCTTAATTTCTTTACCCGTGCAGGTTGAAGTAGTGCACTACATTATAGACATCTGTACACACCTAAAAGACTTGAGAGATTTTATGAGCTTGAAAATCCTTCTGTCAGCTGTCCGGACTACTGTGGGGCAAACTCAGCTTACTCAGCTTACATGGAATGTGAGTGACTACATGTACTGATAACTCCATTGTGATGGAATAATAGGCTAGCCAATTTTCTTAGCAACAGCATCCTATTTGAGGGAATAATAATCGCTCTACTTTGTATTAGCAAGTAAAAAAATTATTGCACTTCCATTTGATGTGTGCAGCGCTTGCAATTTGTATAATACTGGTCCCGCAATTATTTAATTATTCTAGCTGCATGTATTTTGTGACCTGTATTGATGTTGCATGTGACATGCGACATCAATAGCGGCACAGGGGCCGCCCTCCCACATGTAACATTATAGAGACACGGGTTTGCAGGTGTCAGAGAGATGGCTGGCTATTCTGTAAAATTTCAGACTGTGACTCAAGTGGGGAACTCATGCAGAGACGCTTGTCTACATGGCTAGCTTCTAGCTTGGCTCTGATATTCTGCATGTAACTCAGCTTGCAGAAGCTGTCTGAATAGCTTGCTTGTTAGGTATTTTAGTGTATCTACGATCAGCAAATGATGAAGCTGTTTAATACACTTCTTTTTCATGACAGGATATCAACATTGCACAATGCAAAAGTGTTTCACAGTTGGAGAACTTTGTTTCCAATGACAAGTGTTATCGGAAGTACATGAGGCAAGGAGCATTAATTATATTAATGTTTTAAGCTATATAACAATTCCAATGACTTTCTTCCCGTAGTTTTGTCAAGAAACTGAAGGAGCCATATGTGCCATACTTGCCTGCCCATAGGCAATACTGCCAGCAGCAATTCATGCAAACCAACACTCCAGTACCTACCCTATCTGACAACCTGTTGGCTGGGCAAAAGCACTCCTGTTCTGTCCACCCACGAGAACAACTGTGTCAAGGGAGTAAATTCAAGGCGCAGAGCAACAAAAAAATACCTGTGTACGGGTATGTATATACTGTGTCTCTGGAATATGCACCTGTTGCTGGCCACATTGTGGACTTCAATCTCTAAGATTAGTGCATGCCAGGAGGCAGCCCACAAGATATAACATAGTGAGATTGAACTGACCTGTACATGTATTCATTGCTCTGTTATCATCAGTTTCCTTTCATGATATTCCCTTCATTTTAATATAGGCCAAACTTCATAATTGAGACACATGCAGGTCGTTTGTAGAATTTTTGCACCAAAGTTCAAAGCCTAAATTGCAATATAGCTCTGCTGTTGCAAAGATGCTACTGTGGTGAGCTGGGCGGGAATACGCGCGGACTCGCACGAAACTAGACGAGTGTATTATCCATGGCATCGATGACGGGGTTAACTTCCTGCCACACCCACAGCAAGAGTGCTTAGAGACGTGAGTGCGAATGAGGTATTCGCTTTGCAGCTGAGAGAGATGCCTGTGTAACGGATTAGTTGCCAAGTCCGAGAGAAGTTGAATGGCGGTCCCTTGCTTTGCCCTGCCTCGAAGCATCTACAATTTGCTATGGCTACTTTTTATTGCATTGTCATTTCTCTGGTTCCCATATATTGGGATGGTAACTCTGCCATGTCGCCGGAAGGAGACGCGCCATTCCAGTGTACACCCTATTAGAAGCATACTGCAGTATCCCATTGGACCAAGTGACTACAGAAAGACTGGTGCGTTAATAATTAGTTTTTGACTTAGAATTTTAATGGACAAAGTGTCCCATATATCAAGTGTCCTGCCTATTAAATTAGTAGCTAGATTTCTGAGAGCGTTTAGGCGCACGAATTATAGGACAATTGCGCAGCATACCGGTAATATTTTATTTCACATTAATTTTTATACGCACTGGAGGTCATTATAGTCTTGTGGGCCAGACCTTTGTGAGGGTCCAAGGCTGAACCTTATGCTCAGAACTTTAACGATTATGCTATGCTGCACTGCTCATGAAATTTGCCAATTATACTCAAGAATTTGTCAAACAGTATGCTCACGGAATCATCTGTAGAACAGGAAGACTGATTCCGCTGGTTCGCTGCCTGTACTTGTGCTTCCGACAGGTCCAGTAAGTCACTCGCTTGCTAACTGTTGCTCTGTGACACGCTTGAAACACTAGATTGAACTGCCATAGTCACAGCCTCAAAGAGGTAGCCACACCCAGATGTCGTCATAGCACTAATTATGCTCTCGTTATGTCCGCAGTATGCTCACATTATGCTCGCTACTCTGAACAGTAACTATGCTCAAATTCATGCTCGCCTAATTGGCGCAGCCCTAGTCTAAAACTGAAGTCTGTTTATGAAATTTCTAAGCACGCAACTGTGTACATTCTCCAGCATGAATTGCCAAGAAGTTATTCATACTCCTGTACCTTTTTTCTTCACAGTTCCCGTTTCTATTAATAATGCAACATTCACTGAACTTATGCAGGTATGTAATTGTAAGCCAAGCCAAATAAGTCTTACTTGAAGGCTGGCATGGAGGACTGCTGGGGGGGGGTTAACTCTCACAATTTTAACTTAGTAACTATACAGAATAAAAATATATGGGCCAAAAAAATTTGCCTCTCTCCTTTAACTGTTTAGCTTCACAGTGGTCAAGGTTTATTACAGTGTCTGAAAAACTATTCTTCGGAATGATGCTTAAACCTGTGGTTGGCATAGCAAGCCCCCTCCAACTCGAGAATGCTCTTAAAAATGTGTTTAGGATCCAGAGCTGCTGAAAGTGCCATTTCATAATATGCTCATAGAGTATATGGTAGGGTATGCATGTTTTTTCCCTGCAATTTCTAGTACTTGATTTAGGGTTAGCATGCTATGCTTCTGATCCCTTCATATTATTATTACAATGCTGTACGGTCTTTTAGTCACCCTATGTAGATAGTATCACATATTCCAATGCAGTGGATTTGAACTGCAGTAATCACACAGTTCTTGATAAAGTGCATAATTATAATAATCCTTTATTTTCTTTTGCTATAATTATAAGTATGCATCACAGCTACTATTATTCATCGAGAATTTTTGTGTAGTGGTACCTCCACACCCTATGTATCTCGTTTACATATATGCAGGACCAACAGCAGCGTCTAGCCTCATTTTGTTCATCACAAAATATGCCTAGTACTGTCTATGATGAACCAACTGTACATGACCTTTACCACCATCTACTGGTTGATGATGAAAGGAAAATGTTATTCTGCTATGTCCCAAAGGTGAGATACTGTTACTGTGTAGCAGTTAATTCACAGCATAAAAGAATAGGCTTTTGTATCTGCACATTTCCTGGCCATTGTTGTTGTTACTTGCACACGAATTAAGGTTGGATGTTCTAACTGGAAGAGAGTGTTCCTTATACTGGCTGGTCTGGTTGATCCAAGTGAACGGTTACGGCCCAGCATAGAGATATTCCGTCAAGTGAATTCATTGACAAACTACAGTCCAAAGGAACAAGAATACAGGCTTAGGTGAGATAATTATATAATTAAAATTACTTGTTTGTAGAATTATGTCTAGATAGCATTATTAACCCTCGTGCATGCACGTCGAGGGTTAATGTAGTCGGTCTGTCATTCTGTCATATTCATTATGCAAGATTTCTCGCAAACGCCAAGTGCTGATGGTACCAAACTCGATATGAAGGACGAGGATCGCGGTCTCTATGCTCTGATGTGTTGTTTTTGTCGTTTATGGTGTTAGATCGACAGTAAGCGCTAAACGTGCATACGGCTGGATCGAAAAATTTCTCACAAACGACAACTGCTGATGACACCAAACTTGATATGAAGGACGAGGGTCAGAGCTTCTCTCTGTCTCCTCTCATCTGCATCCGTCCTCTCATCTGTATCCAAAGCTTGGGAGTATTCTTGCATTTCCCTAAGTTTAAGAGAACGCTTTCTATCTCTTCTAAGGTTCATACTGCTTCTTTAATACTGCGTATTGTATGAACACGTGTCCAGAGTCCGTGCATGGCCGTATTCGAGACGTATCCGAATTGACCACGTAAAGATGGTGGATGATACCGACGTTAAATAGGAAAGTGCCAAAAATGCAGAAGAACAGAATCGCTGTGGGCTCTATCAGGTACACAGGCGTTGTTGTTTTTTAGTAATGTCAAGGTTAGCAAGCATTTAACCTCGTAAATGTTGATATTTCAAAATTTTCACTGGACAGACAGACGGACGGACGGACAAAACTAATCGCTTAACCCCGCCTCCGCATACGTGGTGCGGGGTAATTATACGTGGGCAGAGAGTAACAGAATAGCTACATTTTCATGGAAGATGCTGTTACAACATGGATGAGCCTCGGTGTGTAGATTAGCTATTTTCTCATCCTTTGACTCTGTGTCACACACCTCAAAACAAACTGCATGCGGGCCTCAGGAGGAGACTAGATAACAATTATTGCAGTTACTAATTAGTGTGTTGTTTATGATTCTATAGGAATTATTTCAAGTTCATGTTCATCCGCCTTCCACAAGAGCGTGTTCTGTCTGCATATCGCAATAAAATTGAGCACCCACTCAAAAGTAGTCCTTCAGAACAAAATATTTGGGATGATGTACGCTTCTCCATTCTGTCTTCTTATCGAATGAAGTTCAGTGATAAAATGATTGGTGAAGATGATGTCTATCCCACTTTTGGAGAGTTCCTTCATTTCTTATATGACTCAGAGTCTGCTTTCATGAATGAACACTATAAACCCATGGTGGAGTTGTGTCAGCCATGTGCAGTGAAATATCACTTTGTTGGGAACTTTGGATTGCTAAGACAACATGCAGATGCGATCTTGGACCACCTCCACATCAACTCGAGCCTCTTTTGGGATCGTGGTAAGCATGTGAGCAAGCCAACAAGCTCCTACATTGCTGATTATTTCTCAAAGCTGGAACCTATTGATATCAAGAGATTGGAAGGTAAATTTGGTCATGATATTTCACTTTACAATCATCTATTCCCCTTTGAGGATGACGGAGGTTATGTAGATGTTCGAAAGGACATTATGAAAGAGGAACTTGCAATGGAGTGAATGATGCAGAGCACTGAACTCCAATCGCTCATTTCACCTTATCTGCTGTGATTTTTTGGAGACTAAAAAGCTGTTAGGCTAAATTGACAATGATTGATGGGACTACTCTATAATGACTGTATCATATACATGTAGAAGGTACTTGAATGTATAACGCTACTATATATGTTAAAGAGTCTCAACACTGTTGAATCACATAGCCTCCATGCACCTGGCTAGCATGGTATTTTTGTCACTTGTATTGAGCTGCATTGTATGCTGCAGTTTAGGGTGTATTACAAAATTAATGTATAAATGTAGTGGGCTGTGCTAATATGATTGACAGCTAAAATCTCAACCATAAAGTCATGTTGTTTGTTCGTATTTTTTAATGAACATGCCTGTGGCCCTTTGGTTATTCTGATGGTAAATAAATTTTGGATACTACAGAGTAGAGCAACATTATTGGTACACAGCATTACATGACCACTGTTACGAGTACTAGCCTCACCCCCAGGCCTGGGAACGAAGCTAGTACGAGTACATACTCAAACGAGAGGTTACAAAAATTAATAGCTATACAGACAAAACTGCAGTCCCATTCATCCTTCTTAAACATGTACCGGCATAGTTCATGAGTTCAGAAATGGAAAAATAACATTAACAATAGTTTCAGTTCATGCGAAGGACTTGGAGCTACTAACCTGTCTACATATATGATGTTAAAGAGTCTCAACACTGTTGAATCACATAGCCTCCATGCACCTGGCTAGCATGGTATTTTTGTCACTTGTATTGAGCTGCATTGTATGCTGCAGTTTAGGGTGTATTACAAAATTAATGTATAAATGTAGTGGGCTGTGCTAATATGATTGACAGCTAAAATCTCAACCATAAAGTCATGTTGTTTGTTCGTATTTTTTAATGAACATGCCTGTGGCCCTTTGGTTATTCTGATGGTAAATAAATTTTGGATACTACAGAGTAGAGCAACATTATTGGTACACAGCATTACATGACCACTGTTACGAGTACTAGCCTCACCCCCAGGCCTGGGAACGAAGCTAGTACGAGTACATACTCAAACGAGAGGTTACAAAAATTAATAGCTATACAGACAAAACTGCAGTCCCATTCATCCTTCTTAAACATGTACCGGCATAGTTCATGAGTTCAGAAATGGAAAAATAACATAACAATAGTTTCAGTTCATGCGGGACATGGAGCTACTGCCTGTCTGTGACATGATGATGGCAACGATGGCAAGGATCAAGCCAAGATAGAACACCACACCTGTGACAAGCCCCACCACACTGCAGGTGATGGAGTAGTTTTTGTTTTGCCTGGCAACCGCTTCCTCACCCCTGGCTGCAGCAGACTGGGCCTGCACAAGTTATGACAAAGTAATGTTCACTGCCATTCATCATACTTACGATACGTACTTACGATACGTTATCTTATCTTTACACTGCCAAGTGTAAAGATAAGATAACGAAGGAGGGGTCAGAGAGGATCACAATTTATACCATGTGATCCTTGGGTGAAAACTAGGAAAACATAATATGTAAGGCTTCTCCACTTTCAGTTTCTGTAAGCAGTTATGGCCAAAACAAAACTATACATAATTTATAAGGGTCTTATTATGGGCCCCCCTATAGGGCACATGTTCAAAATTGAAAAAAAAAAGTACATGTACCAGGCTCTCCAGCATGAAAGGCACATGAGAGCCTGGGAACGAGGCCAGCCAACCATACAACAGACCAAAATACATGAAAACATGTGTAAACAAACTTGTTCTTATGGAAGAAAACCACTTGTATCTTCTCCATTTAGAGCTCACTTTTACTCCCATTACGGTAAAAGGGCCAACAAGGGTCAACAAGACTGATCTATCATTCAAACCGAAGGTGTGCTCAGCAACAAGCTATAGAATGGATCAGCTTGGCTAGACAGTCTTATCATGTACAGCTTCCAGCGAAAGTGCTGACACAGCAATTTCGTAGTGCACTTCCAGAATAGCAATCAGAACGTACCAAAACAGAGTTACCTCCACTCTTTCACCATCTAGGCAACACAAAACTAACCTACGTAGCTTGACGTACCTTGGCCTATTCAGCCTGCAAACTTCCAGTAGCTTCCACTGCACTCGTGGCTATAGCGGCATAGTAACGGAATGACATAACCTAGCGCACATGATAATTTGGGACAAACACGCACACACAAACACACAGACGTGGGAATGTAAAGCAATTTTAATATCAGCTGGGTGCGCGCGAACCCGGCTGGTAAAAACTCTCCAACCAAAATTTGGCAAAACCTGAATGTATTAGGGACTGAGGAAAGCTTTTTTGTATAGCTAGTGAGATGCTGGAACTAGACCCCTGATGATTCCATAATCGTGCATTTTGGTGATTCACGTATACTGGGATACATCTGTTGATTTCCCCATAAAGTCACTAGATATGCATAAAAGCTTCCGTCTGTCCCTCATAAACATACTAGACTATACATAGCTTGTGATAGCCACTCTGCCTGCCCCGAGGTCAAACTTATGGTCAGAGAGTTTGTGGCCATGAGGCACGTACTACAACTTCAATATCTCAGCAAGGTTTTGAGTTACTTTGGCGAGCTAAACAAGCACATAATTATTACAGTAACAGTGCTCTGAAATTAGGTGGTATACGTAATGAGATATTGAATATACCTTGAGGTCATTGTACTATGTTTTGGTATCCCGCCACAATATTAAGGACCCATGGCTGGGGCCATTAACATGCTATGTAAAGGCACATAGGTGCATAATGCCACACATTATACGTACATTCTTCTATCTTTTAAACTCGGACCAGAATAAAGAACACAATGATCTTCAACTCACATCTGAAGCAAACGCAATGGCTGGAATTGAGCAACTTAAGCTGAGCCAGCATCCACAGCACACAGCCAGAATGGTTGAAATAATTGCCAGGGTCATCCCCTGGTCTCTGCCCCCATAATGCCGCACCTGGGGGGTGATCACCTGAGGCTGCACTATCACCACATAGGGATGCAGCTGCTATTGAAGGGAAGTGAAAGAGATACAATACCTCACTTGCAAAAAGATTTGGCAACATAGTAACTACTATACGTACGTAGCTCTGTACGTGTACACAAACATGGAATGTAAAGCAATTTTAGGACCCATCTAGTAAAAGGGTAGCCTAGTTCCCAGGCTCCACTGCCTAGCATTTTTTGCACCGTGTTTTTCCAAAGTGCAAAGAACGCTGGGCAGTGGAGCCTGGGAATGAGGATAGTAAAAGGGTACAAAGTGAAGACAAGACTCCATACACATGGACATAGGCATGAACATTACAAGTTGCTCTATGCTGCTAGGCAACACAAAACTATGTTAAGCTGGAATCTCAGCTAGCATTCGTATGTGCATCGGTCATTGTTTAGCCTCATACCTAGGCCACATCCCCACAGGGATGTGGCCAGGCTAGTCACACTTAGGAATGCAATCTCCAAAGGTAAAGCATGCATGGTATTTATGGTACGTACTTCTGACCAGAAACATGGATGCCATCTTCGGCTTATAGTGCAGGAATAGTCTGAGAACTCAGTAAGTCTACTATTTTAATATATAGGCTGGGTATAGCCCCCAGATTTGTAGCATTTGTGTAGCTTATATAGGGAAACACCAGCTAGTTAAGAGCTTTGTATTATTGATATGGGAGACTAGGAAGAAGGAATTGTATGGTGATCAGGATTGTGTGGTCTCTGGTTGTTCTTGCTCTTGTCCTCTGACTGGAGGTCTTACAAGCTCCGCCTGCGTCTGTGGGTGCGTGGTCAATGGCGTAAGCGCTACGGCAGCAACATGAGTATATTATTATTATTATTATATAGGGAAACACCGTCATAATCAACAATCAAGTGATGTGTGCATGAGTTTTAAGTAGCATAGCCTGTCTTTCCATTTTGATTTTGGAAATGTTATCCTTCTGTAAGCCAGTCTTTTTTCACAGCTGCTATGGATATCATGGATAGGCTTCTACACATGTAGTGATTGCCTACTGTGTGAGGCAGTCTGCACATGCTTAAATAATCATCAGCACACATTAGTATCTCACGCTTACCATAACTCATCATACTTATGCTAATCCCAATCTGCTTTATTCCAGAAAGGCACTTCATTATGCCATAGTAAAAGTTATTATGCTCTCTAATAGCTAAGTTGTAAAATGCTGGTAGATTCCACTGGCCTATAGCCTTTAGCTAACTGGTAGTATTCTGCCATCAAGACAGTAGCATATAATACAGCAACACTATTAGCCTCTTACTTCACCTCCAATTCCTCTGCCATACACACTTAATTATTATGGCGGTATTACACGTTTTTACCACCAATTTTCTCGGGTAAATACACACTTGTACGGTTTGACTGTAAGCACTAGCGCTAGATTCAAAGCGTGTATAGGTGGTGCATCTGCATGCTAGCATTTTAACTATTGACTGTCACTACTGCATGCCAGAATTTATCGAGAATATACACGTTTAGAATTACTGTGAGTTAGGCCACTGTAACTTATTTCATTGTTTCGTATCCTTACAGTTGTCCAAACAGGATGCGGGCAGGCAGCTATTATTTTTTATTCATTTTGTGAATTAATATGATATCTCTAGGAGTGTGGCCTGATTATGAGACTACACTAAAGGTTCTATACTGCATCATAGCAACTGTCAAAGTCACAAAAAATATTGTAAGAGCATAACATAAAAATCATAGGGATGGAATCCCAAGAAGTAACCAAACAAGGTAGGAAAGATAGTACTTTAGTTACAGGTAGGATGTCATTGTAAAAGCAGGTGTGGCTCGTGGTGTAGGATGTGGGGTAAGCAGTACGGAGTCTACAGTGCACATTGCTGCAAAGGATTAAAGTTATGTGCATGCGGTCAGTACTGCAATCATTTAGCTATGGCTGTGGATCTGGCTGGTGGCATGTAGGGGATTGGTTGAAAGAATGTCAACAAATATAAGGGATGATAATCCATGATGTCGTTCGTATTGTTTGGATTGCATATCCCTATAATTATGTTCTTTCAGTTTTTAAAAAATGCTTGTTGTGACTTATTTCTGTTGTGTTTTTTTTTGGGGGGGGGGGGGGGGAGAAAAGTATGGATGGTTGTGGTTGCTCAGCTGCCGCTTGTAGCTATATAGAGTACATATGCATTACTTTCATGACGTCATAGATTATAGCTAGCTACAGTGTACAGTACATGATCAACGTACAATATTCACAACTTAATTGTGGAGTATTAGTAAGGACAGTTATAGTTCAAAGCCAAGGGCAACACAGACAACTACAAGGCAAGGATTTTGAGTGTATGAGTGCACAGCACTGAGAGTGAAGCGGGTACTGACTCTATTTAATCCACAACATCAAGCATTACAAAACATTGCTATGCTGTGTGGAGAGAATTACAATGAAAAGTTTGGGGGGAATTTTTGAAATATGATGTCACGTTTAAAAGCTATACTGTAACACAGAACTGACCTCATAGCGAGTCAAAGACAGCTGTCTCTAAGGCAAGGAAGAGTCCTGAACTACAGAGCATTGGTGACATTCAGCCTGCCGAGAACAAAGAGGATCAAGCAAGACAAACTATACGACATTGAAATTATCGAACGGAACTCAGCACATAAGTGAGTAAAAATTCATTACTCTGATGCCCATGATGAGTGGAGGCCGATTGAAGAAATAGTCCAATGAGGGCAGGGTGGAAAGAATCCTGACCGCTCAGAGGAAACTACTGGGACTGCAGTGCCTGTTGAGCCCTTTTCTCTGTACAATGAACTTGCTTGTAAAAATGAAGGCAACAGAGGGTGTAAAAACTCCCCTGTCATTAGGCTTGACCTTCCTTTTGTTTTAAGGGGGGTCTTAAAAGTCGAGCAAACACAAAGGCTATTATTCGCTGGACAACTCACTATACAATTTCGAACAATTCTCAACTAGACTCCCTCTTGGGAAAGAACTGGCATATTCGTGCTAGTAGCAAGGGTGATTTTCATATGGTTATACTGAATACTGTTGACTTTCACATCTACAAGAGAAAAGCCATAACTGAGTTCTTTCCCAATGGGAGAAATGAGGCAGACAAAGACTACTCAGCAGTACATGCTTGTTTTAAATTTACATTTGTCAGAGGTGATGGAACAAAGGCACAGCTAATGGATTACTACATAAAGAGCTAATATGTGACTAATATATTCAAAGGAAGGCCAAGGCAAATAACAGGTGAGCTTTAACAGCCAAAACCTCTCTAAGTGCACACCTCATTCTCGTCTATACACATACTTTGTATTGCAGTTTGGAATGTCCCTACTCTCTTGCATATGGAGCACTTGTATTCTTCCTTTTGCCTATAGTAGTGCATGTCCCTCAAGTATTCAATTTTTTTTAGCAGCTGTGTTAGTGCATCAATGTCATTATGATTTGTACTACGAAAGTATTCTTCATCATTGAGCTTTTCAAGCCCTTGCTGGGTGAAATTTAGGGACAATTGAACCGTAGAGACGCATGAACTCAGGCACATGCCACTCCGTGTGCATGTATGTAGGGGGGAACATGGTTTGTTGGCTAGATTATGAGATATTTTCTGAGCTATTCTTTGGCATCCTTACCAAAAGCTTCAATTTCTTCAGCGTCTAACTCTTATTTGCATATTGTTGCATTTACCTGAAAGAACAGTGCCAATTTTATTTGCATTTGGGAGAGTAGGGAAAAGCTCAGGGATCAAAAATTAGGTAGTAGTACATACTTTTCTGGCCCTGTTAGATCCCTCCATTTAAGCTTTCGGCTTTCTTTGAATATGTAGAATCGAAAGGGAATTTGTGATACTCTCTGACAACTTAGTCTTGTTACTGATTAAAACACTTGACAATGACAGGCTAGGTACCTATGGCTCACAAAGGCTTGTGACTACATTTAGGGCAGAGTTTTGAACACATCATTTTGTACACATTCAATGCAGTGGCCATTTTCCCCCATGCCATCCCTATAATGTATATGGAGTACTATCATACTCCATGATACTCTAGCTGTTAAAACACTTTCAGCACAGATAATGCTCCTTGTTTGGCCCAACAAAGCATCGACTGAGAACTGAATTGTGTAAGTGTGACAAAACAGAAACAATATCATACACTCTACAAATAAATGGGACATTGAGGCAGTAATAATAATATACTCATGTTGCTGCCGTAGCGCTTACGCCATTGACCACGCACCCACAGACGCAGGCGGAGCTTGTAAGACCTCCAGTCAGAGGACAAGAGCAAGAACAACCAGAGACCACACAATCCTGATCACCATACAATTCCTTCTTCCTAGTCTCCCATATCAATAATACAAAGCTCTTAACTAGCTTTAATAATGCTTTAAAATCATCCCTGTTCCAATTCTCAAATCCTAAAATAAAACTTGCCTTATTAAAATTATCAAGTGTACTAAACTCCCCAAACCTCCCCCCCAATAGATTTTCTAATTCTACCATGAAATTATTTCTAATGCTGTCATATGCTGGACACTCCCAGAGAACATGTACCACACTCTCACATTCACCCCTGCATAATTTACACTGCCTATCATCATTTTTACCCCTATGTCTTCCTAACTCTTCATTCAGACCGTTCGTACCTGACCGAAACTTAAACAATAATCTTGTACCCGGATCACCTACCCCCTGCAAATAATTCTTGAATTCTATTTCCTTACAGAAAGACTTGTACAGATTCAACTTAACTTTAGTATTCAAGCTGTCATTAAAGTCCTTGTATTCTCTATCCCTCAACGCTTCGTCTACCGTATCTAAAAACAAATTAATATTATCTGCAGCTAATACCTCTTGGCTATCTAAATCTAACTGCAGCAGCAATTCATTAATTACTTTCATCCAAGTTTTCCTTTGCCTACCTCTACATGGTTTCACTTCCCACTCAGCATCTAATAGTACTCTAGGATACCGCTCAATATCCAACTTATTGACTTTATACCACCACTTAAGTTTGCTTCTATCCCTCCTCCCTTTCAAGGACTCTAACCACATATCTCCCCTTACCGCTTCATTACACGTTTTGGAAGAGCAGCCAAGTATCTAGTTATGGCTCAAATATGTGAGAGACCTCATGCAAATATTTCTTTATATTTGCTGCTCTGATATGCAATTATACATGCATAGAACAAATTAAAAAAACAAAAACAAATAAATAAAGTAAATTACAATGGCTTTGCTGTTGACTTCCCACGCGTTATTTGCACATAAATGGTAATGTGCACGAGCGTGTAAGCAATTGCGAAATAGCACAGGTTCAATACTTTTCACACACAGGACATGCGGCCTGATACAAAAGGGCACAGGCAGGGACCAGAACTGATAATTAAGTTTTTATGGCCTAAAAAGAAGTCTCACTTGTACATAAGAAAACTAAAAGCTAACTATCTTGTGTCATTAATGGATGGGTTATTCCAGTCTAGGCATTACATTCATTCCGTTGTGCATCAGTGGCAGGCAAGTCCCACGACGTTTGGAAATAGAAATCCCAAACACAATTGAGTGCATTTACATAAGGATTCTTAAAGAGTGGAACTTCTGCTCCCCTATATCCTGCCTCTCACCCACTTTGATAGCCTTTGTAAAAGTGACTAACAGCAAGAAACAGACCATGCAGTTTTGCATTGAAACTTACTGCTCCAATTTGAGGGGCAGGTGGTTGTTGTGGGTAGTAGGGAGGAGGAGCCTCTGTAAAGGGTAATGAGAGTGATACCATTATTCTTAAGTGAGGACTGAAAGTTAGCAGCCATGGTGTTCATCAGCTACCTTATTCCTATGCATACCCAACTAACTGAACTTACAGCGAAAATAGTGGTAGCTAAGCTGTACTAGTAATCCTGTTCTTACAAGCTATGCAAGTCAGTATTTCAATGTCTAGGAAATACACTAGCTTGATGTATTTTGGTCAAAATAATCATGTATTCACCAGGGTGACAGTATGCATACAGTATAGCTATATACCTTGCAGTGGGTAGGCCTGCTGTTGAGGATATAGCTGCTGTGCTGGGTAGCCAGGCTGTTGGGGCTGCTGAGGCTGTGGATAGCCTGGCTGTTCAGACTGCGTCAAATAGCCTGGCTGCGGAGGATAGCTGGGTTGTTCCTGTGGTGGTGGGTAGCTAGCCTGCGGTGGTGGAGCCTGGGGATCGCCTGGAGATGGAGCTTGTTCTTCAGGGTAGCCAGGAGAAGTGAGCTGTTCAGGGGGGACACCTATGTATGTAAAGTATGTCATCAATCACATCAATGAAGAGTTTATTCCCATCCACTTGAAAATGAATTATACTTGAAGGGGAACTAGAATAACAGCACATACAGCAAGCAGCTGGAACTCTAGATTGCTTGGCAGAAACATACTATCTTAGCTTGTTGCAGTCAAAGCTCCGAGTCCTTCTCAAGGGAGGCCAGCTACAAATAGCTGTTAAATGCTTCAAAACGTTTCTTGTTACATGTGTTAAACATGTACCAGCGAATCAAGGCTGAGAGAAGACTTCAGATGCATGGTTTTGTATCAAGACTATAAACAATAATAACCTTAGAGCCTTGATCCATGTCAGTATTAATACAAAGCTATCATAAGTAATTAATAGGTAGCTATCCCTGGACAGTGACGTAATGGCCAGTAAGTACAAAGACATACGTGGGTGTGACAGCCGCCCTGTGCCTGTATTATGTCTCACAGACATTCACCCCCCCCCCCCCCCCCCTCCCTGCCCGGGCCACCACTAAGTTTTACTCCTATTATGCAACATTTTGTATTTCAGTTCTACATATGTATGTTCTTGCATGTAAAATGTAAGCTACGTATATAGGTCTGTAGGCATACAATAAAGCACAACCTACCTAATAGGTAAACTGTAGTGCCAGCAATTGATACCTCCACAACATCATTCCGCTGGATGAATCGAAATGAGTGATTCTCTATCCTCGTCTTCAGTATGGTAGTCAGAGATATTGGAAGTATCCATGTGATCGATATACTACCTGGCTGTATACGTGCTAATATGACAATAAAATCTGGAAGACAAAATTCACGGGCAAGATCACGACGAATAGACTCTACCTCATCAAGAGAAGAGCTGAGACTAAGACGGCGATGCTTGAACTTAACTTCTTGAAGTTGTTCCTTGAGACTAGAAGAAATCTCAGGGCACCTTTCCTCAGGTTGGGCTTTCAGGAAGACATCCAAAGATGTGTGTTTTCTAAATGACTGTACAGATTCCGTGTACTCTTTCATCATCTCTTCTATTGTAGGGTCTCCATAGACGGCTACAATGCGCTCCAGCAAGCCGAAGTTTAGGTAATCCCAAACCTGCAAGTTCAGATAGCCAAATATTTCATCAATACTCTTTGCCTTGTAGATATGCGAAAGGTGGTCTTTGAGATATCTTTGCTGCTCTGGTTTAATACGTTTGGGTAGGAGAGTAATTCTAGTTCGAAATTCTTCTATAGATGGTGCTTTCCGTAGCACCACCTCCTGTGATTTGGTTACTAGGGTGGTGTACTTCTCTTCCAGCTCATTGATATGTAATTCAGCCTCGGAGATGGCCTTGTCAGGACCTAGGTAGAAAGCAATAAAATCAAACTAGTGTACCTTTCCCTTAACTCTCATTAATATATGAAGGGGTGAGAAGCAGAGTGGTCCAACCCGCAACCATTGAAATGGCCCACCCCCCCCCCCCCCCACATGATTCTAAAATGTGCATGTTTCAGGAGCTATTGATGTCCAATGCCCAAAGGGTATACATAATTTCTACTTCATTTTTGTGGAATTCATGCAATTTCCAGTATTTGATTGTGGGTTATCCCACTATGGTTCTGAACTCTTCATTTATATCACTGTGGATTTGTCTTACTCAAATTGGGTGTAATCTCCTTGGGTTTAGACGGCAGCTGGTGTGTTTGACTTTGTGCTGCTGTGACATCCAGGTTCCTAGCTAGCTGGTCCTCCCCAATGGTAAGAGAATCAGATGGGAGCTGGTGTGTTTGACTTTGTGCTGCTATGACATCCAGGTTCCTAGCTACATGGTCCTCCCCAACAGTGTGACTCCTGAGAGCATCAGATAGGGCTTTCCACGTCCGTTTATCACCCTTCAACCAACATTTCAGCATGCTACGAAGGTGATCCCCATCATCTCCCTTCTCTCGCTCAATTGAGTCCAGCGTACCTACATGTACCAATCGTAGCCCTATGTTAAACCATTTGCTGCGGGCAGAATACACAGCTTCATATACACGAGGCAGATCATCCACTGTCAGTTCCATGATATGGGTACACTGCATGAACAGAAATACAACATAATTGCCTTGCAGTGGTAAACCGGAATAGAAACAAAAACAGAAACGGAAATAGAAATGGAAACAGAAATAGTAAATGAATTCATTTACTTATTCAAAATTGAACTACGAATGTGTGATCTGATTGGTACCAGTATACTGCATACTCTACATTTGTCATTCCTTGTTCCTCCCACTCAATGTACTAGGCCCATCCCTCTTTATTGGGGCGAGCCCCACACTAGCGCGTTTGGTGGGACAATTATGTCTGTACTTCTGTACATACCATATGCACATACTGCATATGCACTTATGTTTTAAACATCCGACAATTGCCAGTGCTTGCTATGTAGGCAACAACATACGTACACAGAGACCCCAGAAGCGAGTGAGAACAGGCTTCAATGGGAGGGAGGTGTCAGGAGAAAGAGAGAGTCAGGGTACCAATGGGAGAGGGACTGTCAATGAGAAAGTAAGGTAGCAGGTCCCCAGTGTTTGTTCTTGAAATTTAGTTTAGGGAGGATGCTTATATGGGGAAATGAGAAAAAGCAGCAGCAGGAAAGTTTGGTGCTCTAAGCTATTGATGTATAAGGCGGCTTGCAGGATACAAATTTAATGAGTGTCCTGCTACATATATGTCAGAGTATTCACTCCAAGGCATGGGGAAGAACCTAGAAATGAGGCAAACTGGACAGCGCACAGTGGCAATTAGTCTCATTAGCCAGGAGGGTCTGGTTAATGAGAGCAGGTTGACTTGGTAACGGCATTGATAGTAGATATCTGCAGGTAATGGTTTGACAGGAAGACCAGCAATGAGATCAATAGGGGTATCAGGACAGTGTTGGCAGTAAGCAGGGCCGACTGACCAATTAGCTAGATTGGCCAGTCACACTTAGCTTTGGACCAGCTACATGTATTAGCAGATCTCTAAGCAGTGAAATGGTGGCCTATGGGCCTCATTCATACATGGGTCTAATGCATTGCAAGTCGTACAATTTCTGTTTCTGTTCCATTTCTGTTTAGCGTAGATTTAGTTAGTCGGATATATCTTTTGTCACGGTACAAAATACTATGTTGATGAAAGGTTATTCATGTGATAACATTGCATCGTTTAACATTGTTGGGGCAAGAAATCACATGACTTCCGGGTCACGCCTACTCTGATATATTCGCCAAACTGGATTACCAATTTTCGACTGGCAGCAAGAGCATATAAATAGAATCCCCAGCAGCTATAGGCGGTTGTCATTAAAATAACAGGATACGCCCTCGTAAACTGCAGGCTGTCCTGTACATAAAACTGAACGGAGGTCGATAATACGTGACGGCGCTAGGAAGTATTTTTATCCGCTCTTGTCACAAGCAAAATTGCACTAATGGTGTATAAATGGATATGTACCGATAGTGCTGAACAAGCGGAGTTCAAAGGTCTTTGTTTGATTGTCGTATGCTGCTTACTTTTGGAGATACGACGACACTAAGTTAGATGGTCGAATACTGTTGATTTCAGTTTGCTCCAAATAGAGCATGAATGTGTAGCATGCGTGTGCGTATACAGTGCCGGCACTCACGCTATTTTTACTACGTTTAGGTTTAGGATAGTGTCGTTCATGTCTAACTTCTCATTCACGCAATACCTGTCCGTACGCGTACGCTCACGAGCACGGTATGCTTCACACTTTCACGCTGTGGCTTTATTCAGGAGCAAACTGAAATCAACAGTAACCTTATCGGGGAGCTACGCTACTGTTTCAGCGTTTCTGGTTTTACCACTGCTCCTGATTGTAGCTGTAATGGACAAGATCACTACCTGCTCTAACTGTTCACAATACTGATTAATGACTACAGTCTATAGTTTGTATTTTTTTTGGCTAGACTCATCAATAGAAGCTATTCTCTGGACGTTCATACACTACAGTATATCCATAGATAATATAGCATACATGTAGACGTGTATGCTATATTATCTATGGTATATCAAACTGTGAACGTCCCTGCATGATGAGCTTGAGCTTTCCAAGGTAATACATATCTAGCTCAAGCTTTCCAGGTGTGCATAAAACAGTTTCTTAAGCTCAAAACTAGGGGGTGTAGTCTGAATTTCAGCCATCAAATTGTTGGTGTAATATACATGGATTCGGCTAATAAGCCATTACGCAGGCGCGAGAGGTGAGACACGCTCCCTGGTTGGCAAAAAGAGCCTAACCCTTGCATAGTATAGTACAGACTAAAGTACGAAGGAGAAGATACTGGTGAGCTGTTGCGCTTTTGGCTTCGGAAATCGACATGGGGAGCCGGAAAGAACTGGAAGCCGTCCAAACACTCGAGAATTTGTGGCAACCAGTTGAGTAGGCCGATAAAGAGTCGGAGAAAAAGAGTCGAAATGAGCGACTGAAGACATGTTCAAGCTTTTCGAAGAGTGGAACGATCATTCTGGCTGAAAGACTCCGAAAAGCCAGCGTGTGAGTACGACAGGCCTGTAGCTTTCACTGCTTAGCCGCTTATTTGACCACTTTGCAAATAGTTATAGGAAGCTAACTACTTTCAGGAAAGGAGCTGCTCTTGAGTGTAGACCCCCGATTGCTGAATAAAGTAGCCGAAATGTGGCCCGGCATACTCAAACTTGAGGCCAGCCTGAGAAAATCTGCCATCGCAACGGTTTGCTGAGGTATAAGGGTCGTCTTGAAGGCTCAAACCAGCCGCTTCTAGCTTAGCCACATATCTGGCTTGCTCTGCTTCTCTCAAACTCTTAAGGTAATCGTTCATTTCAACAGTTTCAACCGCTGAACGCGCGATAACTGTTTATGTACTATATGGCTCTTTTTGCCAACCAGGGGGCGTGTCTCTCACTCACGCGGACGTGTTAATTTGCTAAACGGCTTAGCCGAATCCATGTATAGCTTCCTGCAAGCAGTTCTGGTGCATGGTACATGTGGTACTAAGCCAGAACGTTTTTCTGCACACATGAGAATATAGTAGTCTGGCGTAGCCAGCCCCTAAAGGTACAGATTCGTCTGGCTCGCAGTGTACGAGCCAATCAGATTAAAAGGTTTCTTGCATCACAGATAGTAGCTGTAGTTACCAGTTATGAATATTAGTCTCCCGCACCAGATCCTCGCAGAGGTGCGAGGATCTGGCGCGCGAGAATATTATGAATATAATACTACCGCACGACCCTTCCCACGCGCTCGGGGGGCGGGTCGGCAGTCGAGAGAGGGGCGGGCTAAGCCAGACTATAAAAGAAGGCTGAGATCATGATATTCCAATTCAGGATTGGCAATCAAGATACAGCAACACGGCCTCATCCCCAGGGCCTGGGCCATGGGAACGAGGCTAACAGCATAGATAATATAGCATACACCAGTATGCTATATTATCTATGCTAACAGCAACGCCCATAGCTAACTCTGACCAGTAGAGGCTGATAATTCCTGGACTCCTGATAAAAATATTTGTAGAATACCATCCAAAGGCTGGTTTGTTTTTGAACAACTTACAGCAAGTTATAAACAGATCGGACTTCAGAAATCTTGTGTTGCGGTACCAACGCGCACGAAACTTGGAAACGCGGATTTTTTTTGGACGAGGTAAGACAGAGGTCAACCTTTAGTAATCAAGGTCGCACAATGATTGGTTAGTCACATGACAAGTAGAAGGCTAAACGAAGCCGTTTCTCTGCAGTAGTACTGATTTTTGAAGGGCTCGACTTCTATCTATTCTTCCAAAGAAGGCCAGCCATGCCTGAAAGAACAACTTACCTCCGGGGCGCGATGGAGATATGAGCTGTCTCGAGTAGCTGCCCATAATAGCTGCCTTAGAATGCAAAATAGCACCGCTTCGGTAGATAGTTAGCCTCCGAAATACAAGCAACCTTCATCAGCAAACCGCTAGTTACAAACCTACACAGTGGTCGCTCCTCTCTGCCATTCCGAGCTCCATGGACGGAGACAGCCGACTTTCTGCCGCCAGAGCCAACACATTTGTGAGGGGCAAATTCAAAAATTAATACAAGCAATAATTGTTCTTCCTTGCAAGCTCGAAGTAATAGGCCAGGGGAAAACAGGCAAAATCTTCGATCTATGGTGTTTGCAAGACTTAGCCATGGATAATTATATAGTACGCGCGTACTATTATCCATGACTTAACGCCTCACTATGTCATGTGATTTTAATGAGACCTGATTATGAAAGGTCAACCATGGCCGACCTCTTCTGGCTGGAAGAGGTCCACGGATAGCCTCGTTCGTTCCCAGCCCCAGGCCTCCTCGCTCCGCGCGTATTACGTAATGCGAGTGAGCGAGTGGAAAAGCGCTTCGCCCGCTCGCTTTACGTAATACGACCAGGGATAATACATTACGTGTGACACGTAATGTATTATCCCTGATACGACGGAGCGGGGAGGCCTGGGAACTGGGCTAGTCCACGGACGCATATATAGTGTTTAACATTTTCATTAATGATTTAGTAATTAAATATTAAAAATGAGGGCATAGGTGTACATGCAATGACAATGTGGAGAAGTATGCATACACATTCTAATGTACATGCAATAGTTGAGACACTGAATGTGTAAGTTCCAAGCAGCTGTTGTTTCTGATATTACGTACTAGCTAGCTTCCATTTATCACCCATGCATGGTGGGCCTAAACACTCTCAGAAATCTAGCTACTAGGCAGAATACTTTCACGGTCCGTTAAAATTTTGTCATTAATAACGCACCAGTCTTTCTGTAGTCACTTGGTCCAATGGGATACTGTAGCTAGTATGCTTCTAACCGGATGTACACTGGAATGGCGCGTCTCCTTCTGGCGACATGGCAGAGTTACCATCCCAATATAATGGAACCAGAGCGTCATCCTGATCCTGCGTCGCTCTCGCGCGCCGCGCCCGCCGCTCACAAAAAAACGGTTCGTGAGCGGAGTACTAGTACGCCTTGTTCCTTGACTCCACGCCCACCAGCTTTTTTTCTCATCTTTGCAACAACAGAGCATTATTCCATTTAGGCTTTGAGCTTTGTTGCAAAGATTCTACAAACGACCATTGTGTCCCATTTTAATACGAAGTTTGGCCTAAATGAAGTGAATACATGTGTCATGAAAGGAAACTGATGATAACAGCAATGAATACATGTATAGGTCGTTCAATCTCACTACGTTATATTTGGTGCATGGCCTCCTACAAAAACGATATTAGAGATCGAAGCCCACAATATAATATGGCCAGCAACAGGTGCATGATCCAGAGACACAGTGTAACTTGTCAGATAGGGTAGGTACTGGAGAACTGGACTGCATGAATTACTGCTGGCAGTACTAGTACTGCCTATATGGCTACGTAGGGAAGTATGGTAAGGTATAGCTCCTTCAATTTCACTATAGGAAATTAATATGGGGACCATATTCTATGTACTTTGTACAATTTCAATACTAGCTACCATGCAAAACTCTGACTATATGTGTAGTTTATTATTTCCAGACAGAAAAAAGATTACTTACTAGTATAATGCTCCTTACCTCATATAACACTATTCTATTCTATTAGGTAAAGTTTGGAGGTCTTCTTCACATTCAGCCAAAAGAACTATAAGCATACATATTACTGTGAATCAGTTTTTAATTGAGTGAATCTGCCGTCTATACTGTGAGCAACATCCCCTCCTTATGTGCATCATGCGCATGGCTAACACTATTTGCTGCCCACCAAGATGGCGCCCTAGCAACAGTTTCTAGATGCAGATGACGTATGATGATGTCAGTAATAACTCTGTTTACAACAACAGTAATGAGCATAATATTAGTGTCAGTGTGATATTAGGTGTGCGTTGGTGATACAAAGAGCAACATTAATATTAATTTAGGTACTTTTGAGCCTAGATAATAACTTATGCCATCTAGGGTTCTGGCACCATAGTATAAATATGTGTTGTGTCACACTTAAGTTCAGTCCCTGTCCCCCCTTCTTTTAGCATCACAACTCATTCATTACCTCCTCCCTCCTAACACCCACCACATTGATGCTATATGTGAATGAAGCCTGTTTATGAAACTTCTAAGCACGTAACTGTGTACATTCTCCAGCATGGCACAGGGAAATATTTTATTTTACCAAGGATGCTAAACAATGTAAATTTGTGTTATTTGTGAAAAAAATACAGCAGTTTTTCCATAAGTATTTTACTATAAAATTGTACCACTGCAATGCTTGTAAAATATGAATATAAATACAACAAATGTATAAGGAATGTAAATAGTGGGTAATTTTACTTTATAATTTCTATCATTTTACATTCATGCTATATAGACCATACCCATACATCATATGCATGCTTAGACCACACCCATACTACACCCCACCCTATGCTTAGACCACACCCATACACCCTTGCTTAGACCACACCCATACTGCCCATACTAGACCACACCCATACACCCTATATTTAGACCACACCCATACTGCCCATGCTAGACCACACCCATACACCATATGCATGTTTAGACCACACCCATACTGTTCGAGCGCTTTAAGTCACATGCACACAGCAAGCGCATGCATGTGCACACAGTTGATTACAATAAACTTTAATAATTAAACTGGTTTCTGTACTAAAAATTATGTACAATGATATGGAGAAGCTTACTCAATAATGACATCGTCCTTTGTCAATCCTGCCTTTTTCTTTAAAATGACCAGGTCATTTTTCGTTAGTTCGTTTCCAAAGTGGACTAACACCTGTCTAAATGTACTGCCCTTTGTCACAGGAACCAAGCCGAGAGACTCAATTGCCTTGACAACATGGGAAATCTTCAGCTTCGCACCCATCTCTCGGAACCATTTCCGGCTAATCACCACTGCATCATCATCATCCAGAAGCTTGGTGTGCTGTTGTAAGGATAAGAAAGAAATCCATCTAACTAGGATTTCGTGTACCAGACTCAGTAACATACACAGTCATGTGCGGAATCACATTGATACCATAGAGCTTGTGACTATCATGAGGACACTCAGAATTTTGAGCCTTTGAGAGTTGTTCTGAGACAGATTTGAGGTCCTAGTAGCTGTCATATTACAGACAGATTCAATTAGTTTGGAGCTATTACCTTTTTCACTTAATATTTAATAGGCAGAATTTTTTGGGGGGAGGGGAGGGGGAGGGAAAGCTGGAGTGTTTGGGGGAGAATGTCCCCCCCCCCCCCCCCCCCACCCCAGTAGATAGAACCCTGCATGCACCTCTCAATTTGGGAAATGTGACTTCTAGACTAATTACTTTACAGAAGCTAGTATCCAAAAAGGAGGACTTACCACTCCATGGTCAAACAGAAACTGCCGATTTTCTTGGACACGTTCTGCTCTTTTCATCTCGTAAGCACATCGGTTTGATTCCATATCTTCAATCTGGAAAAATTAAAAGGTAAAGAATCAATTCCGTAAACTGAATTAGATTTTGAACTCTGCTGATTAGAGCAGGAAATAGTGACCGATTATGTTGTTGGAGGGTATCCGGAGCCTCCGGAGTACAATCCCTATACTTGTTAATGTATTAACTTACTTCAGACAATACTTCTCTCCTTCTTTTGTTTGGTCTCTCCAGGGCTTTTTCTGGGGACATAGGCAGTGCTGGTTCCACATCTAGAATTCCAGCATTTGTTGCAGAAGAGGGAACCTGAATAGAAAGCATCCGATGTTTGATTACATTTCAGCTGTAGCACCTAGGCCTGCTTATGCATGAGGTATTAGTGTCAGAGCAGCTATTGCAGTTCTTAATGTAATGGCTAGCTCACACTTGCTCTTAAGGAGACTAAGAAAAAAGAAACCCATATGACACCATGATTATGTTCACTTCTATCTCCCCCCCCCGAATCAAAATCGCAGAAGTATTGGGCAGTGCATTATGGGATTAAGTTAGTCGGATGTCGAAGGTCGTGTGAGTAGCACTAATTATTACTTAACGCTTACATCAGTTGAGGTTTCCAAAGATTGCATGGAATTTGAAATCGTCTCAGATATCTTGTCATGATCATCTTGCTCTTTGGTCTCCTAAAGAGGGTATACCGGTACTAGTTACATGTACAAAGTGAACATTACCTTATTACCAGATATGTACAGAATTCATGCTTTACTAAATAGATAGTATTCTGGGCTTTTCAATTGGGGATTCATGCGAACACCTCTAACCCCCCCCCCTGCCTACAGGTCTGTGTAACAAATAATATGGGCATATCTCTGGACGTAATTGGCCACAGATATAGTACTGGTAACTTACTTTTGCTTCTATGCCTTTTTCTTCAGGCAAATTCTTTGCTGGAGTCTAAATTATGACATGAATAAGAATACAATAATTTAAATGAACTCTAACTATGACTGCAGTTTAATAATCTGTTAGGCCTCCTTATCAGAGATTGAAGCTTTCATGTATGGTACTTCAAGCCGCCCACTCTATAATGATCAGCTATTCCTCCAGTGATGCTAATTCTCTAAACATGATATACTGTACTGTACGAATAAAAGGGGCAGTAGAAGCAACATGCATGATGGAGCAGGGAGCTAACGAAGGTTTAAATGTTAGTGTAAAACCATTAGTGCTCACCCCTGAGGGTCCTCTTTTGCGGTTATTGACTCACATGTTCTGCTGCCTTAGAGTGATCAATGGTGACCCTACCACTGCCATCCTCCAATGTGAATGCCTCAAAAAAGCATGGTTTGCCAAGAAGTTATTCATACTCATGTACCTTTTTTCTTCACAGTTACCATTTCTATTAACAATGCAACATTCAGTGAACTTATGCAGGTATGTAATTGTAAGCCAAGCCAAATAAGTCTCACTTGAAGATTGAAGCCCTGGCATGGAGGACTGCTGGGGGGGGGGATAACTCTCACAATTTTAACTTGGTAACTGTGCAATAATGAAGTGTAAAAATATATAGGCCAAAAACTTCACCTCCTTCCTTTAACTGTTTAGCTTCACAGTGGTCAAGGTTCATTACAACATCTGAAAAACTATTCTTAGGAATGATGCTTGAATCTGTGGTTGACATAATATTATCAAGGCCAAGGTCTCTTAAAATGTGTTTCAGGAGCTGCTAAAATTTTAAGCCATTTCAAAATTTGTTAATATGCTCACGTTTTTTACTTCATTTTTATGCAATTTCCAGTACTTGATCTTGGGTTAGCATGCTATGCTTCTGATCCCTTCATATTATTATTATTACAATGCTATATAGTCTTTTACTCACCCTATGTATATAGTCCAACTATGTCTTCAGGTGTGCTTAGAGGTAGCTAACGGTGGAGACTACATGTACGGGTCATAAAATAGTATCACATATTCCAGTGCAGTGGATTTGAGCTGCAGTAATCACACAGTTCTTGATACAATGCATAATTATAATAATCTTTCATTTTCCTTTGCGCATCACAGCTACTATTATTAATCTAGAATTTTTGTGTAGTGGTACCCACACCCTATGTATCTTGTTTACATACCAATATATGCAGGACCAACAGCAGCGTCTAGCCTCATTTTGTTCATCACAAAATATGCCTAGTACTGTCTATGATGAATCAACTGTACACGACCTTTACCACCATCTACTGGTTGATGATAAAAGGAAAATGTTATTCTGCTATGTCCCAAAGGTGAGATACTGTTACTGTGTAGCAGTTAATTCACAGCATAAAAGAATAGGCTTTTGTATCTACACATTTCCTGGCCACTGTTGTTGTTACTTGCACACGAATTAAGGTTGGATGTTCTAACTGGAAGAGAGTGTTCCTTATACTGGCTGGTCTGGTTGATCCAAGTGAACGGTTACGGCCCAGCATAGAGATATTCCGTCAAGTGAATTCATTGACAAACTACAGTCCAAAGGAACAAGAATACAGGCTTAGGTGAGTTTATAACTATATAATTATAATTACTTGTTTGTAGAATTATGTCTAGATAGCATTATTAACCCTCGTGCATGCACGTCAAGGGTTAATGTAGTCGGTCTGTCATTCTGTCTCATTGTCATATTCATTATGCAAGATTTCTCGCAAACGCCAAGTGCTGATGGTACCAAACTCGATATGAAGGACAAGGATCGCGGTCTCTATGCTCTGATGTGTTGTTTTTGTCGTTTATGGTGTTAGATCGACAGTAAGCGTGCATACGGCTGGATCGAAAGATTTCTCACAAATGACCACTGCTGATGACACCAAACTTGATATGAAGGACGAGGGTCACGGTCTCTATGCTCTGATAGGTTATTTTTGCCATGTTAGGTCAACGGGCCTACGGGCCTACTGGTGTGGATGTGTGCACTATTTAGGGGGCGCCTCCATTGTGACGTTAGAGGGCGGGGCACGAGGGTCATGCACTTTTAAAGTGCTTTTCATTATACTGTTCTCCTCAAGGGCTAATTAGATAGCAGATGATGTGCATTTAACTTTTGGTACATGGGGCTGGTACTGATACAAATTTAATTATACGTGGGCAGAGAGTAACAGAATAGCTACATTTTCATGGAAGATGCTGTTACAACATGGATGAGCCTGGTGTGTAGATTAGCTATTTTCTCATCCTTTGACTCTGTGTCACACACCTCAGAACAAACTGCATGCGGGCCTGAGGAGGAGGCTAGATAACAATTATTGCAGTTACTAATTAGTGTGTTGTTTATGATTCTATAGGAATTATTTCAAGTTCATGTTCATCCGCCTTCCACAAGAGCGTGTTCTGTCTGCATATCGCAATAAAATTGAGCACCCACTCAAAAGTAGTCCTTCAGAACAAAATATTTGGGATGATGTACGCTTCTCCATTCTGTCTTCTTATCGAATAAAGTTCAATGATAAAATGGTTGGTGAAGATGATGTCTATCCCACTTTTGGGGAGTTCCTTCATTTCTTATATGACTCAGAGTCTGCTTTCATGAATGAACACTATAAACCCATGGTGGAGTTGTGTCAGCCATGTGCAGTGAAATATCACTTTGTTGGGAACTTTGGATTGCTAAGACAACATGCAGATGCGATCTTGGACCACCTCCACATCAACTCGAGCCTCTTTTGGGATCGTGGTAAGCATGTGAGCAAGCCAACAAGCTCCTACATTGCTGATTATTTCTCAAAGCTGAAACCTATCGATATCAAGAGATTGGAAGGTAAATTTGGTCATGATATTTCACTTTACAATCATCTATTCCCCTATGAGGATGACGGAGAGGTTCGAAAGGACATTATGAAAGAGGAGCTTACAATGGAGTGAATGATGCAGAGCACTGAACTCCAATCGCTCATTTCACCTTATCTACTTGATTTTTTGGAGACTAAAAAAAAAAGCTGTTAGGCTATGTTTGAATGACTCACAATGGTTCAACTTGATGAGTCTGGTCTGAGCCATTATTCTGTAATGACTGTGTGTAATCAGTTGTATCATATTATAGCGCTACTATGTTATATTAAAGGGTTTCCACACTGTTGAATCATGGCTTCATGCAGTATATGGTATAATATGCTTGTCACTTTGTACTGAGCAACAAATTATAATAATTATTATGTTTGATTATGCTGTAGTCCAGCTATACATTACAAAAGAGCACCGATTCCTTGGACTCGATATCTAACTAATATGTAGTGGGCTGGGAATCTCAACCCCATAAACAGCATTCATTAACATGCCTGTAGCAGTTAGTACCCTTTGTAATTCTGATTGTAAATAAATTATGGGATAAAGGTACATTATTAGCACAGTTATTGTACACGACCACTGGTACAATACTCAAATTAGAGTTACGAAATGAATAGCTTGCTTTACAGACAGAACTGTAGTGGAATCAGGCTAGGCCTTCTAGTGCATAGTTTATATGTTCACAAATGAAACAGAATCATGTCAAAAAAAATAGTCATTACAGTTAGAAAGAGGCGATTACAATGATGGCAATGATCCAGCCAAGATAGAACGCCACGCCTGTGACAATCCCTGCAATACTGAGGCCGGTAGAGTAGTTTTTGTTCTGCCTGGCAACATCTTCTTCACCCCTGGCTGCAGCAGACTGGGCCTGTACAAGTTATGACAAAGTAATGTTCACTGCCATTCATTCATGTTGTTATTAATAATCTTATCCGTAGTGCTAAAAGGCAAGTTTTTTCAGCGCTTAACAGATAAAATGCACTGTATGTTCAGAAACTTGCACAATTTGCCCACTAACCATAGCCTCATTCCCAGGCCCACGTGCGTGTTTCACTTTAGCTAGCTGTGGGCACGGTATTTTTTCTCATGTGCATGACGCATAGGGTACATGTAGAAGGAAGGTAGACGATCAATTTTTGTGTGGGCAAGGACAGCTGCAGTTGTCAGACAATGAAGGAAGGCAGTGAATCTACACTTCTTGTAGCAACTCCTCGGAACCTATTTGTACCACAGACTGCATGAGCACTGGAAGACTGTCACCAACAAAAGATAGAGAAGTGTAACAATCTTTCGAGTGGTCTTGCCCGTGTGCAATTATGTAAGTTAAATCATATGAGAAAAGGTACCAGGCTCTCCAGCGTTAAATACAGATGAGAGCCTGGGAATGAGGCTAACCAACCATACAACAGACCTTTTTTTTTGCTGGTGTCATCAGCACATGCTAATTTGAACTTTCCAAATTTGCCCAACATTCACCCAAAATGTTATACAGGTGCTACATACATGTACAGAAATGAAATATGATTGCAATAGCTTGATCTGTCCTGGAATATGTCAATTTTCCATAGAGAATGTACATGCACTGGGAGGGGGGAGTAGGAACTGCTCACCAAATAAAGAAATTTGTATTGGTCAGATTTTTTCCTGAACCTTATCTCTGCTGAGCTTGAATCATGTGTCTCAAATTTTGAATGCAGTAACTTAGTCGATATGCAATGCCCCATTTTCCATAGAGAATGTACTGAGGTACATTCTTTATGGAAAATGGACTCACTTCACTGATGCATATCTCCAAGATACATTAAGCTATTGCAATCAAATTTGAAATATCATTTCTGTAGCACATTTGCAACATTTTTGGAGAATTTTGGCTAACTTCAGAAAAATTGATTAGCATGTATTGATGACATCAGTGGATAATGGACTATTGATGGTGCTCACAGGAGCTCTGATGCCAAGCAGCAACCACCTATAGCTCTCTCTACACCTGTGGCCAGTTCTCATGAATATCCATTCCACTGAGTCAGCAGTACGCCTGTTATTAGCTGCAATTGCTGGATACTACATCCCATAGCCACATGTAGACAGTATGTATTATCATAAGTACATATTAAGCACCCATGCTGTGAAAAATAGGGTGGATACATAATGCCATACATTATACACTCTTTTCATCTTTACACCCGGCCAGGACATAATAAAAGACAATAATATTCAACTCACACTTGAAGCAAACACAATGGCTGGAATTGAGCAAACTAAGCTGAGCCAGCATCCAAAGAACACAGCCACAAAGGTTGAAATGATTGCCAGGGCCATCCCCTGGTCTCCACCCCCATAATACCGCACCTGGGAAGCGAACACCTGAGGCTGCTGTTGCACTAGCATCACATTGTGCTGCTGCTGCTGCTGCTATTGAAGGGAAGGGAAAGAGATACAATGCCTCACTGGCAAAAACATTTGGTAACATAGCAACTACATGTATTGTTTTGCGTACCCTTAATTTTGAGGTTCGAAAACATGCAGAGAAATTTTATGTTCACTAGTAGGCACACACACACACACATACATACACAAAGATGCATACATTTAACACTGCTGCTTAAATATACCAAGTGCTAAAGCAGCATGCACTATACAACAAGGGGTGCGAGAGTAGGGTAATATAATGAAAAGACCCATATCACAACACAGAAGCAATGGTAGCGAGGAGAGGAAGGGAACGTCGGTCGGAGGTTCATCGACGGCAGGTAAGGCTGATTCGGTAACTGGAAAGTGACGACCGCTGTTCTCAAAGCCTCGGACTGACTGGCTGAGCGGTCAGCTGAGCAGCATAATTCAACTCGATTCCCGCGAGGCCCTCTACATGGAATACCATGTATGCACTAGTAATAATCTAGGATATCTCTCATTATCCAATTTATTGACTTTATACCGCCACTTAAATTTGCTCCTATCCCTCCTCCCTTTCTAACCCCATATCCCCCCTCACTGCTTCATTGCACATTTTGGAAGAGCAGCTAAGTCTTCTTAGCTGCTTCTACATAGCTGAATAGATTGTCAGGAAGCTGTCTGCCTTTTACTGCCATAGTAGGACAAAGTACTGAAACTAACAACAACCTCCTTGCAACTGTACGGATGTTTTTATTACTTACGAACCGGTGCAATCGATTAAGTTTTTTTTCTCCATTATTACCTTCTGTACATGACTATCCCATGACCCATTATCAGAAAATTCAATGCCCAAGTAACAGTAACTTACAACCCTCGGAATCTCTTTATCTCCCCGTACATGTACATGAAAACTGAAGGTATCTTAACTGTTATATCAAATGCACTCACTAAGCTTTAGGCCTAAACACTAAACAAATCCACCCATACTAATTATTCAACTCCCTTAACCCTTAACATATACTACCACATACCCTAAATACTAACACATTCACTAACTAACCTAAATACGAACATATTTACTAATCTAATTAGGCACATAGCAACATAATAAATGAAGTAGAAAACAGAAAAGAGCTCTGATTGCAACAAAGAGAACCCAGGACCAGCAGAAAACCACCCAGTCCGTGACCGCATAAAGTTAAAAAATTGAAGGTTCATTAAAAAGTTGTTTAAAAAGTAGTGAAGTGTACCTGCAATGGCCTCTTTAGAAAATACATAACAGAACTCTTTTTAATACGTCAAGGAGGATTTCAGTTGGTTCTCAGTATTCATATTGATCAGGTTCTCTTTCTACCAACCACAAATTGGTTCACAAACATATCAAAAACCTCCAGGCAATTGATGATATGTTTGTGAGCCAATTTGTGGTTCGTAGAAAGAGAACCTGATCAATATGACTCTTTTTAATATAGATTTCAACCTCCATTTGCCCTTGTACTAACTTTGTAAGTCCTCTGCATTATTAGTTAAACCTACAAAATCATCTGCACTGATGTTTCTTGGCAACAATATAACGTAATAATATGCGCACATAAAACATAACGGTGTGTGTCACATTCATTTACATGTAGCTCAGCAGTACTATTTCAACCACTCAAATACTGTCCTGTAGAAGGTTTGGTGCATGCCGCAGCAGAGTCATAGAAGAAACCATGCCTCAACTTCACTACTTGCATACAACTTTCAGACTTGCTAGTTTGGGTGCTAAGTCATAGCCAAAATTACAGTATAGTGTTAGTACTTCCTTGTTTTGATTGGTCAATTACAGGTCTCTAAATCTCATAGAAACCTGGTAGAGAAAGCAGTATAGAAACCTACAAATTTTACAAGTCTGTGCTGAGGATGTTTATTACTCTGTCATAAAACAACTCCAATAGGCGATGTAGAGGATTTAACAACTCCTAAACAGTCATATCAAAGAAATTCGCTGTATTTTAGGTATACGTGTACCTAATTTTTTGCAAAGTTGGTTCTGTTCACACCCACAGCAAAGAGCCTATGGTGGTACATCTCAGTGTTAGGTTTGCAGCATAGCTTACCACCAAAGAAGGTGGCTACAGATGCTGCAGTTATAGTGTGAAGAGTTGGGAAGGCTGTAGACTCATTTGGAGAATTTGGAGACCAGAGGGCTTCGCTACTAGAAGTCAAAAATGGCAGTAAAAATTGCAGGTGGAAGTGATGTGTGCTTCAACGGCTGTAGCTTCATAATGGAGTACACTAGAATCATGGAACTTGTGCCATCTAAAAGACTACACTCACCAGTTCTAGCCGTCCTTGTTTGTGGGGATGATACCCCCACACGTTTTGGAGCTATGGGCCTCTAAAGTTTTGCATTATATTACTGAAGTAGCCAGAGTTTAGCCAAGTATAGCACTTACATGCATGCAGGGGAGTATAAGGCCAGTGCACATACCAGATAAAAGCACTATGCCTGCTAATTCATGATAACATCACTTTATATGTGTAGACGAAAGTTTGTGTATGTCTGCATTGCTGTCAGGTGCTCTGGGTATGTGTTCTTGGAACACCTCTACTTACTATTGCATAAAATGTCTATATAACTAAGAACTAAAACTAAAGCAGTATTTACCTAGTTTACGTTTTGTGCTAGCGATACAGTGCGTATGTAGGGGGTGTGGTGAAGGTGGAGAGTGATGGACGATGGCTAGAGGTGGAGTCAAAACCTGCACGTGTAACTTGAGCTGGTCCATTTGTACTACAAAGGATAGCTATTTCTAGCTGAGTAAGTTACTAAGCTTTGTACTTACCGTCACCCTCTCGTTGTTTGCTTGCCTTGAAAACGGTTGGTCACCATCGCCTCAACATAAAAAGACACTCGGTCCGCTCGGTCTGCCTTTGACGCGTGAAGAACGAGTTAGTTGAGTGGCGCTAGGCGTGACAGGACGAAGGGGCGTAGTCAATTATTATTCGGGCTGCACTCTTGCTTTGATCATGTGCTACAACCTTGGGCCCTCGGGTTCATAGATCCCTTGGTCTCTTATATATAATCTTTAGCCTCGTACCCAGGCTCCACTGCCCAGCGTTTTTTGCACTTTGGAAAAACACGGGCAGGGAGCCTGGGCTCCTTGGTACGTCACACGACGTCACGTACGTGACGTAGGGTGCGTGGTTTTGCTAAATCAAATTATACGTGACGTAATGCAAGCAGGAGACGCTCTTGGCTACTGCTAGCAGCTAGCTAACTGTACGGCCAAGTACTTAGATATCGCGCTCTATATAGCTGTTGTTCAATGAGACAGTGTTGTATTCAGCCATTAGCTACAACAACGGACGCAACCAGCAGCGAGTGAACGATCAAGCACCTCTTGAAAACACCGAGAAGGCCTGGCAAGACAACGAAGGATGGAACGTGTAATGTAAGTCCTGTTATAGATTTGTGTATACTGATAAGGATAAGCAAGTTCTGCTAGTCGGTTCATACTCTCGCTAGATCATAGCTGTTTACCTTGTAGTCTCGCGGATCTACCTTGGCGGTGGTCCTTGACAAACAGCCACTTCTTTGTGCTACAAGTTCATGTATCGTCACTGTTAAGTCCTCTTTGCCTTTTGTCATCTTTGAACACGCAACGGCTAGCCTCTTCGAAGTAATACTGTAAACAACGAAGCAATATTATATGTGACGTATAATTTGATTTAGCAAAACCACGCACCCTACGTCACGTACGTGACGTCGTGTGACGTACCAAGGAGCCCAGGCTCCCTGCCCGTGTTTTTCCAAAGTGCAGAAAATGCTGGGCAGTGGAGCCTGGGAACGAGGCTATATAATCACGACACACTCTCTCCATCCACTACCTGGCTGTCTGGTCATTGTAAACTGCTTGTTCTGACAATAAACCGAAAATTAATTTCATGTGGTGGCCTACAGATACATACCAAGGTTTTATGGATGTAAATTTGGGTTAGAGATGAGATAATCTACAGCTGTCTGGTTTCAATTTACTATAACTGGCTAGGTTACCTCCATGCCTCACAGTCATTCCACCAATGACAGGAATGTCTGATTATTGATGGCACTTCACTACAAGTAAACCATTTGGCTACTGATTGACCATTAGTGCACCTCCTTCCTGCACTAGGAATGACTTTTTGCCGTCTAGAGAATTCACAAAGCTAATGTACGTATGTACATACATACATGTAGCTTGGCCTGTAACAAAGAAGGTTGATATTATTGCCGAGCGCCTTAGCGTGAGGGCAACTAATCCTGCATCGTATCTCACCTAGCGTTTGTATATATGTATGTGTCACGCTTAGGAATGCAATTTTACTGCGTACTGCACATATCTGTAACGCTTTCGGGGGGCAAGCACGTGTTCAAGATGGCATCCTACCAGTTACATGGATGCCACCTTTGTACATGAAGGATCAGAGATCTGGACAAATCGATCACTTCTTTTACCCAAGTAGGCTTACTACAGCTCCAACGCGATTAGAGTTGTTTGGCTGTGCTCGTGGCTAACAGTGGCTAACAGTGGCAATGTACGTAATGATGTAACTTTTAGGTGATACATGTAAGTGCGATAAAACAGAAAAACAGATGTGGGAACATAAAGCAACCTTAGAACCAGCTGTGGCAAGTAAAAACAAATATGGAATGTAAAGTAGCAATTTTAGGACCATCCACCCAGCTGGTAATAAGGCTACAGAGTGGAGACAGGACTCCATACACATGCACATTTGTGTGAACATTACACGTAAGTTGCTCTGAAAGGAGGCCAAAAGGTACAGTTCAGCTCTATACTGCTAGGCAACATAAAATTATGTTAAGCTGGAATCTCAACTCGCATGTGTATGTGCACCTGTCACGCTTTAGCCTTGTACCTAGGCAACATCCCCATGGAGGGGAGCGGGGGGCCTGGGTACAAGGCTAGTCATGTTAGGGATGCAATCTCCAGAGGTATGGCAAGCATGGTGTTTATGGTGCCTCTGACCAAAAATATAGATGCCATCTTTGGCTTGTGGTGCGGAATAGTCTGGGAACTCAGTCAACCTATTACATATTGGGTAGGCTGGGTATAGCTTCCAGGTTTGTAGTATTTGTGTAGCTTACATAGGGGAAATATGACAGCATGATTGACAATCAAGTGATATAAGCCTTCAAGCAGCATAGCCTGTCTCTCCATTCTCCACTAGCCAATTTTTCAATATGGTTATTGGTTATCCTTCTGTAAGCTAGTCTTTGTCATAGCTGCCTATCCAGCGGATATCATGGATAGGCTTCTACACATGTAGTGATTGCCTACTGTGTGAGGCAGTCTGTGCATGCATATATCTCTGGTACGTAAAAAATTATCAGCACACATTAGTCTCTCACTGTTAACATCAATCTAAAAATTATGCCAATCCCAACTTTCTCAAAGCTACTTTATTCCAGAAAGGCAATTCACCAATAACACATGGTAAAAGATTTGTATAGTTATGCTCCCGAATAGCAAAGTTGCTATATACTGGCAGATTCCACTGTCCTATAGGCTTTAGCCAACTGCTAGTATTCTTGGATTAGCTGCTGTCAAGACAGTATAGCTATACAGCAACACTGTTAACTTCTTGCTTCACCTCCAATTCCTCTGTCTCACCTTGTGCTCTTAAACTGTCACGGATTCACATACTAATTTTAATGATAAACTATACTAATGCTGAACTTTGAACTGAGAAGACATAAGCAAACTGAAAGTGTAACTTTCTAGTGTCATTAACCATGGGCTAGACATAACATGTTGGTTCAGAATGGAAATTCTACTCCCTATATCCTGCCTCTCGCCCACTTTCAATTTTGACCTAGGAGCTAAATTAGCATTGTCAAGTGACTAAACTGCAGCATGAAATAGGCAACACAGTTTTGGTTTTGTGGGCCCTTCCCCCTACATCTGCATGATGGCAGATGAACTGCACTTAACCTCACCATGCATTGAAACTTACTACTCCAATTTGAGGGGCAGGTGGTTGTTGTGGGTAGTAGGGAGGAGGAGCCTCTGTAAAGGGTACAATGAGAGTGATACCATTATTCTTAAGTGAGGACTTAAAGTTGGCAGCCATGGTGTTCATCAGAAAGCATGAATAACATGGATGTAAGGGAATGCTGTAAGGTGTGTATGTGAGTGTATTTACTAGCCTTGTACCCAGAAAAAGGTGGAGTGAAGGCCTAAGTAGAGGCAATAATATTTACCATAATTTATGTGTTCTTAGATTCCAGTTTAGCTACATGTACAACTTCATAGAAAGTATACACACTGTGAAAGTGCTATTTCAAAGGAATGTGTGGGAGGCATGTTTAGGCTACTATTATAGTAAAAGAAAATATCTCTGGAGACACAAAGGCTAGTGCTATAGCTACTATTAGGTTCTACTATTTTGAGGCCATCCTGACCCTATATTGATCCCATATTGGTGTAGAAAAACTGGCAAGTTATGTGTTACATATGTACTATGGACCATATTACCATACAGGAAGATATGTTTGCAAGTGCAAATTTTACCAGCCGGGCGCGTGCAAAGCGCACAAAGATTACCTTGAATTTGCTTGTATGTGCGGCCACACGTATTACATGCGCAATGATTGCATCATAACCGTTACCATGCGACAATAGTCTACTAGTCTAGCAGAGCTGCTGACAGGTACATTAGTTTCGCATTATCTAGACGGCAAAAGAAGCGTAGATAGCTGTTGTTTGATGTTGTGACTGCTAACTGGAGGAGCAAAGAAATTGCTGTCAGCACTCACTGCCGTAAGGTTAGATCACTTGATGCCAGACCTCCCGCAGCGTATGTTGCTTGCACTACATGCACAGGGAGAGCCTGGAAGGTACGAGCTTTATAGATACAGCCTATTAACCCCAACTTGCTTCATAGCAGGATTTTAATATCAAGGCATTACCCATTGCTGAGCATTGGCTCAGATAATTGATTGGCTTGGATAATCAAAATGTAACTGCCCCGGCTGGTTTTTGGATATGAAATATCAACCATGTTATGAAAGTACTATAGTAAGACCCTGTGGAAGCTGCAACTACAATGTACATAGCGGTGGCAGCCTCATCCCCAGGCTCTCTCTGTGAAAAAAAAATTTCAAAATGGGGGAGAGCCTGGTGATGTGATTTAACCTACTTATTTTATTTGCAGGCTAGGACTGATCAAAAGATCTCTACCTTTGCTACTGCCTCGGTACTTCGTCTGTAGCACTAATGGGACTGAAGATTAGCTGTAAGAAGTGACACAGCTAGCCATGTATCACGGTATTACATGTACCGCAGTGTGTGGGGTATGTGCTCTAGTTATAAGTATCTTTTCCTGTACATAGGCTACAGGGTGACAGTATGCATACAATATAGCTATACCTTGGTGTGGGTAGGCCTGCTGGGGGTAGGCTTGTTGAGCATATGCCGGCTGAGGGTAGGCCTGCTGTTGAGGATATGGCTGCTGTGCTGGGTAGCCAGGCTGCTGTGGCGGGTAGCCAGGCTGTTGGGACTGTGGATAGCCTGGCTGCGGAGGATAGCCGGGTTGTTCCTGTGGTGGTGGATAGCTAGCCTGCGGTGGTGGAGCCTGGGGATAGCTTGGTGGTGGAGCTTGTTCTGCAGGGTAGCCAGGAGAAGTGAGCTGTTCAGGGGGGACACCTATGTATGTAAAGCACGACATCAATCATATCACGGAAGAGTTCATTTCCATCCCTATTGAACGTAAATATACTTGAAGGGGAACTAGGTTAATTATGGCACATACAGTGCTTGGCAGAAACAGATACCATCTTGGCTTGTATGTAGAAGTCAAAGCTCTGATTCCCATTACACATAATTTCTCAAGGGAGGCTTGCTACAAATAACTATATACTAATGTCCTAAAATTCATGTACCAGGCCAATTTCAGATGGTTCTGTATCAAGACTACAGTTCAGACTGTCATCACAGTTTTACGTGCACAGCGGTTTAATAATCAACGCATAGATTATAGAGTAGAAGTAATCCATATTTCTATGGCTAGGCCCCATGTTTAAACAGTCATGCTCAGTTCAGAACTGACCGTTCTCATCCATTGCAACAGATCTAGAGGCAGAGACCGAGATGTAGTAGTCTGTAGTATAGTAGTACTTGTGTACTAAACATGCCAGTGACGTCATTCATATAATACATCACGTGACAAGTAGAAGACGCGATCTCAGCGGTCTGGAGTGTTAGCGGTATCACCAGCGTCCCGTTTCGAATTTGTGGTTAGCACTGCGTCAACGGTTTAGTTATCTTGGCTGTCTACTGGGTATTGAATTTCATTATAAACCGTGAAGTACTTTTCTAGTTTTTGCAGCCCCTCCCTAACAGCTGCAGGTTTCATACAGAATTTAAAACAGTACCTGTGCACTGTGTCAACAGTATAGTTAGCTATCGTGGCCGTCTGGGTAGTGAATTTCATTATAATTTAGTGCAGCCTCTTTGCAATACTACTATAGTCCTGTATGTGAATCTGCTATAGCTGTATAGCTGTATTAATGTGTTTGTTGCTAGCTATTGTTAATATAGTCCTGAAGGTTTCCAGTGGTTATGTCCCAAATGTCTAGATGAGTGGAAGTCCACAAAGCCCCTACTTTTAGGCATGGCTAGTGAGATCAAAATGTTGCAGGAAGAAGCCTCTAAAGTCCCCCTTTTGGAGCGCACTCTGAAAGAACTCCAATCCACAGTAGAAAAGCTATCTGGTGTTATTGACTTCATTTCTTCGGATTCCCCCTCAGCCTCCCACCCTTCCTTGCCTAAGGGTCTAGATCTACATATTCCAGAGTCGACAAATCGATTTGCAGTGCTACAGCACCTAGGTGATAGCTCGGATGCTGAGGTTGACAATCCAACCCCCCAGGTGAACGATCCCCTTCTGCCCTCTAATTCGTCCACTTCTCATGAGCATTCTCATAAGCCATTGTATTCTGAAGCCGTCACCAACCCTCCTCACCATACAGTATCTACCCCCAGTGATCCACATTGCCCCCCTACATCCCAGACACTCTTCCCTAGCAACAAACCCGGCCCTAGCAACAAACCCGTCCCTAGCAACAAGCCCAGCCCTAGCAATAAACCCAGCCCTGGAAGCCCCTCCATACAGCAGGTAGTGGTTTACCTGCGAAATGTACCAAGGCATTTGAGCATACAGGAAGTGAAGAATAGACTGGCAACAGAAGGTATAGATTTGAAAGGTTGCAATCTGACATCTGCCCTGGGGGAATCTGCTTTCTCAGGATCAAGGAAATTTGTGAAAGTCACCTGTGAAAGTCTTGCTGGGTGTAATTTACTGGACCAGGCTCTTAAATTTTGCCAAAATCTATCATGGTTCCTTAGTGTGAATCCCCCTCGGAATCCGATCACTAGGCTCCAAAATAGGAACATTCCTCATACACATTGCCCTCTCAATGTCCCAGCATCGAATCAGCCTTTTTTATCCAGGCGCCCTCCCCCCCTGTTGGATCAAATATATGCTTCAATCAACAGATCTCCCTTCCTCCAAACCCCGTTCAACACACAACCAATAAGGAAACCCAAAATTCCAGCACTAATGGGCCTACATCTTCCCCCTCTACCTGCTGCCCGGACAGCCTATTGATAGGGGTCTGGAATGTGTGTGTATGGAGCTTAGATCCTTCCCATAAACTACGTCCTAGGGTAATTAAGGCCCTTGATTTAGATATTGTATGCCTGTGTGAAACTTTTTTAAGGGATGATATGAGCATTAGCATAGAAGGGTACAGATGGTTTGGTAATAATCGTAAGTCTATTTCTAAAAGAGCCCGTAGGGGATCAGGAGGAGTAGGAATCTTGATAAAGGAGTCTATTTTAAGTCAGTATGATATTGTAACTATTTCAGACATTTTTGAGGGTATTCTTTGGCTACAGCTAATCAATAGACAAAGTAGAAAGCAGGTTGGTATCTGTGTATGCTATCTTCCCCCAGCGGGTTCTTCCAGGGGAGACAAATCCCAAGAATTTTTTGACTCTCTCAAATCCCTCATAATTGATAATTATCATATGGGAAGCTTTCTAATTTGTGGTGACCTAAATGCAAGGTGTGGCATCCTAGATGATGCTCCAGGCTCAGATGAGATTCCCACTAGAATTGTTGTTGATAAAATAAGTAATCAATTTGGAAAAGAGCTAATTGAAATGCTACGTGCACTTGAATTATGTATACTAAATGGACGTTTTGATCCAACTAAGGATAACTTTACCTCCGTCTCCACTAAGGGGTTATCGGTGGTAGACTACTGCATAATTCCCAATGCATTCATAAACCTTTTCGAAAATTTTCACGTCCAGGACGTACATGACATTATCTCTAATGGTATCCCCATTGATTCCACCATTCCAGATCATCGAATACTTACTGTAGAGTTTAAACACGCCCTCACTCCACTAGGAAAGGCGACCCTTACACAGCCTGCGTTCATTAGGAAGGTGCCCCCGACATATATGCGGAGTGCGGCGGCTACTGAGAGTCTGGGATCGCTGGCGGCCAATTTGTCGATGAGTAGCCTGCCTGTTGATGTAGATTCGGTATATAATTCTTTCTGTAAGATAATTAAATGAACAACTGGAAACTAGGACTGTTAAACACTCAAAGGGAGCTAAAGATTTTAATAAAGCTTGGTGGACTGAGGAATTAAAGTCTCTAGCGAAAAAGGTGAGATGCGCTCTCAAAGCATGGGAAAGAGACAAAGCAGGTACTGAACTTAAGTTAGCATATCTCAATAGTCAGAAAATGTTTAGTAAACTTGTACGCAAGAGTAAGCGCCAATTTAGAAGTGAAAGACAGATGAAACTTTTAGTTCAACAGAGCACTAAGCCCAAAGATTTTTGGAATTTTATTAAAGGCATTGGATCAAATAGACATGCACTGCCCACGGCAATGCAAAGAGCTGATGGCACAGTTGTAAGCAATCCAGAAGAAGCGTTAAATACATGGAAGGATTATTTCTGTGATCTTCTGAACCCCAAAGCTAGTCACAAGGTGCAAAATAATACACACCCCATTGAGTCCCTTCAGCTAGATGCTTCTGAACTAAATGAAGGCATCTCTTATGAAGAGGTTAGGCAGGCTGTCTATGCCAATAACGATGCAAAATCCCCAGGTTTCGATCAAATTAAGCCCCTATTTATAAAGAATGAGGTTTGTGTCCACTTCCTGCATTCCCTCTTTAATTATTGTTTCCAGCATGGAGTGGTTCCTAATGCATGGTTCAAAACCATTATCAAACCAATACCCAAATCTAATCCTCACTCACCATCCCCCTCAGACTACAGAGGTATATCTTTGCAGTCCTTTGTCGCTAAAACATACTGTAGAATACTAAACTCCCGCCTGAGGGAATGGCTTGAACACAATAAGGCTCTTAGTGATGAACAGAATGGATTCAGATCTGATAGATGTTGTCAGGATCACACTTTTGCCCTCACATCTATTATAGAAAATCGTATGGCCGGCAAAGAAGATACTTTTACTTGTTTCATTGATTTTAAAAAAGCTTTTGATTGTGTCAATAGAGATTTGCTATGGAAAAAACTGGAATTAAGATTTGGATTATCCGGTAATTTTCTGTTAGCAATACATTCCTTGTATGAGGATGTTGTTTGCACAGTTGATGTAAACAGCACACTCACTGATTGGTTTAGTGTAAACTGTGGAGTTAAACAAGGATGCATTCTGTCTCCCACACTTTTTGCCATGTATATTGATGACTTAGTGTGGGAAGTTAATCGTAAGCACCTGGGGGTAAATTGCAAGACGTGTGCACTGTCGGCCTTACTATATGCTGATGATATAGTCCTCATAGCCCCCTCAGCGGAGAACTTACAGGGTCTGATTGACACAGTTGCGGAATGGTGTGGAAAATGGGGAATGAGCATTAATCTTAGAAAGACTAATATAGTTCATTTTCGGAAAAAGTTACGTTCCAAATCCAGATCTTCTGTAATTTTTACCTTTAATGGAGATCAAATTAAATATGCCTCTCAGTACAAGTACCTGGGTCTATTATTAAACGAACATTTAGATTGGAGTGTATGTTTAGAGGGGATAATTAGCAAGGCTAATAGAGCACTTGCCCTCCTCAATCATAGGATGAGAGTGACAGGAGGTTTCCATTTTAAGACCTATACGCTTCTTTTTAATCAACTTGTACAGCCTATTATCATGTCAAATGCATGTATATGGGGACACAAAGATTCTCTAAAGGTAATGGGCATTCAGCATAGGGCTCTGAGGTACTTTCTAGGGGTGGGGAAAATGTGTCCGCTAGCAGGCTTATTTGGTGAAACTGGTTGGATCCCGCTCAAAGCCTTAATTAAGTTTAACATACTTAAATTTTGGCACAGGGTTGTGTCAATGGATGCGGACAGATTAACCCGTCAAATCTATATTTGGAGCAAGTCTCTCGCCGATAGGGGAGTTATAAACTGGGCCAAACACACTTCCAACATACTTAATTCCCTGCATGAATGCAATCTACTCCAACAGGGCCATGGTGTGGCTGAACTCTGGGATGCGATAATTAGTCAGGAGCTTCAGACATGGAGATCGTCAGTTCAAGAGACTCCCAAAAACTCGGAAACTGGTGGTCGTCTAATTCTCTATCGTCAAATAAAAAGTGCACCAGCCCCAGAGTCCTACATTAATAGTATATCCACCAACAAAAGACGGATTATCACAATGTTAAGGTGTGGATGCCTCCCATTAGAAGTTGAAACCGGCAGATACAGAGCTCCTAAAACCCCACTCCTGCAGAGAACTTGTGAGATTTGTGGAAATGGCATAGGAGATGAAACTCATTTTCTGAACTACTGCCAGCCCCTAACAGCATTGCGACTACAGCTTTATAAAGCAGCATCAGATGCATGTGACTTTAACTTCTACGCCCTTTCTCCTGAGCAGAAGACTCTCCAGATGCTAAATCTTTGTGCAAAAGTTTGTACTGTAAAAGATCTCATTTATGACATGTTTATCCTCCGCAAAAGTTTACTGGATTGCTGACCTGTTAAGTACAGTATATATTCGCTAAATGTCGATCAATCGAACTTATTATTATTATTTATTTTATAATGATCTCCTGTTACTCTCTCTTTGTGTTTACTCTCTCTTTCTCTTCCTTCAATCCACTCCTTCCTTCCCTTCTGCACATTTTTGTGGGTAAAATTACAGTGCCAAGTATATAAAAAAAAAGAAACCATTAAAATAAAAAAATGATAATAATAAAAAATAATAATAATAAAAAAAAACTGAGAAAGGCAGACACTAACAGAACCCGCACTATTTATAGTATCCTTGTTTATGTAAGTCACCAAGTAAACCCGAACATTCAATTACTGTATGCTTACAGCTCCTCATGTCTGCAGGCGAATGCATCATGGGCTGGTCTACTGTCTGTATTTAAGGTACCACAAATTTTTGTTCATTTGTGATTATGTTACCTGTCCTCATTCTGTGTTTACACGTGCTTACATTATTTCAAGTGTCCTGGTGTTACTACACTCATCGTTAGAATCCTGTGGTTGGTTAATTGTCTTTCTCCCAATTCCTTTTGTAACTCTCCTCTTCAAGTCAGATTTTACCCCTTGGATTTCTATATGCTTAGTGTCTTTCTCTTGTTTCTTCTTGTAATTCACCACCCTCAAGTTATCTGGAATCCTATTATGCTTTATCATGCCAAACAAAGGCAGACACTACAGGTTCCGCACTTCTACACTCATCGTTAGAATCCTGTGGTTGGTTAATTGTCTTTCTCCCAATTCCTTTTGTAACTCACCTCTTCAAGTCAGATTTTACCCCTTGGATTTCTATATGCTTAGTGTCTTTCTCTTGTTTCTTCTTGTAATTCACCACCCTCAAGTCATTTGGAATCCTATTATGCTTTATCATGCCAAACAAAGGCAGACACTACAGGTTCCGCACTTCTACACTCATCGTTAGAATCCTCTGGTTGGTTAATTGTCTTTCTCCCAATTCCTTTTGTAACTCACCTCTTCAAGTCAGATTTTACCCCTTGGATTTCTATATGCTTAGTGTCTTTCTCTTGTTTCTTCTTGTAATTCACCACCCTCAAGTCATTTGGAATCCTATTATGCTTCCTTTGGTATTATGCGTTATCATGCCATACAAAGGCAGACACTACGGGTTCCGCACTTTTACAGTATCCTTGTTTGTTTTGTTTTTATGTAAGTCACCGAATAAAAAAGCTATAAAATAATCTCTTATTGTTTTATTGTTTTATTGTTTTGCTGTTTATTTGTTTGATGTTGTTTCATGTTTGTTGTGTGGTCTTGGTTTTATGTTTGGTGTTTGCAAAAAAGGAAAAGAAAACAAAAAAAAAAATCTAGAATACTTGCACTGCATTGCACCTACTCCTTCCCTATAAATTTTTTCTCTTTCTTCACATGTTATTTTGGTTATAATTCTACTGTATTATCTCATAGGCCAGTTTTTTTGTAATTCTACTGTACTGTCTCATAGGCCAGATTTTTGGCCTGCTGCCCATGGGGTGGGACGTAAAAATATCTATCTATCTATTCTACGGCCCGTACCGGCGCGCACACCATAGTACGCGTCTTAACCATGACCACACACACCCCTCACCTCCTTAGTCTCGCGGGCCAGCCCCCTTCCACATTTGCGCATGGGGTGAGTCTACCCCAGCTTTTCTCGCAGTGGAGCCTGGAAACGAGGCTACAGGTTGTACTCATACGTCAATTCGACATGCATTGCTGTCATCGTTTATGCACACTCTGCATTCTACCAGCCAACTGGTTTGCGTATTGCGAAAATCTCTTTCTGGCCACTACCATCTGAACACTAGCATATTAAAACCACTATAGAAACCCAGGCATATAAATATTATATTAATATATATAGCCATGCATGGGTATACAACGTTGATAGGTGAGGTTACAGGCCATCATATATATCACTACTGACAGTTTCGTGATTACTTTAATAGTTGACCGCATAGCTTTTGTATTGCAATACTCCATTGCCTCCAATATACTCGATTTTCCATGCCGAACTTTGTGCATAGTGCAGGAAGAGAAATATCCACTGCTAAGGATAGCTGTGTTTACATTCTTGCATCCGGGTAAACCTCTTAATAACTATGCATCACAAAACAGAACACATTCAAAAATTTCTAGTTCTGATTATGGAACAGTCACAGCAGATTGCAAGTCAGTAATTGCCTCTCTCATATCTTCCTCCAAAGAATAGATCAGACCTATACAAAGAGAGAATAAATACAAGCTAAGTACAGCTCCCTGAAATAAGGATACCTCTTTAATATTAAGGACATCACTTTTGATCCCCACTGCATATCTCTAACATCCCAGTAATCAGGACAGTGAGACTACGTATACAATGTTGATAGGTGAGTTGGAGAGTGTAAGGTTCCAATAGCTGGGGAAGGGAGTAATCCAAAAAATAATCTGGACATATAGTTGGGATCCAATAGTATATTAGGTCGGGGGAGGGGGGAGATGAGCCACAACTACAAAAAAAGACAAATTGTTAATACTCAGATAGGGTGCTCAGGTGGAGTACATGCATGCAGCAACTCTGTAAGGATCTCTGCATGATAGTATTCCATCCCTTCGCTCGGCAACTGTGCATTCCCGGGGCAAGGAAGCTACTGTCCTATATGCCCAGAGACCATAGGCAAATTTCTACACATCTACCGTATTTCCTTATATAAAGGCCCGGGCGTTTATTTCCTTCCCGCCTCTTTTGACCCGGCATTAAAACGAGGCCGGCGTTTAAACGGGGCGGGCGTTTATAAACAAGTGCTCACTCGTGCGTATAAAAATTAATGCTAACTAAGACTTCCTAGCGACGAAACACTCCCAACAACTGTAGCAAGCATGAAGAATTGCTACTAGCTACTACAGATACCCGTCTAGGTCTGAGCCTAGCGCTATTCTGACACTAAAACAGTACGCTGGCTGGCGGTATGGGCACATGCACACACACAGACGCAATAAACCAGACACAAACGGGAGAGTAGTTGCTTACTGTACTTTCCTGCATCGATTTTCCAACGATATGTCAGTAAAACATGGCGAATATTAACGTCCAGGTGCCACGCCCTCAGCTCGACCCGGCGTTTAATCGCAGCCCGGCAGACACGGGAAATGCAAAACAATGTTAGTACCAGCCGAACATGTGCTTCGCGCGTGTCTGGCTTGGGCAGCATTGAGGTACATGTATACCCCCCACATGCACATACATTGGGCGTCTCAAGGGGGGCTGTCTCAAGCACTGAAACAGAATGTACCAACCTGTGTTGGAATCAACTTGGGCAACAAAGGTGACAACCAGAGGGGAGTGGTTGAACTGCACCACTTGGTGTCCAGAGTAAAAGGAGATGATGCCCCTGTTCTTACCCAGCCCAAGCTTGCTTGCCTGCAAGAGAAGAGCATTCTAAATGAAGCACAGTAGTATAGCATGGGTTTGTGTGGTATTTGGGATTAATAGCATGAATAATGCACTCAGGAAAGGGTTAAATAGCATGAGGTGAAGCCGAGTGCTATTACCGGTAATCCCAAATACCACAGCAACTCATGCTATCACAGATTAATCCTATAAGATCTGTACCAGTGTACAGTTACAAATGAACCCGTGGTATTATACATGTAGATGAACCCGTGGTATTTGGGATAAATACCAAGATTTATATAGGAAATTTTATACAGTAAACCTTTACTTACAGGATTACCTGTATTGCACTGTATACATACAAAAAAGTTGGTAATTCTTCTTGGGTGCATAAATTATCCATATCCAGGTGAAAATGTTCCATCTACATGTATGTACATGTACTATTACAGTATAACCTCTTCATTTCAACGTGAATTCATGGACCAGACCACTTCCAATTTCTTTACTCACAAGACTGTCACTTAAGTTGGGCCATTTTCCACCTTGTTTTTTTGGCTGATTCTGTTGTGGGAAGTAAACGCTGCTAAGCTACACAAGTATCAGGGCTTCATTTGGGGGTGGGGGGGGGGGGGGGTGGGAGGGGGCATTCGCCCCCCCTTGGGAATCTTAACCCTTCAAAATTGAATACTGATCACTATACGTATGCCCCCCCCCCTCCCAAAGTGTCCTCCAACGTGCTTTTACCCCCCCCCCCTTGTGGATATTTCTAAATGAACCCCTGAGTATGTACTAGCCATATAATGCTTCTTGTTTGTTTGTTTGTTATTCCTCTTACTCAAGCTTGTGTACACATTAGACAGACACACTTTCAGCTATAAATCCATGTCACAAATTTCACCCCACTATCACTCATCCTTCATGACTTGACTCTACACACCAACCTGTTCACTGGCAATTGAGAATGTCCCCAGAAATGGAGGCTTCAGTGCAGCATTGGGAACACTGCTACCATGGGCTATGAGGAATGGTGAGACATGTAATCACGCTGTGCGTTCCACTCACTGACACTGACATGAGACTATAACATATGTACTATCCATTAACTGCTGGACCTTGACCAAATACTACACTGTTGAAACATTTAGTGTTAGAGTTGCATAAGGAGATCGGCAAAAGAGAGTGAAAAGCATACAGCAGTTGTGAACAAGCTTCTCAAATGAGTACAATGACCGAAACAACAAACCAGCGACTGAGTGCAAAACAGTGTGGGCCTTAGTCAAAAGCTAGCTAGCGGGTAGCTATCGGTACAGGCAAACTACTAGCTTATACAGTACCTAGCAGGCTAGTGCTTATATTTTAGCTAGCGGTACAGGCAAACTACTGTAACAGTTGTACATGTAGCACTTGAAATAAAGCGGTTAGCATAGAGCTACATGGAGCTAGACTGTAGATGACCTTAGTGGCCAGGATATGGCTTACATTCAAACTAGCAAGCCTTCAAAGAAAGTCCCCACATTGTTACTCACCCCCCTGAATTTGTCTTTTAGTTCGAATGGTAGCCTTGTCGCCAGGCTCTCCCCTTGAAAATTTGTGTTTGAAACTCGAAGGGGGGTGTGTGGCTTGGGTACGAGGCTACTGTCACATATGTAAGCACCAGCTCAATGTGGGGGTTGGTCCATAGGGCACTCTGGTGTACACTCTACCTTAGATCATGCGACTTCTTGCTCGTTTCATTTTACTACATCTCACCTTCAACAAGCTGGACCCCATCTCTGTCAGATATGATAATACACTCTAGACCTTCCACCCTATTATAATAGAAGAGTTTAGCTGATAATATATATTAAAGTAACAAAAAAACATTAAAAAAAATGAAAGAACATATAGGGATGGAATCCCCAAAAAGCAACCAAACAAGGTACCAATACACAATACCCTTACGGATTGTCATCCCTATATCTTTTTCCATTTTTGCAACTAGGTCTCATTATACGTAAGTGCTAGTTACATGGGACGACAGGATGTTAGATTGTGGTGTAGATGATTAGGTTGTTTTTTTTCCAAGTACTTTGAGAGTAATGTTTTTGGAAATGTGTTCCGTACTAACTGTTGGCGAAGTGAAAGGGTGTTGTTGCAGGTGGAAGAGTGTAGGTGTCATTGTAGGTGTGGATTGTGGTGTAGAATGTGGGGTAAGTGGTACATGTATGTAGTCTAGAGTGTGTATTGCTGCATGTGGAGGATAAGTTGTAGTGTGAGGGGGTGCATTGTGAATTGTTGCGATTGCCACATTCTATTGGCCGTGGATATGGCTGGTGTGGCATGCCAGGGATTGGTGTGTGTGTGTGTGTGTGTGTGTGTGTGTGTGTGTGCGTGTGCATGAGGTTGGAAAAATGGCAAAAGATATAGGGATGACAATCCGTAAGGGTATTGTGGTATCATTCCTACCTTGTTTGGTTGCTTTTTGGGGATTCCATCTCTATATGTTCTTTCATTTTTTTAAATGTTTTTTTGTTACTTGTTTCTGTTGTTTTTTGGGGGGAGGAGAAAGCTATGAATGGAGTTTAGATGGTGTGGTTGTGTGGGATAGATGAGCGGTATTAGCTGCATCCACATATGCTCCCATACCAGCACCTATAATATAGAATGCACTTTGCACTGCAAAGCTTTCAGTGGGGCTTAAAGATACAGCAGAGTAGCAAAATACAGCTAATGTGAATTGTAGCTAAAGTGCCTACCCACTTGAGAATGCCACTGTACACCCACTCATTCTTGTATGCAACATTGTAATGGCAGACAGCTGTCTACAGCAGTTTGCTGACTCCATTTAATGCACATCATGGAGGTTAGTATGGTCTGTAATGGTCTAGCAGTTGTATCAGTGTTCTTACTATTATAACGTAACTACAGCAACTCCGTCATAAAGCGTACTCCAAGTATTATAAGCGTCTAAGTAGAACAGCTCGTGCTCGAGGCTGCGTTTCCGGTGTAGGCGTAACCACCGTTTAATGCGCAGAACGGAACGGAACAGAACGGCGTATAGCGGCAAGTACTTGCCTCGAGCGCTTGAGAATTTCTGCTGAACGGTTTGATTTGTTTGAGAACGCTATGGTGCGGGTGCAGTAGCCTGGATCCAGTAGTGCTTCTTCGCGTTGGAATCATTGTAATCGCTTCAGTCATTGTTGTGCTATGGTCTCGGAAGAAGAAGACAAGAAAACTGAAAACGATTTGCCGGTTTAGCGACTTGCCGATTTGGCACTTCAGCGATGCTCTCTGTCAGTGTTAACAGTCTTGTTACTATTGAAAACACTACCTTACTCCATAATATGCATCAAGGAGTGCAGGGTCATGTACATGTAACCACGTTATAACCTTGTTCCCACGCTACACTCCCCACCTTTTATCATACAGTGTAGAAAAGTGGGGAGGGAGACTGGTATATTTGCACTGTGACGTAAGTAAGGTGCATGGTTTGGTGAGTGGTTTTACAAACCGAATTAGCAAGCGATCTGATCTTATTGCACTGAGTGCTCGAGCTTACCAGAGTGGTGACAAACATTTTCTCCATGTTTTAGATGGCTCTGAGGGCTAAACAAGAACTGATTATAACTTTCTGGTGGTGAAAGGACCACAAAATATAAAAGCCCACCAACGGGTCAGTGAACTGGCCCTGAAACTGAAGTGGAAGCTGAAACAAACTTGTGGGCAGCTAGCTACAAGGAACAGTTTGACATGTAGTTTAAATCCTGTGTTCAGAACTTCCATCTCGTTCAACAAAACAACAGCAAACACTGGATGCATGCAGCAAAATGAGAGTGAAACCTAGCTACACGTCAGTACGTGTGATAAATACATTACTACAACCACTCCTACTGTACAATAAGCCTCGCTCGAACACCTTCATTACTGCTGGATGCCTGACCTTAAGAATCAGGAATGGTGGGTTAAAAAGCTTTTTGATGGCTGTACATGTACCAGGCTCCCTCCAGGTACAGTACAACATATAACTGTAACTGTTCCCACGCTGTGTGGTAAAAGCTGGGGGTGTGGAGCCTGGGAACGAGGCTAACCATGTTATGCATCTGTGGCACATATAGACAACAAATATGCTAAAACAAATTAGTTCCAGATATTTTTCTACTACTTACATGTACTTCAGACACTGATGATTACTTTGGCCACAGTTTACCAACAAGTTTGGGTAATTACATGCTCCTTCATTTTACCAGTTCCTAATACCTCATTAGCAGTAATTCCCAACCTATTCCTTACAATCACTGCTGGATGTTTAAAGAGAATGGTCACTCAAAATATACCAACTCTCCCCAACCACCCAGTATTAAATTTGTTACTACCAGAATTATGTAGCCTTGTTCCACTGTTCCTGCTGTTAGTGCAGGGGAGAGCCAAGGAACGAGGCTATGATATACGAGGGCTCAGAACCATAGACGCCTACAGGCCCGGGCATACCCAGGCTATTTTATAGGTTTTATATTGCGTAATCACCATACGTACAGTACGGGGACGCAAAGATCACATGGTCGCCAACTGTGATCGAGGTCAAAGCGAAGCTCAGGACAGCTTAGCCCCTTTGTTACAATGTAAGAGAAGCCGAATCGGTAGTGGACCTCTGGGTGAGCTGAAATGTGAATGCTTACAACGTCATTCCCTAGTGGTGACAGTTTGTGTCAGTATGCAAAGTATATAGCCTCGTTCCCAGGCTCCACTCCCCAGCTTTTCTCGCACCGTGTAGAAAAGCGGGAGAAAAGCTGGGGAGTGGAGCCTGGGAACGAGGCTACAAAGTATACTGATGCACCAAAAAGTGTCCCTAAGTTGTCACGATGGAAAGAGAAAACTGCCGGTAAGTTAATTGAAAGTTGAACGAAAATGCAAACGAGATGCTACGAGAGCACTTCCTGCCTTCCAGAAAAATAAAGGTGAAAATTTTCCCTGCACTTGGCATGGGTACTCGGAGCCTCTCTTGCCCAGGCACCTACACAACTCTGCAGGTGCCTATGCTCAGAACACCATCCTAACATTTGACTCTAGTACATGCTAAGGGGCTAGCTTTCTGAAAGGAGGAAAGCAGCACACGGATCATGTGAGATGTCTTATGAACTTACGTGGGTAGCAGCTTCTTAATGAATCTTTGTAGCTCCTAGCAAAATGAACACACAAAAATGCATAAGACTGGTGTTTGAGATTTTGAGGACTATTATGGTAAAGCTAAAATTCAATACACCGCCACCACCAGTGCTGGCTCACGAGACTACATTGAGCACATCCCAACATGCTATGATACTCTCTGCCTTGATGGGGGGGGGGGGGGGCTGAGACTAGTCGACTGGGAGCTAGTGTACAGTAGAAGCTTTTGAGAAGAATTTTGCCCTTAAGTTTATCTTGTAAAAAAGAGAAAATAACCTGGGCTAATTAGATACAGCTTTTACTGCCCTAACCTCATCATAACGCTTCTAGACAACTGTTTTTCCAGCCATAATCGTCATGTCTGAAGTAAAACATGCATCTTACCTCAGCCATAGCAGTTGTGAGTTGATACTTGTGATCACTGGGCTAGCTACCAGGTATATTATTAGCAATAAAATTCTATTTACGGGTGTAGAGAAAAATCTAAATCACTAAATGGCGTCACAGCGAAGACACAGACATGACGCGACACACAAATTCACAATGAAGCCGAAGATTCGAAAGCCAGTAGAGAAGATTAGTGTGCGCTTTGACGAAGAATCAAGGAGGTACATGTATAAATTTTAGCTCGCGTTCGATCTCTTACTGTTCAAAGTGTGACCTTTTCATCTATCCCCGTATGCGTTCTGTACAGGCAATACCTGACTGGATTTCATAAAAGAAAAAAGCAGCGACAAAAGAAAGCGCAGCTAAAGAAAAGTATGCTAGAAAAAGAAGTGCGAAAGGATTTAAAACGGCAGGTGAGTGCCCAACTGTATAAGTAATTGTGTGACAGCAATTCTGCGTCTAGCCGTGATCGTCTAGTGGTTAGGACATTGCGTTGTGGCCGCAATAACCCAGGTTCGAATCCTGGTCTCGGCAATTGCTTTTTTTTTCTCCCTGCGCCCAGACCTCAATGCACATGAATGGCCGACTTGCATGATTACGTCACGTAAACCGAGCTGGGATGAGACATTGTGGCGCCACAATAGAAAATGTGTTGTGAGAGACGAACTGCTGTTTGAAAACGGTGCAGATTTTGCTTGTTGCAACAGCTGATCGCTTGTATGTGTTTTCTAGTGAAAACAGAGGTAAAGTGGAGTCTGTTAGGCGGCCAGATGATGGTGATCCAAGTGAACATCATGTTCCAGACGGGAAATTGGCAATTGCTGTTGGAACTCAGTGAGGTATGATGGCCTTCAGGCATGAAAGCATGGCACTCATGTGCTGTGCTGAGTCTAATAAACTACAGTGCTACAGAGCAAGAGAGCAACTTTTCTGATTTTGAGAATAAATGCTCATAAAGTCCAAACCCTTAAGTTTTAAAAGATCAACTTTGGAACACATATTCTATAATCTTCTGGGAACATGTCACTTTAATTTTGAGATATAATCTTTATAAATTTTCACTATATGGCTTCTTAGAGTGAAGCGGTTTGAGAAATACGTTAGGCATAGAAAATGAGAATGCTTTATATGTACTGAACCCACTGATAGATATCCATATGCAGTCTGTTTGACCAAAGTAGGAAGTCATAATTGAACTCTGTTCGCTAGATATTATCAAAATGACGTTTTTTGAGAGGCAAATATGTTAGGCATAGCATTTGTTTATTTTTTTGAGTTAAGGAAAAACCCTTGGACAACTAATCCAATTTGTATTGAAGTTTTATAGCCCCAAATTTAAGGATTTAACTCCTTACTGATCACAAGATAATGCTAATTTTATTCAATTTTTGGCAATTTTTCCTAAAATCTGCACTACACATGTATGGCTTCTGTATTGGTTATATATGGGAAAAATTTTTCTTTTGGAAATGGGTAAAAAGTACTTCCTTACTGTTTTTATACATTTGTAAGTGCTGTAAAGCAGTTGTAACCAAAAAATTAAGAATTTAAAAAAAATTGCTCTCTTGCTCTGTAGCACTGTAGTAGATCTGGGTTTTCTATATAAGTATGACGTGATGTTCTTGTCTTTTGTTTATGGTATGTAGCTAGACCTGCACATAATATTATTAAAAGCCTTAGTACCTGTAGATTTTTGGAATTAGTGAGTCAGTTCAAGTGCTCTCTAGTGCTAGCAACATGGGACACACCTGTTGTGTACCAGGCTGCAATAGTGGAAAGTCTGACACTGCCTGTAGTAGTATTTCGTTCTTTCGACTCCCCCTGAAAAACAAACCCCTACTTAGAAGATGGATAGCTAATATTGGGAAAAAGACCTTGTCAGCTGGATCTCGAATATGTAGCCTACACTTTGTTAATGGGAAGAAAGAAGGTGAAGAACTGCCTGTGTTGAATCTTCCCAAGCCCCCACTGTATGAGACCCCTTCCAAACGCAAACAGCCTTTTGAGAGGTGTGTAGTCCAAGGCCTCAGCCATACAGAGCAACTAGAGCCTAAGGATCCTGTTGTCGAGCTTCAAGATCGAGTTGCTGAACTAGAGAGAAGAATACAGGGATTGCAATTCAAATTGCAGCAAACTGTATTTTCTGTTGAGCGCTTCATGGGGAACAACAAGAAACTGCATTTTTACACTGGTTTTTCATCACGAGAACACTTTGAAGCCTGTTTTAAATTTTTAGGCCCTTCAGTGAATTGCCTAAAATATTGGGGCTCACATAATGCTACTGACAGGGAGGGAGTAAAGCGTGGGCCACCAAGAAAGCTATCTCCACTTGAAGAATTTTTCGTAACTTTGTGTCGTTTGCGACTGGGGTTGTTTGAGGAGGATCTTGCAGACCGTTATAGTGTACATCCCTCTTCAATATCAAGAGTATTCATCACCTGGGTGAATTTCATGTACCATAAGTTTAAAGAGATCCCTTTGTGGCCAAGCCGTGCACAAGTACAACAGCACATGCCTGATTGTTTTAGAGCTAAATATCCATCCACCAGAGTAATAGTGGATGCTACCGAAATTCGAGTGGTTCAGCCTACGGACCCCGCAGAGCAGCAAATGACCTTCTCTAATTATAAAAACACTAACACTTTCAAGGGACTTGTAGGAATAACTCCTATTGGTGCTGTGTCTTTTGTGTCTCCACTGTACTCAGGGAATATATCCGATAAGGAACTAACACGGGAATCAGGGCTCCTTGACCTTCTAGAGGTGGGAGACCATGTCATGGCTGATAGGGGTTTTGAGATTGAAGATGACCTTCATGCCCGTGGAGTGAAGCTAAATATACCTCCCTTTCTTCGTGGAAAATCACAGTTAGAGACCTCCGAGATTATAGAGACCAGGCGGATTGCATCCCTAAGGATTCATGTTGAGCGTGCCATTGAGCGCATTAAGAACTTTCATTTTTTTGACCATGTAATACCAGCTAGTCTAGCTGGCATAGCAGATCAGGCCTTCTTTGTGTGTGCAGTACTTACTAATTTTTGTGGTCCTCTTGTTGAATAATGCATTCAATAGCTATCAGCCCCTTTCCTCTTTAGACAACATCAATATTATGTCATTATATCTCTAATTCCAATCTCTGGAATGACTATAGAACATAGCTGGGTTTCATACGAGGGTACACAATTTCTGGTAGCAATAAATTATCATAAAAGTCTTCTAGTTTTGGTACGTTTTCAGCCTGCCAGCATCTATCTGGATAAATACGCTCTATTTCAATTCCTTTAGTTGTATAAATGCAAAAGTCACACCATTTGGCTGCAGTTACGTATAGCTGTAATTGCACCTGATCGTAGTAATGATGCTGTCGTTTTAGGTGCAGTTCATCACATTGCAAAGTACCATAAAATTCATGGTCCATACATGCATTAAGAATACTGTGTTCTCTCCATTTATAGGGACACTTTATTTCCAAAATACCTGCACATTCATGTGAGCCGTCAATGCAGATGATTGCATCAGGTGTAGCTCCCAACCAGCCATGGACTGGATGAACAAACAGCCCACAGTCTTCTGCAATTACTGCTTTATGCAGTTTTTCCGTCATTGTCTGCTCATAGAGTGTACGAGCTGTCTCTTCATGTCTTCGTCCCCAGGCTATGGGTGGAGGTAGGTGCAGCATGGGCTTAGAGTATAGTATCTCTCGCACTACGGCTCTGGTTGGTCTTTGCAGTACTTTACCACATACCGACCCTGTGATGCGGTGTTTCCGTTCATCAAACCAGAGCTGCCTTTTGTACTGTCCCCGTGTCTGTTTCTCTAGCTCCGCTAATTGTGAGGATGTTACAGACAAGCTCTGTTTAAATCGTGTCATCTCTTCTTTTGTAGGTGGCTGTGGGACATTTGTACACTCTGGAGGGATGACCAGTGTATGCCGTGGTGGAATGGGATCAGGGATGCTACCAGTTGCTGCATACGTGTGGTCGTGCCGTACACTTGCTGCTTTCTCCACCACTGGCCCCAGGATATAAAGAAAACAGCATGGCTTTCCAGCATCTTTTAAGTCAGTATGCAACTGCTGTATGGCTTCCTCATCCCTGGCTCTGTACTTGAGAGGTCGAGGATCGTATACAGAACTAAGTGGCTTAGGTGAGGGTACTACCTCTTCGCCATATTTGAGCTTTTGAAACTTGAGCTCTTGCACTGGAACCGGATTTAACTTCTTTGGCCTTGGCTGATTCCAGACCTGTAGCTGGTCTGTGCATGATTTATGGGCAGGAATTTGTTTTAGCCTGCAAAACTTCTCTACGACATAGCATAAAGCCCCGATGTGCTTACAGCTTGCAGCTGGTCCTCGACCTGCAGGACAGCCACATTCCGCCCCCCTAATGTGGAGGGTATCTCTTTCGAGTTGTAGCTGAAGTTTATAATGACGATCTTTTTTCATTTCTGGAAGACATTTTGCCCGGATGTATATTGTGGGCGAGTTACTCGTGTTCATGAGCTCAATTTTTTTTGCACATGACCACGCTCAGATAGTCCATAAGCATGCTCGCTTATTGACTTGATGTCACTGGCTGGTAGGTGATCGCTAGCCTTTCGGGAAACAAAGTACGCAATCATATGTCCATGCGTGAACTTTAGGTCTGTGGCTGACTCTTCTATTGGACTCCATCCATCCTTTGGCAAATTCAGATTATGATCAGACTCAGAATTATAGCTTTTATTATGTATTGTTGGTGTATCTTCTGGATTAATTATCCTCTTGTCCCAACCTTTACTGATGTACAGTAGAACCCTGTGGAATGAAACGTTATTAATATTCATGACATTGGCTACAGTGGGCGGTATTTCTGACGCATTACCTTGCAGTGAGATCCGCCTTCTTTCCAGTAGTCGGCGCTTTTCGGCAAACGAGCCACCGCTTTAGCTCCTTGACTGTCAACTCGCTTGGCTTTCAACCTAGGAGGGATGCCCCAGGAACTGTGTCTTCCGTCCAAGCAGGTGAGGTGGCATGCCTGGACCCTTCCCCCAGCGCGCTGGTGGGTAGATTTGGGCTGGCTTGCGAGATTGGAGGAGAGGCTGAACAAAACTGGGCCATTGTACAATAGTTTCAATAGAAACTGGGATGAAGTCAGAAGTTTTGCGCTTGCAAACGGGCTTTTTTTTAGTACACTACAAATTGAATGCATCTGTTTTTATGTTTGCACAGCCCGCCAATAAGTAACTTTCTCGCGTATTGTATTTTGGTATACTAGGAGTATTATATGGAAAATTCAAGGCAATCTGCAGCTGCGTTCTATAGGTCTGGTTACATAAATAGAAATAATTGAGTAACTTCCATCGCTTATCTATTGTGGCGCCACAATGTCTCATCCCAGCTCGGTTTACGTGACGTAATCATGCAAGTCGGCCATTGTTATGCCACCCTTACCATAACAAGCCATAGACTAGATAGAGTTGCAGAAATGAATAATTTCTGGCAGCCATATTTTAGGCCAGTCCAACTAAATTTGTTGTTTCATCAGGCCAATCCTCAAGTAGAGTTTCTAGGTTGGCCTGAAAATAACTAGGCAAATGCAGGGCATTGTGGGGCGAGCCTTCGCGAGAATTGTGAATGTAAAGGAGCTGTAGGCTATATCTTGCAGCAGATTGGTGACGTGTCCATAGTACCCATACTGTCCGTGAAGTAGACATGATTGGAAAACCCCAACATTTCCTCCACCTGTATTAATTTTTTTGTATACATTACCTGGGGCCCTATGCGTTATATCCCTTAATTAAGGAGTCTAATTTTCACTTTTGCAAAGTTCACATGCATTATGGTCCTGTGTTTTTCAGGTTAATAATTGTGCATTTATTAAATACTCACCAATTGGTTTATGGCCCTGTTCCATAGAATGGAGTTCTATTATCTACTGAAATAGCTAATTGGTGTTGCATTCACTAAGGTTTCTGTCTGTCTGTTCAATACATGGCTAGCTAGTTTACCAACTTGACACCTATTTGATCTCATGACCCTTATATACTGTTGCATAAGGGCAAAGCCCATGAAGATCTCAGCTAGTCTAGCTCAAGATAATTAAATGTATCCCTCTCCTTATTTGTTTCTTTACTGCAGAAAAGAGCTGAGCTGACAAAGAAGCTCAAGGTATACGGACTTGATAATGCTGAAGGTGAGCAGGGGTTGGAGGAAACTCTATAGTGTTGTATGAAGAATCTACAGAGTGGAACCTGGGAATGAGGATAAGAGTAAACTATGATTTGTAGCCTAGTTTGGCTTTTATTTTGAAGCAAGTACACAATTTCAGAAGGCCATGTTTTTGCATAGTTACATACGTGAAACAGAACAGGCTCATTGCTGCGTTATTGCTTCTCTTTCAGTCTATAGATCTAGCTAAGAGCAGGCTGTGAAAGTAAAATGCAGCTAAAATATATGAAGATGCTATTAGCGCACTTCCTGATAGCTGAAAATCATGCAGAGAAAATTTCCGTGCAAATTGGCTGCTTCGCACTCTGTGGGGGTGCAATGTGCTTCCGGGCGGGCACTATCTTCACCAGTGCATATAGTTCCTCCAGTGACTACCCAAACTTAGCTTGCTCTGGGCCTATGTTGTGTCGGGGAGTGGATAAAAGTGGATTCCAGGTGGGGTTAATGTAGAGTCCACAGTCACCTATTGGCTCTGTCACTCTTCTTTTCCTATAATGGGGGGGCTACTATTCTCACTCTGGCCTCGTCTATCCTGTGATCAGAATTCCATGCATGGATGACATCACTGTGCCATTATTCTGATTTTCTTTCTTCACTGCCATCTCGTGTTCTTCCATTCTCTTCTGTAGAATCACATTCACAACCTGTAAAATCTGACCAGTCAAATGTAATCTGCTATGATCACCCTAACCATGTTGTTGTAGTAAATACTCAACCTGTATTTGGTAGCTCACTCACTAGCCTAATTGAAGAGAACTCAGACAGTGAAATGGCCTCTGCCACTGAAGACATATCATCTAAAAGTTTCCATCCAAGGTATGATTAGCCTCGTTCCCAGGCTCTCCCCTCCACTAGAGCCTGGAAACGAGGCTAAGGTATGATGTATTGGCACTTGAGCACAATCAATTGTTGTTAATTGTCTTCCACGTAAATGAAATGCAGATACCCCATCCGAGCAGCCAACAGTCATAAGGCTGTTGGTATACGCGTATTATATTTGAAGGCATAATGTCTGCATCACAATGGTAGGAGGATGTACAACTGCACTTGCTAGACCAGACCAGTGTTTGCTCTTACGTCTTGGGCATAAGATTTTCCACTTGACATTATACTTTGATAAAGCGCTGGGTGAACAAGGCATTGAGGAAATAACTTTTATTAGCACCATACTAAAACTCTCCCCCATCACTAATTCACTCTTTAAATGCCATAGGCACATTTAGCTAAATGTGCCAATACAAAACAGAGAACAGTATGACATTATACTTTATATTAACGCCTAATATAAAAAGCCTATATAAATTTACATTGTGTACCTAGAGCAAAGAACATTATGTTTATGTACTTTAATCCATTACAGGTTATCCACTTCCCAGCCTAGTGCAAAATCTATGAAAAAGAAAGTTGTAATGAAAAGATGACAACACTTTAGAGGACATTATTAACTCCACTACAGTCACTGATCAGTTTAAACATGAGAATACTGAGCCCATTTATCTTGTTTTTATTGTGTTGTATGCTTATCCTCATACCCAGCCGTCCCAGCTTTTTTTGTTTGCAGTAAGCGGAAAGAAAAAGCTGGGACAGCTGGGTACAAAGCTATTATACTAATACTGTGTCCTGTATTAATTTTCCATAGGTGTACTTTCTGGTAATGTATACCCCACAAACTACAGTTGCTGTATTATGTACAAGGATTTGATTGGCCTTGGACACAATATGATCACTGCATGTGTATTAATAAATGCGTATGAAGGTTTTTGGTTCAGTAAGTATCCAGGCTTTCCCACTCAGTGAGCTGTGATGGAGTATGCTATAGGTGCTTATTTATAGGCCTGCAGTATATATGGTAGTATAGTGTTGAGCTGTCAGATAATGCAAACCATCATAGTTATATGAATGCATAATGATGTGTGTTATATTATGTGTCTATCTTTTGGAGCCGTGATTATATAATTATAAAATGATGTAAACAATATTGTTAAGTTTCTGGTTGAACAATGATCTCCACAAATGCAGCTGGAAAGAACCCCACTTTTCCATTAATCTTTCCCTGTATGGAAGAAGCAGACAATTATAAAATAGTAGTATGACATTGTATGTAGCTAGCTATAGGCTAATAGCCTCGTGCAGTTCCTAACCTATGGGCATATGACCTTCATAGTTCTAGAAATGGGAATGCATGATAAAACATGTCAAGCATGCTCTTATACCCGTACATGCAGTGCTGAATAAAAGGTAGTCTCAGATTACATAAAATTTTAGTCATACAAATGTTCTTTTAAAAGTCAAAAGAGCCGGTGCCATTTCAGTAAGTCATCCAGCATCAGAAGGGAGTAAATGGCGGATTCAAAATGACAATAATTGTTACCTTTAAAGTTTATGGCTTACTATGACTATTAGTTGGATGTCAAAATAATAGGCATTACCCCATGCAGCCATGAAATATCTCACCCTACACCATCCATCCTGCAATTCCACTACTTCAGTGATAATGTCTTCAGGGTGAAGCTGTAACTCCTCTTTATCCTGTGGCTTATACTGATGCAGCACCTTTGCTTGTAGCATACCTGTTCCTTTATTTACTGAATAATAGAGAAGACTCATTCCACTTAAGTGTGCTCATATGCATGCTATACAATGTACTGGTCAGTACACTGGCACAAGAAGATCCATAGATTGGTTGATGCTGTGAAAAATTCACTAAAATCAATAAGTCTACACTGTTCCATTATGTATTTGGAACAGTACAACTGTCCTTTATTTGGTACACTGTCTCTTGGTAGGCATAAAGATAAAAGCCCACCCTGCCTTTCACTCATTTTTGTACAGGTCAGATCATCTTCTATACACACTAAGAACAACTGTGGCCATACAGGTGCCCATAGGCTCTCCAGTTTACCTATGCACTGAAAAAAAAGCCAAAGTAAGAGTTTTGGCAATCTGGTACAGGTCTGAGCACTCAACAGTAATCGTACACATCTCTTGTTATTATAGTGCTCTTTCAAGCTTTCCACGCATAATATTTAATATACCTTGTGTGACAGTGTGATTAGCTGGTTGAAAGAATTTCTGAGGGGGTTCCCAAATTTCAGCTGCAAGTGACTTATCACGCCTTATTTGGTGTGCTTCAAATGACAAAAGTTTGTGTTTGTTATTCCATATTCTGTTCCTTGTCCGAAATATTGTCAGAAATGCTATGATCAGTGAGCTCAGTGCAATCCAGCTGCAAGTTGTAACAATCACAGTTAGCTATTAACAGTTGAAGTCAAGGAGAAAGATGCCAGGTCTGTTACACACTGCGATGGTCTCTACTCTTCGAGTTATTAAAACCCAATACAAATTTAAGCCATAATTGCAGGCTATATAATTATTCCAAAGGATACTGCCATTGCCATTACATGGAAGAGATTTTCGCTACTGTAGAACGGATCCTTTTCAACGATTACTTCATCACTTGAGCAGTATAGGGGGTTGAGCGTCAGGTCCACAAATACGGTTTCGTAGCCTTTATCACAGACACAAATGCCGTCTTCCCAGTGTCCGTGAATACAGTAAGGATCACCTACAGAATTTTGCATCGTTGATATCGGAGCAACAGTGCATGCACGTTCTGCTACGTGTTGCCATGCAAACGTAGTACGTGGGCGGGGCTCGAAGGGGCGGAGCTGAGCTCGCTAAAATTTACTACGCTATAATTATTATAGCCATTTTCTTCCTGGAATCCTGTTATTCCCTCCTTAAGCCTAGTCCTATTATGATTGACACTCAAAATTGGGCAAGTGAGGAGATTACCAATAAACTTGAAAAGCGTTATGATTGCTCTATGATAAGTGTGTTTACAAAACAATAAATAAACAAAGAACGTCCTATGGGTATAGCCCACTAGCTGGCTACTTCAGTGTTCACAGACTGTTTTTGTATCCACTCCTCAAGCTTTAATGGCGGATTACCTGTCAAAGAAAGAAAATATTTTTTACCATGTTCATGGTAGTAGACACACCCATATAGCTAAAACACGCACATGTTTAGTATAATATTATGTACATATACCTAGCAACATTGGCTATGTTTTAACATTCAGCATTCTCCTACTCCATCAATTTCCAAGCCTTTCAACAATTGACCAAGTGATGGTTGATGTTATGAACCCAGACCTTATCACGGCTGCGAGATGAAATCTGGGCGAGGAAGGCCTGGGTTTGAGGTTAGTTATACAGTCAATTGCATATTATACCCTTCACCTGGCATTTCTACATCATTTCGTCGTACTTGGTACAAGTCTCCTACATTTCATGCGCTCCCACCTTTCCAAGTTTATAGTACTCTAAACTCCATGCGCTATAATACAGTATGTACAGGCCATAGTTTTAGTTTCCTTCAACTAATTACTCAGATAGCTACATAGTAGTTAGGGGCAACAAAAAAACAAGACTGATATTTGATATCTAAAAACCAGCCGGTTTTTTTTTTACATAAATCATTCAACTGAAGGTTGTGCTCAGCAACAGGTCAGTCTAAGCTAAATGCAGCTGTAGAATGAATCAGCTTGGCTAGACAGTCTCATGTACAGCTTCCAGCAAAAGTGCTGACACGGCAATTTCGTAGTGCGCTTCCGTTAGCAATCAGAACATGCCAAATCTACCACTTTTTCACTGTCTAGGCAACACAAAACTAACCTAGCTTGATGTACTTTGGCCTATTCAGTCTGCAAACTTCCAGTAGCTATTATGTATGGAAGAAACTTCTTACTACTGCACACCGCTAATTAGGTGTCATAATCAACAATTAACATTCATGCTGGCTAGATTCAATCGAAAAGGGAATGAATCCTGTTGAAAAACTATCTAGAGCAGCACAAAGCACTTTTTTTGTAAAAAAAAATCATATACATGTAGTCAGCCAGGCTTGCATTGGTAAATAGAGGCAGCTGTAATTTATAATTGGGGCGAGCCTGAGCGAGCCCCAATCTAGCGAGTCGAATTCTGCCCCCGTGTCTATATATATGTATATATATATGTGTGTGTGTGGTACGTACGTATTACCGAATGTAAGTGCAAAACTCTAATTTAGCGTATTATGCATTACGTACAGAGCATTACGTCACTACGTTTGTGGCGTGCATGAGCAGAATAGAAGCTACTGGAAGTTTGCAGGCCCAATAGGCCATGGTACGTCAATCTAAGTTAGTTTTTATGTTGCTTACATGGCGAGCAAGGGCTAGACAGTGATAATAATCAGGTTTTGGAATGTTTTGGTGGGCCGGATGTAGTCTTGTCTACTACCATACTAAGTGGTTTGTAGTACAACACTCAGTTTTGTATCATGCTGTGATCACTTCTTTCGCGTCGAATTATAAGAGACTGGACTATACTGTACAATTAGGATCCTCCCCCTCAGTGTGGACCTAAGCTCTCAGCACAAATCAATATTCAAACACAAAGTTGCAATGCACTACAAAAGCACCCATATTCAGACTTCTCACAACTGGCTGTCTCGTAAGAATAATATCCAGGCTACTATTGGGGTGGGTACTGCAGTATCTATGAGCCCTGTCAAGTCAGACAATCACTGTTGTAATACAAGACCTAGCTGACTCAGTCACAGCGTCAATGATATGCTACATGCACTCCATTGTATACATAATGCACTAGCTCAGGCTCGCCCCACAATGTCCTACATTAAACTAGTACAGAGAAAGGAACTTTGTGGTGTTGTAGATGGATTAATTTCCTTTCGAACAGTAAACCTTGAGTTTAAGGCTTCAATATTCACTGGACATTAATAGCATAAAAACTGCAGTTCCACTTACATACAAGTACAAAGTCCTCACTAGTGAACCTTCACAACTTACGAGGTAAAACGGCTTCTTCCTGATGAACCGTTACTGAAGACCCTACGGTAAGGGTGTTGGGTTTTTGAGGGGTAAATATAAACTGCCCAAAGCATGATGATGTCCAGTCTCGCTCTCAAGCCACGTGGTAAAATTCGAAAAGAATGGCCTGGTATCCACTGTTTGCACATGCGTAGCTCCGCAGGTTTTCTGGGGAACTTGGAAACTACTGATATACTAGTCCGTATTGCAATATCCATGAATACAAGTTGTTTTGTGATAGATAGCCAGCCTTTGTGCCTTGTGGTGAAGGTTTGTCGCCTTGTAGAGGCCAGTTAGATTCTGTAATCTCTTCAGAGGCTTTGAGGCTCTGGAGTCAAGCGTGCTTCTGTCTCTTTTTACGATAAGGTGGCTAAGTTAAGTAGCTTTTTTGGTTAATCACTGGTCCTGTAGATTTCTAGGCTAGTCAATGTAAGGCTATTTCAGTAGTAAACCAGTACCTCTGCTTACAATGCCTGTATACTGTCTTAGTTCCACGTGGCTGGAGTAGTTTACAGATTCATTTACTGAGCACATGCGCAAACAATGGATACCAGGCGCTCATTCTGAGTGCCTGGGAACGAGGCTAGATAATGTCATCAACATTTTTGGTCGGCTATGAATACGTATGTAAAACCTCTGTAGAAACTCATTAATTATTGCATGGGCTAGCCGATACACTTGTAATCCACTAGAATCTGTACTATATGTTATAGGTTATTAATATCTATGGATGATTGTAATGCAGAGCAGATATTCGCATACATGTACATGTACATGTACATACCTTCTGCACTTTTCTCTAACTTGAAGTCATTCCAGCCTAAGAATAACAAAAATTGGCATGTGGTATCATTACAATCAGTAGGCTTAGCCCCACCCCAGGAATGATTTCACTTCATTCACATACAGTTTACCACATGTGAGCTGGACACCGACCCAAGGGTTAAATATAATCACATGCACATTCAGCATTAGACTGTACAGAGGTCAGGTGACTAGCAGTACGTACCCTCACTAACATAATTATGTAACACTATGTACATGTATACGCGAGCCAATTATTTAAATGTCCATATTACACGCCCAATTATTCTCAAAACTGAGCCACATCTATACAGTGTGTGTGTGTGTGTGTGTGTGTTAGGTCTTCCCTCATTTTCATAAGGTCAATAAAGTAAAGCACATGTGCACAAGAAATGTTACAGTAAAATGAATCCTTATCACAATATTTTGAAGTAACTGATGATCAATGGAAATAAGGTAAGGTGTCCAAGTTTCTCTCCTACTCTTCAGGAAATATTTAGCTCATCTATACTGCCTTGACTCAAACTTCCCAACGTATTCATGGATAATCTTTGTATGATCTGAACATTCGATTCCCAACCTCCCATGCACATATCACATTGAAAGACAGCTGCTGAAACATACGTACACATGGGCCAGGAGATGATGTTATGTTCAATTATCGTAAAAACTACCTAACTAAAATAGAGTGACTGGTCACTATACTCCCGAGTTTTACGGTATGCAGAACTACATGTATCAGTATCGCACAGGCCACATGGAAAAAAAAAGAAACCTACATGTACATGTATTTGGAGTGCCTGTATATAAGGCTAACAATTACCGTGAAGATACAAATCTCAATTAGCAAAGCCAAGTCTCCGACATGTATACCTTTCTGAAGGAACTCCGCATACTCCTGATGTGCAGAGGATGCTGCTTGTGTTGCCACATTACCCACACAGGCTTCAGTGACTGGGTCTCTCCAGTTTGGAGTATCAGCACCTAGGTAGTCTGGCCCTCGACTCCTACAATCAAGTAGTGATCAACATGTATCATGAGCGGTTCCACCATGGACAAAATACTGTATAGCACCAAATTTTCAAGGCACTTAAGTTTCGTAATTTTCGTCTCAGACTGCGAAAATTAAGCTTGAATGTTTTCTCCAGATATTGCAAACATGGTATACTGCACAAAACTTTTGCACTTTGTTTTATGATTCAAGATGGCTCTCTACTGCTACTTCAAAGCAACTGACTCTTATAGTGCAACAGGGTCAACCAGACTCTAGTTGAATCACAAACTCCACTCCAACACACTTTGGTAAGGGCTGAGGGTGTGACCTCATTATGTAATTGCAGAAGTGATCCTGAAGCACGTGTTTTTTTAGGATGAATTATACTGTGGGATCACTTTCAAACTTCAAAGATAGCTGCCGCCAATTCCCGCTTCTACTCTTCTCTTTTTTTATGTGCTCCTGTAGGCATGTATGGCATGAGCATGCACAGAGATTCAACTCACCACTGATCTCTTTTTTCATTTTTGTGATTGAAGAAACCTATTGTAAGTAAAGGAAAACCATGTTAAACAAGACTGATATTACGAGGAAATACGGTATACTACTTGGAGTGTGGCTTATCATAAAAGTGAGTTGCTATAAGTCATATAATGGATGTAAATAATAACTCCTAGACTAGACTAACCTCAATGATGTGCATTAAATAGAGTCAGTAATTTTTAGTAGTCAGTTCAAACTAAACGTACATGTAACTATGGAATGAATCAGCTGATCTCATCTCACACAGCTTCCAGCAAAAGTGCTGAGTTGGCAATTTCATAGTGCACACTTCCAGTATGCAGTCCAAACTTGACAAAGCCGAAGTACCATCACTTTTTTCCATCTAAGCAATACAAAACTAAAAGCTAGCTTGGTGTGTCTTGGCCTATTTGGCCTGCAAACTTCCAATAGCTCCCACCGTGCTCACGACTATAGTGACATAGTAACGTAATGACATAACTTAGCGCACGTGATAAGTGTGTAGATGGACAGAAAAACAAACAGACACGGGAAATGTAAAGCAATCTTAGTACCAGTTGAGCATGCACTTCATACACGCCTGGTTAGTAAAAAAAGTCATAACTCCAATCACAGTAATTGCACTGCCAAGTGTAAAGTATGGCAGGCAAGTAGAGATGTGGATGTAATAAGTAATCGGCTGAAGCACAACCACGTTATTGACCGAGGCGGAGCCGAGGTCAATAATTAGGTTGTGCTGAAGCCAATTAGTGTCCGAGGGCGCTCAAAACAGTGTAGTAACCAAGTTGCCTGGAAGAACTGCTGTTTGAAAACGGTGCAGATTTTGCTTGTTGCAACAGCTGATCGCTTGTATGTGTTTTCTAGTGAAAACAGAGGTAAAGTGGAGTCTGTTAGGCGGCCAGATGATGGTGATCCAAGTGAACATCATGTTCCAGACGGGAAATTGGCAATTGCTGTTGGAACTCAGTGAGGTATGATGGCCTTCAGGCATGAAAGCATGGCACTCATGTGCTGTGCTGAGTCTAATAAACTACAGTGCTACAGAGCAAGAGAGCAACTTTTCTGATTTTGAGAATAAATGCTCATAAAGTCCAAACCCTTAAGTTTTAAAAGATCAACTTTGGAACACATATTCTATAATCTTCTGGGAACATGTCACTTTAATTTTGAGATATAATCTTTATAAATTTTCACTATATGGCTTCTTAGAGTGAAGCGGTTTGAGAAATACGTTAGGCATAGAAAATGAGAATGCTTTATATGTACTGAACCCACTGATAGATATCCATATGCAGTCTGTTTGACCAAAGTAGGAAGTCATAATTGAACTCTGTTCGCTAGATATTATCAAAATGACGTTTTTTGAGAGGCAAATATGTTAGGCATAGCATTTGTTTATTTTTTTGAGTTAAGGAAAAACCCTTGGACAACTAATCCAATTTGTATTGAAGTTTTATAGCCCCAAATTTAAGGATTTAACTCCTTACTGATCACAAGATAATGCTAATTTTATTCAATTTTTGGCAATTTTTCCTAAAATCTGCACTACACATGTATGGCTTCTGTATTGGTTATATATGGGAAAAATTTTTCTTTTGGAAATGGGTAAAAAGTACTTCCTTACTGTTTTTATACATTTGTAAGTGCTGTAAAGCAGTTGTAACCAAAAAATTAAGAATTTAAAAAAAATTGCTCTCTTGCTCTGTAGCACTGTAGTAGATCTGGGTTTTCTATATAAGTATGACGTGATGTTCTTGTCTTTTGTTTATGGTATGTAGCTAGACCTGCACATAATATTATTAAAAGCCTTAGTACCTGTAGATTTTTGGAATTAGTGAGTCAGTTCAAGTGCTCTCTAGTGCTAGCAACATGGGACACACCTGTTGTGTACCAGGCTGCAATAGTGGAAAGTCTGACACTGCCTGTAGTAGTATTTCGTTCTTTCGACTCCCCCTGAAAAACAAACCCCTACTTAGAAGATGGATAGCTAATATTGGGAAAAAGACCTTGTCAGCTGGATCTCGAATATGTAGCCTACACTTTGTTAATGGGAAGAAAGAAGGTGAAGAACTGCCTGTGTTGAATCTTCCCAAGCCCCCACTGTATGAGACCCCTTCCAAACGCAAACAGCCTTTTGAGAGGTGTGTAGTCCAAGGCCTCAGCCATACAGAGCAACTAGAGCCTAAGGATCCTGTTGTCGAGCTTCAAGATCGAGTTGCTGAACTAGAGAGAAGAATACAGGGATTGCAATTCAAATTGCAGCAAACTGTATTTTCTGTTGAGCGCTTCATGGGGAACAACAAGAAACTGCATTTTTACACTGGTTTTTCATCACGAGAACACTTTGAAGCCTGTTTTAAATTTTTAGGCCCTTCAGTGAATTGCCTAAAATATTGGGGCTCACATAATGCTACTGACAGGGAGGGAGTAAAGCGTGGGCCACCAAGAAAGCTATCTCCACTTGAAGAATTTTTCGTAACTTTGTGTCGTTTGCGACTGGGGTTGTTTGAGGAGGATCTTGCAGACCGTTATAGTGTACATCCCTCTTCAATATCAAGAGTATTCATCACCTGGGTGAATTTCATGTACCATAAGTTTAAAGAGATCCCTTTGTGGCCAAGCCGTGCACAAGTACAACAGCACATGCCTGATTGTTTTAGAGCTAAATATCCATCCACCAGAGTAATAGTGGATGCTACCGAAATTCGAGTGGTTCAGCCTACGGACCCCGCAGAGCAGCAAATGACCTTCTCTAATTATAAAAACACTAACACTTTCAAGGGACTTGTAGGAATAACTCCTATTGGTGCTGTGTCTTTTGTGTCTCCACTGTACTCAGGGAATATATCCGATAAGGAACTAACACGGGAATCAGGGCTCCTTGACCTTCTAGAGGTGGGAGACCATGTCATGGCTGATAGGGGTTTTGAGATTGAAGATGACCTTCATGCCCGTGGAGTGAAGCTAAATATACCTCCCTTTCTTCGTGGAAAATCACAGTTAGAGACCTCCGAGATTATAGAGACCAGGCGGATTGCATCCCTAAGGATTCATGTTGAGCGTGCCATTGAGCGCATTAAGAACTTTCATTTTTTTGACCATGTAATACCAGCTAGTCTAGCTGGCATAGCAGATCAGGCCTTCTTTGTGTGTGCAGTACTTACTAATTTTTGTGGTCCTCTTGTTGAATAATGCATTCAATAGCTATCAGCCCCTTTCCTCTTTAGACAACATCAATATTATGTCATTATATCTCTAATTCCAATCTCTGGAATGACTATAGAACATAGCTGGGTTTCATACGAGGGTACACAATTTCTGGTAGCAATAAATTATCATAAAAGTCTTCTAGTTTTGGTACGTTTTCAGCCTGCCAGCATCTATCTGGATAAATACGCTCTATTTCAATTCCTTTAGTTGTATAAATGCAAAAGTCACACCATTTGGCTGCAGTTACGTATAGCTGTAATTGCACCTGATCGTAGTAATGATGCTGTCGTTTTAGGTGCAGTTCATCACATTGCAAAGTACCATAAAATTCATGGTCCATACATGCATTAAGAATACTGTGTTCTCTCCATTTATAGGGACACTTTATTTCCAAAATACCTGCACATTCATGTGAGCCGTCAATGCAGATGATTGCATCAGGTGTAGCTCCCAACCAGCCATGGACTGGATGAACAAACAGCCCACAGTCTTCTGCAATTACTGCTTTATGCAGTTTTTCCGTCATTGTCTGCTCATAGAGTGTACGAGCTGTCTCTTCATGTCTTCGTCCCCAGGCTATGGGTGGAGGTAGGTGCAGCATGGGCTTAGAGTATAGTATCTCTCGCACTACGGCTCTGGTTGGTCTTTGCAGTACTTTACCACATACCGACCCTGTGATGCGGTGTTTCCGTTCATCAAACCAGAGCTGCCTTTTGTACTGTCCCCGTGTCTGTTTCTCTAGCTCCGCTAATTGTGAGGATGTTACAGACAAGCTCTGTTTAAATCGTGTCATCTCTTCTTTTGTAGGTGGCTGTGGGACATTTGTACACTCTGGAGGGATGACCAGTGTATGCCGTGGTGGAATGGGATCAGGGATGCTACCAGTTGCTGCATACGTGTGGTCGTGCCGTACACTTGCTGCTTTCTCCACCACTGGCCCCAGGATATAAAGAAAACAGCATGGCTTTCCAGCATCTTTTAAGTCAGTATGCAACTGCTGTATGGCTTCCTCATCCCTGGCTCTGTACTTGAGAGGTCGAGGATCGTATACAGAACTAAGTGGCTTAGGTGAGGGTACTACCTCTTCGCCATATTTGAGCTTTTGAAACTTGAGCTCTTGCACTGGAACCGGATTTAACTTCTTTGGCCTTGGCTGATTCCAGACCTGTAGCTGGTCTGTGCATGATTTATGGGCAGGAATTTGTTTTAGCCTGCAAAACTTCTCTACGACATAGCATAAAGCCCCGATGTGCTTACAGCTTGCAGCTGGTCCTCGACCTGCAGGACAGCCACATTCCGCCCCCCTAATGTGGAGGGTATCTCTTTCGAGTTGTAGCTGAAGTTTATAATGACGATCTTTTTTCATTTCTGGAAGACATTTTGCCCGGATGTATATTGTGGGCGAGTTACTCGTGTTCATGAGCTCAATTTTTTTTGCACATGACCACGCTCAGATAGTCCATAAGCATGCTCGCTTATTGACTTGATGTCACTGGCTGGTAGGTGATCGCTAGCCTTTCGGGAAACAAAGTACGCAATCATATGTCCATGCGTGAACTTTAGGTCTGTGGCTGACTCTTCTATTGGACTCCATCCATCCTTTGGCAAATTCAGATTATGATCAGACTCAGAATTATAGCTTTTATTATGTATTGTTGGTGTATCTTCTGGATTAATTATCCTCTTGTCCCAACCTTTACTGATGTACAGTAGAACCCTGTGGAATGAAACGTTATTAATATTCATGACATTGGCTACAGTGGGCGGTATTTCTGACGCATTACCTTGCAGTGAGATCCGCCTTCTTTCCAGTAGTCGGCGCTTTTCGGCAAACGAGCCACCGCTTTAGCTCCTTGACTGTCAACTCGCTTGGCTTTCAACCTAGGAGGGATGCCCCAGGAACTGTGTCTTCCGTCCAAGCAGGTGAGGTGGCATGCCTGGACCCTTCCCCCAGCGCGCTGGTGGGTAGATTTGGGCTGGCTTGCGAGATTGGAGGAGAGGCTGAACAAAACTGGGCCATTGTACAATAGTTTCAATAGAAACTGGGATGAAGTCAGAAGTTTTGCGCTTGCAAACGGGCTTTTTTTTAGTACACTACAAATTGAATGCATCTGTTTTTATGTTTGCACAGCCCGCCAATAAGTAACTTTCTCGCGTATTGTATTTTGGTATACTAGGAGTATTATATGGAAAATTCAAGGCAATCTGCAGCTGCGTTCTATAGGTCTGGTTACATAAATAGAAATAATTGAGTAACTTCCATCGCTTATCTATTGTGGCGCCACAATGTCTCATCCCAGCTCGGTTTACGTGACGTAATCATGCAAGTCGGCCATTGTTATGCCACCCTTACCATAACAAGCCATAGACTAGATAGAGTTGCAGAAATGAATAATTTCTGGCAGCCATATTTTAGGCCAGTCCAACTAAATTTGTTGTTTCATCAGGCCAATCCTCAAGTAGAGTTTCTAGGTTGGCCTGAAAATAACTAGGCAAATGCAGGGCATTGTGGGGCGAGCCTTCGCGAGAATTGTGAATGTAAAGGAGCTGTAGGCTATATCTTGCAGCAGATTGGTGACGTGTCCATAGTACCCATACTGTCCGTGAAGTAGACATGATTGGAAAACCCCAACATTTCCTCCACCTGTATTAATTTTTTTGTATACATTACCTGGGGCCCTATGCGTTATATCCCTTAATTAAGGAGTCTAATTTTCACTTTTGCAAAGTTCACATGCATTATGGTCCTGTGTTTTTCAGGTTAATAATTGTGCATTTATTAAATACTCACCAATTGGTTTATGGCCCTGTTCCATAGAATGGAGTTCTATTATCTACTGAAATAGCTAATTGGTGTTGCATTCACTAAGGTTTCTGTCTGTCTGTTCAATACATGGCTAGCTAGTTTACCAACTTGACACCTATTTGATCTCATGACCCTTATATACTGTTGCATAAGGGCAAAGCCCATGAAGATCTCAGCTAGTCTAGCTCAAGATAATTAAATGTATCCCTCTCCTTATTTGTTTCTTTACTGCAGAAAAGAGCTGAGCTGACAAAGAAGCTCAAGGTATACGGACTTGATAATGCTGAAGGTGAGCAGGGGTTGGAGGAAACTCTATAGTGTTGTATGAAGAATCTACAGAGTGGAACCTGGGAATGAGGATAAGAGTAAACTATGATTTGTAGCCTAGTTTGGCTTTTATTTTGAAGCAAGTACACAATTTCAGAAGGCCATGTTTTTGCATAGTTACATACGTGAAACAGAACAGGCTCATTGCTGCGTTATTGCTTCTCTTTCAGTCTATAGATCTAGCTAAGAGCAGGCTGTGAAAGTAAAATGCAGCTAAAATATATGAAGATGCTATTAGCGCACTTCCTGATAGCTGAAAATCATGCAGAGAAAATTTCCGTGCAAATTGGCTGCTTCGCACTCTGTGGGGGTGCAATGTGCTTCCGGGCGGGCACTATCTTCACCAGTGCATATAGTTCCTCCAGTGACTACCCAAACTTAGCTTGCTCTGGGCCTATGTTGTGTCGGGGAGTGGATAAAAGTGGATTCCAGGTGGGGTTAATGTAGAGTCCACAGTCACCTATTGGCTCTGTCACTCTTCTTTTCCTATAATGGGGGGGCTACTATTCTCACTCTGGCCTCGTCTATCCTGTGATCAGAATTCCATGCATGGATGACATCACTGTGCCATTATTCTGATTTTCTTTCTTCACTGCCATCTCGTGTTCTTCCATTCTCTTCTGTAGAATCACATTCACAACCTGTAAAATCTGACCAGTCAAATGTAATCTGCTATGATCACCCTAACCATGTTGTTGTAGTAAATACTCAACCTGTATTTGGTAGCTCACTCACTAGCCTAATTGAAGAGAACTCAGACAGTGAAATGGCCTCTGCCACTGAAGACATATCATCTAAAAGTTTCCATCCAAGGTATGATTAGCCTCGTTCCCAGGCTCTCCCCTCCACTAGAGCCTGGAAACGAGGCTAAGGTATGATGTATTGGCACTTGAGCACAATCAATTGTTGTTAATTGTCTTCCACGTAAATGAAATGCAGATACCCCATCCGAGCAGCCAACAGTCATAAGGCTGTTGGTATACGCGTATTATATTTGAAGGCATAATGTCTGCATCACAATGGTAGGAGGATGTACAACTGCACTTGCTAGACCAGACCAGTGTTTGCTCTTACGTCTTGGGCATAAGATTTTCCACTTGACATTATACTTTGATAAAGCGCTGGGTGAACAAGGCATTGAGGAAATAACTTTTATTAGCACCATACTAAAACTCTCCCCCATCACTAATTCACTCTTTAAATGCCATAGGCACATTTAGCTAAATGTGCCAATACAAAACAGAGAACAGTATGACATTATACTTTATATTAACGCCTAATATAAAAAGCCTATATAAATTTACATTGTGTACCTAGAGCAAAGAACATTATGTTTATGTACTTTAATCCATTACAGGTTATCCACTTCCCAGCCTAGTGCAAAATCTATGAAAAAGAAAGTTGTAATGAAAAGATGACAACACTTTAGAGGACATTATTAACTCCACTACAGTCACTGATCAGTTTAAACATGAGAATACTGAGCCCATTTATCTTGTTTTTATTGTGTTGTATGCTTATCCTCATACCCAGCCGTCCCAGCTTTTTTTGTTTGCAGTAAGCGGAAAGAAAAAGCTGGGACAGCTGGGTACAAAGCTATTATACTAATACTGTGTCCTGTATTAATTTTCCATAGGTGTACTTTCTGGTAATGTATACCCCACAAACTACAGTTGCTGTATTATGTACAAGGATTTGATTGGCCTTGGACACAATATGATCACTGCATGTGTATTAATAAATGCGTATGAAGGTTTTTGGTTCAGTAAGTATCCAGGCTTTCCCACTCAGTGAGCTGTGATGGAGTATGCTATAGGTGCTTATTTATAGGCCTGCAGTATATATGGTAGTATAGTGTTGAGCTGTCAGATAATGCAAACCATCATAGTTATATGAATGCATAATGATGTGTGTTATATTATGTGTCTATCTTTTGGAGCCGTGATTATATAATTATAAAATGATGTAAACAATATTGTTAAGTTTCTGGTTGAACAATGATCTCCACAAATGCAGCTGGAAAGAACCCCACTTTTCCATTAATCTTTCCCTGTATGGAAGAAGCAGACAATTATAAAATAGTAGTATGACATTGTATGTAGCTAGCTATAGGCTAATAGCCTCGTGCAGTTCCTAACCTATGGGCATATGACCTTCATAGTTCTAGAAATGGGAATGCATGATAAAACATGTCAAGCATGCTCTTATACCCGTACATGCAGTGCTGAATAAAAGGTAGTCTCAGATTACATAAAATTTTAGTCATACAAATGTTCTTTTAAAAGTCAAAAGAGCCGGTGCCATTTCAGTAAGTCATCCAGCATCAGAAGGGAGTAAATGGCGGATTCAAAATGACAATAATTGTTACCTTTAAAGTTTATGGCTTACTATGACTATTAGTTGGATGTCAAAATAATAGGCATTACCCCATGCAGCCATGAAATATCTCACCCTACACCATCCATCCTGCAATTCCACTACTTCAGTGATAATGTCTTCAGGGTGAAGCTGTAACTCCTCTTTATCCTGTGGCTTATACTGATGCAGCACCTTTGCTTGTAGCATACCTGTTCCTTTATTTACTGAATAATAGAGAAGACTCATTCCACTTAAGTGTGCTCATATGCATGCTATACAATGTACTGGTCAGTACACTGGCACAAGAAGATCCATAGATTGGTTGATGCTGTGAAAAATTCACTAAAATCAATAAGTCTACACTGTTCCATTATGTATTTGGAACAGTACAACTGTCCTTTATTTGGTACACTGTCTCTTGGTAGGCATAAAGATAAAAGCCCACCCTGCCTTTCACTCATTTTTGTACAGGTCAGATCATCTTCTATACACACTAAGAACAACTGTGGCCATACAGGTGCCCATAGGCTCTCCAGTTTACCTATGCACTGAAAAAAAAGCCAAAGTAAGAGTTTTGGCAATCTGGTACAGGTCTGAGCACTCAACAGTAATCGTACACATCTCTTGTTATTATAGTGCTCTTTCAAGCTTTCCACGCATAATATTTAATATACCTTGTGTGACAGTGTGATTAGCTGGTTGAAAGAATTTCTGAGGGGGTTCCCAAATTTCAGCTGCAAGTGACTTATCACGCCTTATTTGGTGTGCTTCAAATGACAAAAGTTTGTGTTTGTTATTCCATATTCTGTTCCTTGTCCGAAATATTGTCAGAAATGCTATGATCAGTGAGCTCAGTGCAATCCAGCTGCAAGTTGTAACAATCACAGTTAGCTATTAACAGTTGAAGTCAAGGAGAAAGATGCCAGGTCTGTTACACACTGCGATGGTCTCTACTCTTCGAGTTATTAAAACCCAATACAAATTTAAGCCATAATTGCAGGCTATATAATTATTCCAAAGGATACTGCCATTGCCATTACATGGAAGAGATTTTCGCTACTGTAGAACGGATCCTTTTCAACGATTACTTCATCACTTGAGCAGTATAGGGGGTTGAGCGTCAGGTCCACAAATACGGTTTCGTAGCCTTTATCACAGACACAAATGCCGTCTTCCCAGTGTCCGTGAATACAGTAAGGATCACCTACAGAATTTTGCATCGTTGATATCGGAGCAACAGTGCATGCACGTTCTGCTACGTGTTGCCATGCAAACGTAGTACGTGGGCGGGGCTCGAAGGGGCGGAGCTGAGCTCGCTAAAATTTACTACGCTATAATTATTATAGCCATTTTCTTCCTGGAATCCTGTTATTCCCTCCTTAAGCCTAGTCCTATTATGATTGACACTCAAAATTGGGCAAGTGAGGAGATTACCAATAAACTTGAAAAGCGTTATGATTGCTCTATGATAAGTGTGTTTACAAAACAATAAATAAACAAAGAACGTCCTATGGGTATAGCCCACTAGCTGGCTACTTCAGTGTTCACAGACTGTTTTTGTATCCACTCCTCAAGCTTTAATGGCGGATTACCTGTCAAAGAAAGAAAATATTTTTTACCATGTTCATGGTAGTAGACACACCCATATAGCTAAAACACGCACATGTTTAGTATAATATTATGTACATATACCTAGCAACATTGGCTATGTTTTAACATTCAGCATTCTCCTACTCCATCAATTTCCAAGCCTTTCAACAATTGACCAAGTGATGGTTGATGTTATGAACCCAGACCTTATCACGGCTGCGAGATGAAATCTGGGCGAGGAAGGCCTGGGTTTGAGGTTAGTTATACAGTCAATTGCATATTATACCCTTCACCTGGCATTTCTACATCATTTCGTCGTACTTGGTACAAGTCTCCTACATTTCATGCGCTCCCACCTTTCCAAGTTTATAGTACTCTAAACTCCATGCGCTATAATACAGTATGTACAGGCCATAGTTTTAGTTTCCTTCAACTAATTACTCAGATAGCTACATAGTAGTTAGGGGCAACAAAAAAACAAGACTGATATTTGATATCTAAAAACCAGCCGGTTTTTTTTTTACATAAATCATTCAACTGAAGGTTGTGCTCAGCAACAGGTCAGTCTAAGCTAAATGCAGCTGTAGAATGAATCAGCTTGGCTAGACAGTCTCATGTACAGCTTCCAGCAAAAGTGCTGACACGGCAATTTCGTAGTGCGCTTCCGTTAGCAATCAGAACATGCCAAATCTACCACTTTTTCACTGTCTAGGCAACACAAAACTAACCTAGCTTGATGTACTTTGGCCTATTCAGTCTGCAAACTTCCAGTAGCTATTATGTATGGAAGAAACTTCTTACTACTGCACACCGCTAATTAGGTGTCATAATCAACAATTAACATTCATGCTGGCTAGATTCAATCGAAAAGGGAATGAATCCTGTTGAAAAACTATCTAGAGCAGCACAAAGCACTTTTTTTGTAAAAAAAAATCATATACATGTAGTCAGCCAGGCTTGCATTGGTAAATAGAGGCAGCTGTAATTTATAATTGGGGCGAGCCTGAGCGAGCCCCAATCTAGCGAGTCGAATTCTGCCCCCGTGTCTATATATATGTATATATATATGTGTGTGTGTGGTACGTACGTATTACCGAATGTAAGTGCAAAACTCTAATTTAGCGTATTATGCATTACGTACAGAGCATTACGTCACTACGTTTGTGGCGTGCATGAGCAGAATAGAAGCTACTGGAAGTTTGCAGGCCCAATAGGCCATGGTACGTCAATCTAAGTTAGTTTTTATGTTGCTTACATGGCGAGCAAGGGCTAGACAGTGATAATAATCAGGTTTTGGAATGTTTTGGTGGGCCGGATGTAGTCTTGTCTACTACCATACTAAGTGGTTTGTAGTACAACACTCAGTTTTGTATCATGCTGTGATCACTTCTTTCGCGTCGAATTATAAGAGACTGGACTATACTGTACAATTAGGATCCTCCCCCTCAGTGTGGACCTAAGCTCTCAGCACAAATCAATATTCAAACACAAAGTTGCAATGCACTACAAAAGCACCCATATTCAGACTTCTCACAACTGGCTGTCTCGTAAGAATAATATCCAGGCTACTATTGGGGTGGGTACTGCAGTATCTATGAGCCCTGTCAAGTCAGACAATCACTGTTGTAATACAAGACCTAGCTGACTCAGTCACAGCGTCAATGATATGCTACATGCACTCCATTGTATACATAATGCACTAGCTCAGGCTCGCCCCACAATGTCCTACATTAAACTAGTACAGAGAAAGGAACTTTGTGGTGTTGTAGATGGATTAATTTCCTTTCGAACAGTAAACCTTGAGTTTAAGGCTTCAATATTCACTGGACATTAATAGCATAAAAACTGCAGTTCCACTTACATACAAGTACAAAGTCCTCACTAGTGAACCTTCACAACTTACGAGGTAAAACGGCTTCTTCCTGATGAACCGTTACTGAAGACCCTACGGTAAGGGTGTTGGGTTTTTGAGGGGTAAATATAAACTGCCCAAAGCATGATGATGTCCAGTCTCGCTCTCAAGCCACGTGGTAAAATTCGAAAAGAATGGCCTGGTATCCACTGTTTGCACATGCGTAGCTCCGCAGGTTTTCTGGGGAACTTGGAAACTACTGATATACTAGTCCGTATTGCAATATCCATGAATACAAGTTGTTTTGTGATAGATAGCCAGCCTTTGTGCCTTGTGGTGAAGGTTTGTCGCCTTGTAGAGGCCAGTTAGATTCTGTAATCTCTTCAGAGGCTTTGAGGCTCTGGAGTCAAGCGTGCTTCTGTCTCTTTTTACGATAAGGTGGCTAAGTTAAGTAGCTTTTTTGGTTAATCACTGGTCCTGTAGATTTCTAGGCTAGTCAATGTAAGGCTATTTCAGTAGTAAACCAGTACCTCTGCTTACAATGCCTGTATACTGTCTTAGTTCCACGTGGCTGGAGTAGTTTACAGATTCATTTACTGAGCACATGCGCAAACAATGGATACCAGGCGCTCATTCTGAGTGCCTGGGAACGAGGCTAGATAATGTCATCAACATTTTTGGTCGGCTATGAATACGTATGTAAAACCTCTGTAGAAACTCATTAATTATTGCATGGGCTAGCCGATACACTTGTAATCCACTAGAATCTGTACTATATGTTATAGGTTATTAATATCTATGGATGATTGTAATGCAGAGCAGATATTCGCATACATGTACATGTACATGTACATACCTTCTGCACTTTTCTCTAACTTGAAGTCATTCCAGCCTAAGAATAACAAAAATTGGCATGTGGTATCATTACAATCAGTAGGCTTAGCCCCACCCCAGGAATGATTTCACTTCATTCACATACAGTTTACCACATGTGAGCTGGACACCGACCCAAGGGTTAAATATAATCACATGCACATTCAGCATTAGACTGTACAGAGGTCAGGTGACTAGCAGTACGTACCCTCACTAACATAATTATGTAACACTATGTACATGTATACGCGAGCCAATTATTTAAATGTCCATATTACACGCCCAATTATTCTCAAAACTGAGCCACATCTATACAGTGTGTGTGTGTGTGTGTGTGTGTTAGGTCTTCCCTCATTTTCATAAGGTCAATAAAGTAAAGCACATGTGCACAAGAAATGTTACAGTAAAATGAATCCTTATCACAATATTTTGAAGTAACTGATGATCAATGGAAATAAGGTAAGGTGTCCAAGTTTCTCTCCTACTCTTCAGGAAATATTTAGCTCATCTATACTGCCTTGACTCAAACTTCCCAACGTATTCATGGATAATCTTTGTATGATCTGAACATTCGATTCCCAACCTCCCATGCACATATCACATTGAAAGACAGCTGCTGAAACATACGTACACATGGGCCAGGAGATGATGTTATGTTCAATTATCGTAAAAACTACCTAACTAAAATAGAGTGACTGGTCACTATACTCCCGAGTTTTACGGTATGCAGAACTACATGTATCAGTATCGCACAGGCCACATGGAAAAAAAAAGAAACCTACATGTACATGTATTTGGAGTGCCTGTATATAAGGCTAACAATTACCGTGAAGATACAAATCTCAATTAGCAAAGCCAAGTCTCCGACATGTATACCTTTCTGAAGGAACTCCGCATACTCCTGATGTGCAGAGGATGCTGCTTGTGTTGCCACATTACCCACACAGGCTTCAGTGACTGGGTCTCTCCAGTTTGGAGTATCAGCACCTAGGTAGTCTGGCCCTCGACTCCTACAATCAAGTAGTGATCAACATGTATCATGAGCGGTTCCACCATGGACAAAATACTGTATAGCACCAAATTTTCAAGGCACTTAAGTTTCGTAATTTTCGTCTCAGACTGCGAAAATTAAGCTTGAATGTTTTCTCCAGATATTGCAAACATGGTATACTGCACAAAACTTTTGCACTTTGTTTTATGATTCAAGATGGCTCTCTACTGCTACTTCAAAGCAACTGACTCTTATAGTGCAACAGGGTCAACCAGACTCTAGTTGAATCACAAACTCCACTCCAACACACTTTGGTAAGGGCTGAGGGTGTGACCTCATTATGTAATTGCAGAAGTGATCCTGAAGCACGTGTTTTTTTAGGATGAATTATACTGTGGGATCACTTTCAAACTTCAAAGATAGCTGCCGCCAATTCCCGCTTCTACTCTTCTCTTTTTTTATGTGCTCCTGTAGGCATGTATGGCATGAGCATGCACAGAGATTCAACTCACCACTGATCTCTTTTTTCATTTTTGTGATTGAAGAAACCTATTGTAAGTAAAGGAAAACCATGTTAAACAAGACTGATATTACGAGGAAATACGGTATACTACTTGGAGTGTGGCTTATCATAAAAGTGAGTTGCTATAAGTCATATAATGGATGTAAATAATAACTCCTAGACTAGACTAACCTCAATGATGTGCATTAAATAGAGTCAGTAATTTTTAGTAGTCAGTTCAAACTAAACGTACATGTAACTATGGAATGAATCAGCTGATCTCATCTCACACAGCTTCCAGCAAAAGTGCTGAGTTGGCAATTTCATAGTGCACACTTCCAGTATGCAGTCCAAACTTGACAAAGCCGAAGTACCATCACTTTTTTCCATCTAAGCAATACAAAACTAAAAGCTAGCTTGGTGTGTCTTGGCCTATTTGGCCTGCAAACTTCCAATAGCTCCCACCGTGCTCACGACTATAGTGACATAGTAACGTAATGACATAACTTAGCGCACGTGATAAGTGTGTAGATGGACAGAAAAACAAACAGACACGGGAAATGTAAAGCAATCTTAGTACCAGTTGAGCATGCACTTCATACACGCCTGGTTAGTAAAAAAAGTCATAACTCCAATCACAGTAATTGCACTGCCAAGTGTAAAGTATGGCAGGCAAGTAGAGATGTGGATGTAATAAGTAATCGGCTGAAGCACAACCACGTTATTGACCGAGGCGGAGCCGAGGTCAATAATTAGGTTGTGCTGAAGCCAATTAGTGTCCGAGGGCGCTCAAAACAGTGTAGTAACCAAGTTGCCTGGTCTATCTGATTTAAAAAATGGCAGAGCTAGAGCTAGAGCCATGGCTACGTTCATTGCGGCATAAGTGTACTGGTGCCGACTGCGAGTTTTGCGAGATGAGGCAGAGTAACCCAATGGAGTTGGGATGGGACAATATTGATATGGAAAAGACTGACGTGACCGCCAATTTTGCTCTTTATACACAGTAAACGATCGACTTTGTACAAGACCTCGATGAGTTTGGCGACTTTCCCGCGATTGATGCGGATGTTGAGAAATTGCTAGCTGACGCTGAAAGATAGTTTTGCACTATCGTTGAGCCAACAGTAGTTGTAAGCCAAGCTGGCACAGTGCCATCCACTTCTGGCCGTTCCTATGGTTCGCCAAAGTCTGAAAAGGCTGTGAATACTGCAATCGCGGGTGCAGTTCCTGTTAAAACAAAGCAGCAGACCGACTGGAGTGTAAGAGTTTGGGAGCAGTGGGCCAGGAGTTGAAATGGTCGGCTATTGCCAGGAGAGCAACAGTTTAGTTTCGATTTTGGTGCTCTTAGTTGTTGTGCTGAAACTTTTCTGACTACATGCAGATCATTTACCATGGCAACCATATCGGAATTCAAATCACATAATTTATTATGTGAATATCATTAAACTTTGCTCCCAGGTTACTAAAAGCACAGGTTACTAACTAGTTAGTAACCTACTGGAGGTTACTATCATGAATCGAGTACCTCATTAGCCACATCAAAGCTTGAATATTCATAATTTTTCTAAATCATGATCTGGGTATGGCGAGACGGGGGTATTCTGTGAGCCAGCCAGTCACGAGAATAACAATTAACCTGGAACCAGTCGTACACAAAGGTCGTCCTAGAAAGCTAGATGCAACAAACGGCAGCTGAAAGCTCTCTCTTTGTTCACTAAAGTGTGACTGGTCAATCTGACGTAGGTGCTTCATAGGCGGAGTTACACTCAGAAATGCATACCTCATTCGGGGTTTCCCCACTGACTGCAATACAAAGCAGAAAATGGTCTATTGCCACGTCCCATTGGTGCACTTCAGGGTACAGTGATTATAAAAAAGAAAACTCCATTGTACAGTTGAATGAGCACGCACCAGAATTAAGCGTTTACTGATGCAGCCATGGTTCAGCAGCAAGAGATTTAAAATCCTATGCCAAGTTGAACGCCTTGTAGAAAAACTGTTGTGAGTATGTGTACCTCGGAAGCAAGGATTTAGAAATGAAGGAGCGTCACCAGTCCTTGGAGCCCTCTCAAAAGTGACAACACTGCCTCACTGATCGCACTTCCAGCTACATGCGGTCCTATCTCATTTGAATATGCTGAGCTAAAAGAGAAAATGAGTGATGATAATTAAAAACAATGAAGCTTGCTAACTAGCTAGCACTTCCATTTTCTACCTACCCTGTTATGCATATGGTACTATGATGTCCATATGAAAGATTCCAGAAGGTCCACTTGACCAGGCGATGGTGAGTCATGTGTTCACATCCCTAGCTGATCACCAATAGAAGCATTCAACTCCAGCAATGTGTCATGATTTCGGACTTGTTGTGCAGTTGTTATGCTTATATGTTTTGTGTAGAAAAGTGAGGGAAAGTCTCCTTACTGTAAGACGCCTTCTTATGTTTCAAAACCTTTTGTTCTTTCGTACATTGGCATCGCCATAGTCTTGCATAGCCAGACTCTTGAGAGTCTGGCTATGCAAGACAAGCATCTCTATGTTTGTTTTCTTTTTCCTTTTACCTGCCATCCAAACCTACCTACAACTTTAGAGAAACATAAAATTAATTTGGTATAGTGTAACATCATAGATAATATAGACTCGTAACCGGGATTGGAAACGGCGGGTTATTCACAGTTTATCGCACCTCACTCCGTGCCACGCTTTGATCGTTGCCGCTTATGACTTACGTCATCTTTTTCGAAAGCGTTTACGTCATTTCTCCGTGGTTTCGACACGTTCACTCAGTTGCCTGGAACATAGATAATATAGACTCGTAACCCTACCTCAAGACTATACAGCGCAACCTGCCATGGATCGACAACAAGCGACCTCTGGTAAGTGTCCAAGGCATCTGCTGAAATTATAGCAGGTCTATGTGTAGCCTTTGATATCTGTAGCTAGCTAGCTTGTAGCTGAAATTATTTTGATAGTTTTTACTATGATAATGTTTTCTATGCAGGTGAGCTTTTCCTGGACGGGGTAAAGTCCATTATTACGGATGATGGCTTTAGTGTACCGACACCACAAGCAATTGCTGCTCGGAGTGTCGCTTCAGCCATGATTACCTGGTCTGAGCAGTCCAGAAATGAAGAAGAGTTGAAGGTATTTGCTGGTGGTTTAGTCACGATTTATCTGTGTGATTCAGTGGCCAGCTAACAAAAAAGCCTCAAGCCTGGAGGGAACGAATGTGGCATCAGTACCACCAGGTGCGCACAGCTAAATCTTTCAGGGAAAAGTGGTCGGACTTTGTCAAACTGTCGACAGAACAGCAAGCTAGTCCAGCTTTCTACCAGTACGTGACAGATGTCATATTCAAGGAACTAATTCGTAGACATTGTCCTGTGGAGAGCTGTACTACCTCAACCTCAAGAGACACATCCCTTACAAATGAAGAAGCCAATGCCATTCGATATGCTGCTGGCTATACCATACGAGCATTACGGAAAAAGATCGAGGCTTCCTCACACCCTCTGAAAGAGGAACTGGTACTTGCCATAATGGAACTGGTTGGAGACGACGATGAGAGTGAGCATCAGGAAGCCTCAGCAGAGTGGGTCAACTTGATCGATAGAGGAGGGCTGTGGCATGTCAGCACTGAGACTTTTATGTTTTTTTGTGCCATTGAAGAAGAGCTACGTCGCCACCTCAAGATGTCAGCAGTCAAGGAACTCTCTGGTGGTCTAAAGGATCGCATCAGGAATGCAATCATCACCAGCGATGATGTAAATTTTACTGGTGCATGCTATGTACAGAGGCCGAAGAGGAGGAGAAAGAAGCACTCATACCCATGATTGTTGACTTGTGGATTACAATAAGGGGGTTTTCATTTGCCCGGTCATGGATGGAAATGTTTAAGCAAGCTAGCAAAAAGGGCACACAACGGGCCAAAGCACTGAGAAAAGACCTGCATTAGTTCAATCATGCTATTAATATACATTATTCACAACCAATGCTGCTGTAATTACATTAAATTTTATGAATAATATTGTATTAACAATACCGGGTGTGGGAAGGGTTGCTGAACATTATACACAATGAATGGTCTATGGTTCACTGTTAGGTGTACTGGGTACTTTGTGTTGTGGGCGTGGACGCTTGGGGAGAGGCATGTTCTCTTTGGAGAGGTCTACAGGTCGTGACTTCTTCCCTCGACAGTTCCCCTTCACTGGATCCAGGCAGAAGGAGTTAATGACTCGAAGGGCTTGGGTGTTGTGGTAGAAGTCCCTCACACATGGGTTCTCATTCACCCTGCCACGTTGCTGCTGGCAGCCGAAGAATTTCTCCAGTGGAACTTGAATTTCCTCTTACCCATCCTATATGGTTGATAAACTGGCATAAACCCTTGGATCATGACAGAATATAATACTCTTTGGGCTGGAATGCACAGTATTGCAATACTCAAGTATGATGCTCTAGCTTGTTTATCACCTAGGGTGAAATTAAAAGTCAATTTTGGGATGGACAGAAACTATAAGGAGGAGTGAATTGGATACCAGTAAGTAGCTCAGCTTATTGGCTTTTCAGCAATATAAGTATTGTCTGGTGACTATAAAGCTAAAAGGAGGTACAGTCCCACAAACAATATGCACTCGGAAGCAAAAAAAAAATCAATAAAACTACATGTTGGTTACTAAATACATGACAGTACATCCCAAAAAGACTACTGTTCAACAATTTAGTCCATGTACAATACCATCACACCACCAGAGCGTTCATTGTATACAAAATAAATGACTGACAGTCCCACAAAGTATTTGAATTTCATTAAATTCTACCTCCATGGTGGTAAAAGTAGGTATTCTAGCGGCCTATAACTCTATTTGAAGCCCTTTCTACGCACAATGTCAATAGTTACCCCGTACTTTCGCTATTAAAGCCCGTAACTTGCCTTGAAAACGCCACTTCTGTTCTCCTTTTCTCTTCTCCAAGCTCCAAGCCAGAACCCAAAAGGTGATAAATACAACACGTTTATCGTGGCGCGGAGTGTTCGCTCGCTTAACTATGGGAGGGTATTAGCGCACGTGATCCGTTTCCAATCCCGGTTACGAGTCTATATTATCTATGGTAACATGGACTGAGCATGGCCTTCATTTATGCATGTTCTGTCAGTATATTATGAATTGTGCAGGCATGAGGGGCTGGCTATGCGAGACTATGATTATGAATCACCTTCCCCTCATCGACTGCTCGTCCAAGCCGACTACTATACTGACTCAAGTCTCGCGAGCCAGACCACGTGGTCTAGCTTGCGAGACTACTACTTCATGAATAGCTATGAACAGGTTCAGCTAATTTTTAGAAGCCGACCAGTACAGTATGAGAGATTCTACCACGCACGATATACATAATATCTATTATCGTTTTGCTCACCTTTTCTTCCTCTGAATCTAGCGTCCCGAGACATGGTCAAACATACATACGCGTCCTGTGTTCGCACTTGGTTCTAATAAATGCCTACTATAGTATTGCACGTGTGCCTGTAGTCTCGTGCCCAGACCTCTATTGCAGGCGAATTAGGTACTAGGTCTGGGCACGAGACTAGTATAGTGTGCCTGCTACCGCGTGCGCGTGCGCGTGCGCGTATACCCGTACCGCGACCGCGTATATATACGCGGTAGCAGGCACACGTACAATACTATACTAGACAATGTCGTGGCCGAGGGTGTCTTTCCGACTTCGGAAAAAGTTCCGACTTCGGGAATTATTCCCGAACTCGGGATTCAATTCCCGATGTCGGGAAACAGTTCCGAACTACTTCCCGATATCGGAAAACGGTTCCCGATGTCGGGGAACAGTTTCCGATATCGGAAAACAGTTTCCGATGTCGGGAAACAGTTTCCGGTATCGGGAAACGGTTTCCGATGTCGGGGAACAGTCCCGATTCCCGAACTACTTCTCGATGTCGGAAAACCTTTTCCGATGTCGGAAAACGATTTCCGATATTGGGAAACGGTTTACGCTGTCGGGGAACATCTCGATCGCTTTGAACAGAGCAAGAGAGCAGATTATACTATAGATCTAGTCAAGAGCGCATAAAAAAAGTTTTTTTATGCGCTCTTGATCTAGTATATTAAAAGTATCTTTCAACAGCTGCTTTGAAGTATATGTATCAGATTGCCTTCACCCCAAGACAGCGGGATGCAATATCGCAGTGCCTTGTGACAAAGACGTCCCTGCCTATATAGCTAACTGTCCGTTTTGTTTTGTTTTATAAACAGTGTCTATAGCAGACTATAATATTAATTATTATGGATTTTGTTATTATAATTATTGTTCTATTTCCTTCAGTTGTGTACTTTGTCCGTATTTACATATAATTGTGCAGTATACTTTCATATATATGATAGCTCATTTTTAAGTATTGTGTAAATGATACGAAGGTAGCTTGTGTAGTGTAACTATATAAATGTATTAGGGGTACAAACCTTTCTGTTACAGCTTTAACATACACTATGGATGTCGTTGTACCAGAAGCAAAGTTGTTCATTCTGCAACAGTGTGGATTATGAATTCCGAGTTCGATAAGTGCTTCCTAAGTTCGGGAATGATTCCCGAAGTCGGAAAGACACCCTCGGCCACGACAATACTATACTAGTACCGCTCTGCGTTTCTGAGTCTGGGCACGAGACTATTCCGGGGCATTTTGGAAGGGGGCTGGCACGCGAGACTAGAGTAGTCACGCGGAGCCTGAACATTCAGGCTCCGCGAGAGTGGGCTTCTCACTCTCTATCTGCCCAATAAGCCAGTATGGAATAATTAGGACTGTCAACGTTAACAACATGGTAGAGTGGATGGAAAGATATCTTTAGGATAAAGTGGGTGCACGTACTAGCTACTCGGTGTAATTTTTACACCAGTAACAACATGAGTATAGCAAACTGGCATTATTAATACATAAGAGTATTTTATACTAGTATTAAATGCTAGTACATCATCAAATCTTGTACAGGAGGCTATACATACAGATCTAGAATAATAATCATGTTCAGTCCTTAGCATCAGCAACTCCTCCTGCAGTTATGGCAAAAGTTGCTTCACTCTCAGGCATGTCAGGGCTAAACCAAGGATTGAGAATGGGATTCAAATTACTGATAGAGTACATGTATAGCATCACTGATACAACTACTTTCAGCAGAATTATTATCAGTGCTCACTCCTATAATAATTGCATACTACTATACCAATAGCTACCTTAACTTGTGACTGGATGCCAGTTACATAACCGGGTATTTCATCACATAGCCACAGTTATTATGTGCCTAACTATCTGATTACAATACTGTGTCCTGTTCTAGCTATAAAATTCCTGCTACACAACTAGTGAGAGATTTAGACAAGTTTATCACATAGTTTTACCAAGGAGGCCTACTACAGCTCTCAGGTTAGTAGAGTTTGTGCAGCCTCTGTATAAGCAGAAATATGAGTGCTATTAACGGACGGCATGATCGAGTGATGTGCATGTGAGTTTCAAGCAGCACAGCTCATCTCTCCACTCAGCCATGGCTGATCCTTTAAAGCATCTTGCACATAGAGACAGCAATCTGCCAAGGACCAGTCACTTTTTCGTACTTTCTCCAGCAGCATTGTTATGGTTTAGTTGTAACTGGCCGGCTCGCGACCTGTAATTCAATTACATCTTCTACTCGCCCCCGTTATACTTTACACCTGGCAGTGCATTACCCTCGATAGATGTAACTTTAGCCACTTTGACTTCAGTGCCTCAACCTCACTTCTAGCCTGTTGCTCTGGTAGAACAACTGGCACATGCTATGACATTATTATGGCACACAAGAGCCTTCTACTTTTTACACACCCCACCTTCTGAAAGTAACTCCATAAATTTGATTCTCATTAAGTTTGTGTTCTAAAACTAACGATTTAAATAGAGTTTTACGATACTACACTCATAATATACCTTCACTTATGTACGCACTGCTACTTATAGAAAAGAATGATTGGAATATAATACGTTTCTACATGTGTACTTGATAAGGAAAGTAATAAACACACCTGTCATAAATCTTTGCAATGCGGATTTCTCCTCTCCCTTTACGGAGGCTGATCCTGGTTGTAGAAGCATGGGCCAGAATGTTGCCTCCGATCGGCTTTTTGGGGTCAGCCTGGAAGCTAAGTACACGAGAGCAAGATATAATGTTTCTAGACTGTCCATTTTATCATTTTCCATGCAGCGGTAGAGCTTAAATAATGTAAGTGTGTACATGTAAGTTTTGACAATTAGCAAACATGCTGCAAAAGAACTCCATGTCCATTCAAGACACATGCCTTACAATACAACAGTATGGTCTACTCAAGGCCATGCACTGCTGGTACTACTGAGTCATCTAGCCTTACCTCATTGTAGCTGGTTACGTCATTCCACAAGAAACATGTAGGGAAAAATGGAAACATGCATTATCTTAGGAATTTATCTACTGTAATGTTAAACTTATGCAAAATGAAAGTTCTTGTTTATTACCATCAAAGTTTACTAGAATCACATGTATGTACTGGTAGTTTGGGCAGTTTATTATGTATAAGCTCAGTAAAATTAAGCTATTCCCTAAGACGCCATTAATGATAACAAAGCCAGAGGTCACTTCCAAGGAGGAATCCCTTCTACTGTCGAGCAATGGGGTTTAGTATAGATATATGCTACTAATAATTATGAAGAGTTTCGTGAGATCCCTGCAGAGTTGGTGAATAGTACTCCAGCAGAGCATCGTATCTGACTTTTATACAGTACCAGGAAGCCTTCCTTTATAGTAGCGCACAAGGAACAGTCAATCAGTTGGGGGAGGAGCCTGACTCCTCTCCAGCTAATGACCAGAATTTTGTTTGCACAATAGTACTAACTTGTAGTGGTCACATAATTCGAGTAACAGCATACATACATGTACATGTACGTAAGTTAATGCTGTGCTACTCAGCTGCTGTACCTCCAGGATCAGATGTCATTTGGTTAGTGATAAATACAGCTACATTGTATTCTGCAGGGAGTAGAAGGAGTGACCATATCATAACATATTATTAAAGACCCAGAAAGGGCCCATGACTAGCAGCTTCTCCTCATAATCCACTAAACTACTACTGAATCTTTGGGCAAATTTAAGGTATTCTGTATTATGTTGTCACTCTTTAAGGTGGCCCTAGCTGCCTTTCATATTAACAACTTCTCACTCTCACTAGCATTATCTACCTGACCCTTGACATTTTACTACTGAGCTTTGGCCTCTTATTCCCCACCTTCCATTATCAGGGCCGGCGCAAGCGGTCCGGCTGGTATGGTTTTGGCCGGACCAATATTTTGCCGAGTGAGGGGCATGTCCAGACACACCCCTAGTTTCTAACAATATTGCAATGCGCACAGTAGACTCGTGCGCGCACATAGGTCTGGGCACGCGGTAAAAATGCTGACTATTGCGATCGAACATAAGAAGGAATGGCCCCAGTTCAGCCAGAGAAAGCAAAAAAATGAAAAAGTGGCTCGTTGGAAGTTCCAGAATATTGATTCTCCACCTTGAGGCACAGTTTATTAGACCTGAGAAGGTATGGGAAAGCCTGTGAATTATATTACATGTACACATTACATTATTTAAAAGGCTTTTTCCTCTCACTTTGCACTGTAATAATGACTGTATTCTGATACAAAATCTCATTAAAAACGTGTTTTAAAGGGTGTACATTTGGAAAATTTCCCGGGGGGCATGCCCCCAGACCCCCCTAGATCATGTGCGTGCACACACACCAATGAATGATGATATAGTATGGCCTGACCAAACGAATTTTGCTTGCTCCGGGCCTGATTATGCAGTATAATTTCTAACTTTCAGTATTGCAGTGAAAACAAGAAATTGCTTTAGCAATTCCACAAGTGTTCAGGATCATCACGAGCAGAAGGATGATAGGGGTCAGGATTGGGACGATATGCTAGCCTGCTAGGATCAAATTTTCACTATCAGTACTTTTTGAGTGTAGCAGAAGGCTTATTATACTTTCCCTTCCCACACACTTGAGCCTGACCCCTATCATTTACCTTCTACTTGTGGATCACCCCTTGACATGTGGAGCTGAAGCAATTAACATTTAAAGGCAGGTGCAGAACCTGTATGACACTGCATGGAATAAAGGTCATCCACCTGACATTCACACCATGCAGACAATGGTATACTGCCATCTGTACAAGTGAGCAGACATCTGACTGTACAATCAGTGATCAATCTCAGTGTTGTAAAGTCCTTTCCTAAAATGGAATGCCTATGCAAAGTTGAATACTGAAATGTCATTGAACAGGGCAATGGGTGGAAGTGTACTCATGTTAATTCTTGCCGTAGGCATGTATATATGTTAGCATCCATCATACCCCATCAGGCATCTCCATAGTTGTAGTGAGGTACAGGTTACTGTGGCACTACACCGCAATGTGTGGTTATAGTCAACTACGTATGTAGCCACCTCTGACCCTGTATTCTGTATCATCACAATATATATGTACATTATATCCTTCTGGTTCCATAAATCTCTAAAATTAGGGAGAGTTACAGCTTGGGAAGGTCTGTATTCAATATGACAACTTTTTGTAGCATAAAATTAAAATCGGGGACAACTATATTATTCTGAAGTTCTCTGCTACAATGTGTATGCATGACAATTGCAGATATGTAAATTCTTTTAGTTTACATTTTCGGTATGCCTACATTTCAATGAGAAATCACTAAGCTGTCCTTTTGTATAATGATCATAGCCTCCTTTTTGATCATGACTTCATACGTACCTTCTGATATTTTCTGAAGGCGTGATAGCATCTGGGCAAGTTTCTGCTGCCTGTCAGCAAGCTCTCCCCTACCAGAGAAATCAACACGAAACAGAGCCATGATAGAGTCCACAATCTGGAGAAAGGAGTACATATGTACTTGTACCATGGTGCGTGGGTGGATGAAAGGTACCGCTACAGTACCTATCTACCATACACCCTAGCGCAGCCTTTGATCTGTCCATACACCCTAGGGTGTATGGTTGCCGGGCAACTAACATTTCAGTAAGTAGCACTAGACAGATAAGCCAGCTGTTACTGCCATTCAGAATCATGGTACAAGTCACCTTCCGAGGGAATACATATAACTACACTCAGGGTACAAATCCCATACACACTAGAAACCCATGGTACAACTATAACATGCATAAGCACACAATGCCTAACTGTAGGTATAAACAATTGTACATGTTGAAATTTCCAGCCAGGAGGCAGCCTGGTTGCTTCAATGGCTGTATTAATGTTAGTGATTGTAATAGTCAGAATCCATGGTGGCTTTGTGGTGCTGTAGACTACAATCAATTTCTTCTCAAAAGAATCACAAACTCCTGCATCTGCACGTTCAATAACTTTGCACAGCCTACATCAGCCATCTTTATGAGTTTGATACCAGTGCATTCAATATTGACTGTATTACAGATATAGATAGGGCCGTGCCTTCTTAAAATTCCAGCAGCTTTAAATTCCTGTTTCTTAGAATCAAGCTGGCTATGTAACTCCCTTTACTGAGACACATGAGATGTTTAAAACATTAGCCCTAAAAGGTGGTGTCTTATTTAGTGGAGGAAAAATACTCAGCTATGTCAAATGCAGGGGGAATACACAAACAAATGTATACACATTGCAGCCTCAGGCAACAGAAAGAGTGCTTTGACCAGTTATTCATAGTCCTATTTCTTTTACCAGTAGCTTGAAGACTCCCGGCTCATCGTGAAATTTGGCAGCCACATAATCCATAAGCTCCATCTGATGCTCACCTGTACAACAAAGCCATACAGTGTTAGCTGAAATCAGTTGTTTATGCCATCTGCAGGCCACGCATAAAGCTTGATGAAATCCTAACAGTATAGCCTTCATTTTGCTAGTAGATTGTGGTACATGTATATATCTTTAATTGATAGATCTAAACTTGGTGTCATACCGGTATGGCTATGATGTAAGGATTTATAATATGTACATGCTATTTTGAGTATACTAGTAAATCACTTCTGAATCATTCATGTTGAATGTAAAGCTGCTAGGAGTGTGTAAACATGTAATCAAGCTGCTCACCATGATTTTAAAATTACTAGCCAAATTGGCAATTCACATAATGTAACGTATACTCACTGGTATAAGCTCGGGCATACAGAACATTGTCCAACATGGCACTGTGGTCCAGGTTGAAGCGATTAGCTATCTCCCTCAGGCGGTCTGGGCGACTTACTCTTAGTCAAGGAAACTTCAACATGGTGGCAATAATCTAAATGACTCATTTATTAGGTGTAGATGTAATACGAATGCTTGTTGTCAAATGCTTAGCTGAGGTAACAGGGACTGCTAAAGAAATACAGAATTAGAGCACTAGAAAAAAAAAAAACAGTGTTGACCAGCCTCAAACCTGAGACTCTTACTTGAGAGGAACAGGACTATTGGTACATAGATGAAGAAACCAGCCAATCCCTGCTGTACTAAATCCATTTTTTATACACATTTATCAGTAATCAACATTGATGTGTGAGTTTCAGTTTAAGAAAAGATACAAGGTGTTCTGTTATTTCCAATCGGCAACATAGAGAAGAGAACAGTTAACAGCATTAACATGTCTATCAATTAACTCATGATAGTTAATTGTCATGTGTGTGTGTGTGTGTGTGTGTGTGTGTGTGTGTGTGTGTGTGTGTGTGTGTGTGTGTGTGTGTGTGTGTGTATGTGTGTATGTTGTGGTATGTGGATCTGCATGTTTATACAGTCTGGTTTAGTGTGAAATTCACATACAGAGTAAGTAATGTCAGTGGCTTGCACAGATTTTCTAGTATACCTCTGTGTCAATGAAAACCACCTTCCCTCCAGTGTAACCATTCTGTCCAGGTAACTGTGTGGTCACTATAGAAATACAGATGCACCATAAACAGGGAATACAACTAGAATACCCGTTGCCTAAAATCTGGGAACCCTCACAATAAAGCCAGTACATAACACGGTCTTGTAGATACTTTGAGTTCGGACCTAATTCTCCTCAGTCACTTACAAGTGACTATCATAATTGAACAGTGTATTCATAAAGTTCTGGGAACAATCTTCATCTGCATAGAACAGTTCTGCTTGCTACAAAATCCCCTGTGCTCTACCAATTATCTCCTAGCTTGTACCATTAAAGTACACTACTGTAGAGCTTGGAGCCATATGGACAGCCTAATAAACTACTGTGCAGAGAACTATCTATATGAAGGGTGTAACCTCATTCCTAGGCCACATAGTCCAACTGTTACAACCTGGGAATGGGGCTAAGGAGTGATGCAGCTACACAGTGCTGAATCTCTATAGGTTAAGTGTAAAATGACATACACATTAAGTTCTCAGAAGAGTCTACTGCTTGTTTGGCCGCTCGTAGTCTTGAATGAGCTGACCTACTACTTGTGATGTTATTGCCACTACTTGCATGCCAAACGAAGAGTAAAACTTGCCAAAATATGCAGTTGCATACAACTGAAGACTATGTATGGTTCAGCACCTGGTACAGTGATGACCAGATGTAGCTCTATACACTGACAAGTGTGAAGATTGAATTTTTCATAAGCTCAGTTTTGTGGCTGTAATTTCTAACATGTAGAAACTATACTGTTTATACTTGCATGCTCTTAGATCGAAAAACTTGCATGCATAAATAATGTGCTGTTATCATCTGTGACTGTCCTGTTATGAGGCAAAATATGAAAAGGAATAGGCAAGAGTGTAAATAGGGAAGATCGAAAATTATAGACAGTGATGAATCTTTTCGGGAAATGAAAAAGTATTTGGACAGAATTTGTTTGATAAGCTCATCGTTTTGAGAACTGACCAATAAGGTGTTAACGGGCCACGAATCAGCAATTTTCCCAAACCTTATACGCATGCATGCATGACCACACTTTATCAAAATGTGGGCGTAGTATGAGCTAGAGCAGTCCAACCAGGCCATACAATGAAGAGACAATTTCTACAGGTCCAAAGATTATGCTGAGATGTAAATGTCGCAAGAGCGGCGGCACAATCAAGGGGCTCAAAATGAGAATGCTGCACTATGATGATAAGCAGCATGATTGATTGGTTTCAATCAGCTTGCCTTGTTTCTTCACTCGCCCATGGCAGCACCACTGCACATTCTTGGGTATGTGAGAAAGTATACCAACTTGAAGAACAATCTCCATAGCTTCGTGGTGTAATTTCTGGCAATTACAGTGTACACAACCACATCTCAGATTGCTTGTCATACTTATACCTCATGTACAGTCACCCATCGTATTTTCACTTGGCAGTGTGGTCACACTCGAATTAATGTTTCACCATCACTTTATGCAGCTGCTTTTGAGATACAAAGAGTGATTGTTCCCAGAACCAAGAGCACTGTGGACTGTAGCATATTAGCTTAACAGGCGAGTATTTACAGAATCCCACCTGCAGTTGGAGAGAGAGAGAGGCCCTACTCCGGAAGACAAAGAACTATCTTGATCTAGTACAAGACATCCAACAATCCTCCTTCAACGTCAAAATGGTACCAATCCAAGTTGGAAGCAGGGGATTCCTCAATCTCAGACCTGAAAAAAAACTAAAGAATCTTAGAAGACCTCAGGCAAGAGAGTGGAGGAAGTTTCTGGCAGGCGTTGCTAGGGCAGCGATTTCAGGGTCACATCGGATCTAGTACGCAAGGACTCCTCTGTTCCATAGTTTTTGTGTTACTTATCTCTATGACAATCATTTATTGTAATTAGAATTTTCAAGTACCTGGCTTTTGTATATATAGCTGCCAAGCTAGACTGACTATCTTTTGGCCCTTTTTGGCATGTATGCACTTGCTCAAAAGATGTTTTATTACAAGTTTCCTTACTACTGCACATCCTGGGGATATTTTTTACATTGTCTAAAATGAGCTCATGGCTCACCCACAAGATGTAATGTATGTCAATACTGAAACCACTAACCACACAATGTATGGGATAGCTGTGTCTTGCCAGTCCTGAATTCTGCAAGTGGAATAATATTATTATAAACATTCACGTACATGTACAGGAAAGTCTACATGTAATTTTCTTGGGCCCAACTCATCTGAAGACTAAATATAGACTTAGAGAAGGGTTGTACATGACACTTCCACTACTAACCACACTATGCAATGATCTAATGCTTGGAATCATTACAGTATTGACAGTAACTATAGTTCCTGTTCTACAAACTACCTTCCATATTAAAAACTTACCTCCAAACACTTCAGTTATGGACATGCTCTCAATTCCTCCTGGTAAAGGGGACAAATGCATCACTGTGTGGTTACTACACACCATGAAAACTAGAGGTATCTTAACTGTTATGTCAAATGCACTCACTAAGCTTTAGGCCTAAACACTAAACAAATCCACCCATATTAATTATTCAACCCCCTTAACCCTTAACATATACTACCACATACCCTACATACTAACACATTCACTTAACCTAAATACGCACATACTTACTAATCTAATTAGGCACATAGCAACATAAAAAAGAAGAGAAAAGAGAACCCAGGACCAGGAAAGAACCAGAAAGCCACCCAGTCCGTGACCGCATAAAGTAAAAAAATTGAAGGTTAATTAAAAAGTTGTTTAGAGGGGACCACCATGTACAACATAGATGTATTTGTGGGGTTCCCCAAGGATGTAAAGACAGGAGGTGTATCAAAACAGTGACTCTCAATTAAAGTAGAGATCTAAGTACCAATACTTGACCTACCCAGTAGAGATACATTGTGTACGTAGTAATACACATAAGTCAACTAACAATATTATTATTCAAAAGAAATCACTGGTGACCATGTTTCATATTTAAATGTACAACCAACCTCCAAGCAGCTTGCTGTAAGTTTCACAATTCAAAACATACATGGGGAGAGTACAGAGAATGTCATCTTATGCATGTACGTAAGGCCTATCATGTATAATATCGTAATAGATTGTGAGGATTTAGGAACAGATGCTCTTGATATCTTGGATGGCTGACAGTAGTCTGGGTACAAAACTAGGGTAGATTTTGACAATACACAGGGTTACTTACAGGATTTTAAGTTAAGGGGGGAGCTGTGACCTGTGCCTCTTTGAAGCACGAATCGCTAGGCAGAGGGGAGGGGGGTCTGGGGGCACATCCCCCAAGAACTTTTTTGATTTGAATCAAATTTATGCTCATAAACAATATTTGCAGCTGTTTTAACTAATGATAGCCTTATCTGATTTGGGGGGGGGGGGGTTTCCCCCCCCCTGTGACTATGAAACCTACTACACAGCTTCAGGAAGTAGGATGTCTACACACTTTGTGATGTACCAACTGTGGTATATCAGCTTCGTCACATGCTCAGGAAGGGCCAACAAGAGGATAAGCTAATGGTCATTGTGCATAGAAGTCAGCTGCTTATGAACTGACAGGGGTAACTACCATTCTATATCAGGAGCACATTATGATGTATTACGTACGTAATCCTGTTTACATGAATACATATTGTAAGTCTTTTTAATAAGCATACTGCCATAATCTTTGCTGCAAAAGGAACAGCTATTATAATGCATGGTTTTTAAAAGGATAGTACTTTCCCTGCACTGGAAGAACTGGTCAAGAATCAGAGTATGCATGCCCAATATCCTTCACTATATGCTCAATTAGTGCATCTTGTAGCCTCTCTTCAGAGCAGGAAAATGTTTGCATTGACCTCAGTCCATAGCTCCAGCCAAAATACAAGCTGATTTCACTACTTCACTTTTACGCAAATCACAATACTCAAAAGGGAGGGCTTTAGCTGTTTATCTACACTAGCACATGTAAAATCTCTTTGTTGCCAGCTTTGTATGTCTGTGTGTAGGCTATACTCACCAGAGAACTGCCTTGTCTATAAATGTGGAGCAAGACCTTGCTATGTATGTAGATTCACAGCAAATAATAAATAATTAAAAAAATATAGTTAGCAAGTCTTCATATACCGGTACTTTTACTTCACTCACTCGAGATCACTACTTCCTGTTGAGACGCGAAACACCATCTTTCTCTTGTCACTGTACTCCAGTGCTGTTTGAAATCCTGGGTCCTGGAATTATGAATAAGATGCAGGTAAATGAATCCTATGTATATGCAGAATACGTGCACATACAATACATGTATGTACATGTCGTACTATGGGTGTACAACAAATCTACAATGGTCAAGAAGTGCTCTCACTGCATACAGCAGTCAGAAAATGCTCTTATTGCATGCCAATGGAGATATCCTGGTCACCTAAATGTGTAGCTAGCCATTCATCTGAGCCAGCTCTGCATCATTAGTCTGACATTGCACACCAACCAAGGGATTAGCTAATCCCTTTGATCAAACTTATACACTCACTAGCACTCACTCTGCCATACAGACACAGATTTCATTTTTAACTACAAGTATGTACTAACCTATTGTGGTCTGCTAACTATAGTATACAAAATAGGGAAAGGAAGATCACAAAATTATGCACAAGCAACTGTCTCAGCGAGTGTAAATGATAGCCATGCATTCTTGATATGCATTCAATAAAACTCACTATCAGCTTGGCCGTAGCTTCCTGTAATAGATAGAAGACAAAAACAGCTGGCTTATAATTTACCAATGCAGAGGTTTGCATTGTGTTTATAAGCACAAGCCCCAAGTGCCCATGTGGGCCATGTCCTTATAAGACCATTCCAAATTAATTACTTGTTTAACTATATTTTTCCAGGGAGAGTAAAATTTTTTGTACCGCCCGACTTTTGCGCATGCGCAGTAGTACAGTATCGGTATTTGCACGTAACTTACATTCGCATCGCTCGATCGTGCCATTTGATTCTAGTGCTCATACCTGTGTGTAAGCAGATGTTACACAAACTCTACTAATCTGGGAGCTGTAGTAAGCCTTCCTTGGTAAAACGATATAATAAACTTGTCCAGATCTCTGAATTTGTGCGCCGCAAAGTTCGAAGATGGCATTCATTCGGCCGGAAGGAAGTAATTTTATGGAGTAATATACGGAATTAAGTTTAAATTCATGCCGCCCAACTGCCCTGCCTCTAGTGTCCTGGAAATCCATTAAACAAGTAATTATTTTGGAACGGCCTAAACACAATACTCAGCACAAATAGCATGGGAACAGTCCAGAAGATTAGATACTTGTTTTTCTCTACTATAGCAGAGTCTACCCTGTAGCTACTATATAATACGTAACAGCTACAGGGGATTTGCCTCCCAGCTGCCCAGGTACAAAGTGAACCAGCTGTAACAGTGCTTTATTGTACACAGCATGGGCAGCATATAGCAATCTACTGACTGTATGTACATGCATATCAATTAAGCTCCTGAGTGCGAAAGAATGGCATATTCAATCAATGGTGCAGCTTCCCAATCCCAATGAGACGCAGTATCTCTGAATGATAAGAGCGTTATGTGCGTACCTTGATTTTGTCAACTTTGGCTTCAGATATGCCTTTAATAGAACAGAGCTTCTTCCTCGTAATCATCTGGATGCCCTGTTGTAAGAGTGAGCAATTACTCTGTGAAGTCAAATTCCCTGGCTATGCAGTCGTGAGGAATTATCACTGCACTTGCTCAGTTGATGGCCCTTCCACAACCACAGTTCATTTCCTTCCCCTTACGTAGGCAATGTGTGCTGCAGCATTCATACTGTGCTGTCTTGCCTGCATGTTGTTGTAAGCTACAGAGGCCCATCAAACGCTTTCCGTTTAGTGTAGCTACCCTCCCAATTGTTAGAGCAAACTCCTCACAGGAGACTAGACGTAGCAACAATGTAAGAGTGACAGAAGGCCATGATAGTAACAGGGCAAGAAACCTACATCACGGTTACCACAACATGTTAGGCACAGTAATTACACAACTGATATAATACTCTGGTCTAACGATTTTTGTATATTGTAGTACTTGCTTTCTTGTGTTTCATTTTCATGCTATTTTCATTTTGTACAGCTCACTCAGATTTCCCCCTACAATCTTGATTCAAATATTTCGTTTAATCAGCCCCCATGCACAATTGCACATACCTTTATGGTGCAGATGCCAGCAGTCTTTAGCTTCTTGATGTCTGCAACATTCTGCAATAAACATGTGGCTATATATATGCACTTCACCACCAATAGCAATATCTGAACATGATGCTTGAATTTTTGAGAAATCACTCTCTAGGAATACTTGTAAACTAATCATAGTCATATACACATATTAAGTATGGTACTAACCTACATGTACAACCACACAGGTACAGATTTAGGCTAGCTGCTGAATGAGAAATTGAGACTCTTTAAGTGAGCATGCATGTGATTGGTCATCAATGCGTATGAAATTTAGCCATGAGTACTGGTGCAGTGGTCAGGCTAGACCAATGCAGGGCTGTTGGAAGCAGTTATAGAGTGGTCCGGCCAGAGAGGCTGAGAAGCAGCTGAATAAAACTTTGCGGAATAATTTTAGGGCTCGCATAACTTCTCTCACATGCAGTAGGCTGCATCATGGCTTTCATTGTAGTGCATGCAGCCAGCCAAACCAGCTAGGTTGGAATGAACCTCATGCAACGGTCTTGTTATCAAACAATCGAGGTCTTAGAACAAGCCATCGACATCCATCGCCACTGATTCTGCCATGATGCTAGTCTCTGCGCGAGATTTTTAATAGCCACTGATGTGTTAATGTGTGCACGGCTGCCCGAACAAGATAGGCCTACCGCAATCCTTTTATTAAACTAAAAAAAAACGAGCAGCAACATCACACTCAATTTTAAAGTGGTATTAGAAGCTCTGCAAACAGCTTTAGCTTGTTGTTGAGCTTTGCTGTTGTAGTAAGGTGGCATTCTTGCAATCTTCCATTCTATGAAAAATCACTTATAAGGTGACCAATGGCATAATGGATATAATCTGGAAATATCGTTTTGGAGAGGCAGCTGGATTGGCTGCAGGTCTTACAAGATCTACCTGTGTCTGGGAGTATACATAATCAATGGAAGGCATGTTTTCATGTATTTTTTCATTTAGAGCCTACTTTTACCCCCAACTACATCATAGCGGAAAAGGGTCCATTACACAAGTCCCCTCTTCAGTGTCTCCAATCCAAAACACAAATTTTTTTTTATCACTTACTATGCCATGGTTCTGTAAAACATCAATGTCCTGAAAAAAGGACTCCTACAGAAAGAAAATATTAACAACAGTTCATTGCATTGTCCTGAAAAGTTGATAAACAAGAGATCTAAACTAAGGAAGAATACGTAAATATCTCCTTGGGTAACAAATGTACAAGGTCTTAGAGTACGGTAGTAGGAATGGCTCCAAAAAAATGGCTGCCCCATTGTATGTGTACAAAGTGATATGTTCAAAACTCTGCCCTAGATTTAGTCATAAGCTTTTGTGGACCATACCCATCATTCTCAGATGTTTTCATCAGTAACAAGACTCTTAGTGTTGCTGGAGAGCACCGCTAAAGCACCACATCGGCAAGTCACTAAATGAGCAAATCGTCTATCTTCTTTCTCAGTTTATTCAGCAAGGCTACCGCGATATTGACTGAAGCAATTACACTGATTCAAACGCGAAGAATTTTTCCGGGGTATTGCACCCACACCATTATCACCTGAGTAGCATACATGCGTATCAGGAGTCAATAGCTTTAATATCCCCCCCCCTCCCCCCCAAAAAAAGAGCTGAAACAAGTCACAAAAAACATTTAAAAAATGAAAAGACATATAGGGATGGAATCCCCCAAAAGCAACTAAACAAGGTAGGAACGAATGACACCACAGTACCTTTCCGGACTCCCATCTTGGACTTTTCTACTACTAGCATGCACAATCCCCTACATGCTACACCAGCCATATCCACGGCCAATAAATGATTGTAATACTTTACATCTACAACACACATGACCTGATCACTATAACTTATCATACACAGCAGCATACACTGTAGGTAGACTCAATATATACTGCCGACTCCACATCCTTCCACACACACCAACCAACCCCACTTGTACAATAACATCTCACCTGTAACAACACACTATTATCTTCGACCAACAGCATAATGTAATCCATTTGTGATTAAGATTATAATCATACAAGAATGCTTTCAAACACTGCCACAGAATGACACATCACAATCTAACATCCCGTCATTCCATGTAACGAGCATAAGACCTGGTTGAAAAAATGTCCAAAGATATAGGGATGGGAGTCCGTAAAGGTACTGCGATGTCATTCGTTCCTACCTTGTTTGGTTGCTTTTTGGGGATTCTATCCGTATATGTCTTTTCATTTTTTAAATGAACATGAGCAGTGTTTTTAGGAAAAATGTCATTATTACTCAAACTTTGCTGCCTTCCTGATTATGCGAACTACGTATACAAGGCTAGGCAAGGAAGAGCCACAGTGCATCATCAACATATTATAGGATGTAGGTAGGCATCCATTGTATCATTAATGCTGCTAACAGTTGAATGGTGGAAAGCAACCTTCATACATCAGCTATTGACGGTTCTACTGACGTAAAAAGTAGTTCAAATTTTTCAATGACTACTGATTAAGGAACGAGAGAGAAAGCATGGTGGCTGTCTTACAGTTATGTGAAGATTGAGATTTACCCGGGTACTGGCTGGGCACAGTGTTGCAGCAGCACTCGTACGCGCAAAGTGCAGAAACGTCATTAAAGTATGGTGGTCAGGTAGCAATCCTTTGGTTGTTTTGCTTTCAGCAGTATCAGTAGCGATGGCTAAACAGTTTTTCTTTGCCAGAAGAGTTTATCTAGCCTCGTTCCCAGGCCACGCAGTCGGAGAAGGAGGGGGGAGTGGCCTGGGGACGAGGCTAGAGTCTATCCTGCTTCTCGCCTCTTCAATCTCAGAAATGGCAGCATGCCAATGCTAATTTTGTACATTTAACATTATTCAATTCGGCAAATGCATATTTTACCCTGGCACAGGTCTGGGTAGGCCAAGGTATAGCTATACTGTGTGAGCAGGGACATACAATATCACTATGTCCCAGGGGCGTAGGAAAATGTTTGGGGATAGGGGGGCTGGCATAGAGGCTGTGCAGCGGGTGATAGTGTTTCTGCGCAAAGCACGGAAAAAAAATTTGGCCCTATTTTTCAACTGTGAAGAAACAGCTTTCGTAGCATCTACCTGTGTTGAAGGCCATGCACTAACATCATGTATACTGTTGCTCTTAGTGGCCGTGGCCGTGGCTGCTGTTACAGCTATAAGTCACCCTTGGAGGCCTAAACAGTGAAACCAGAAAAACACTTACCACGAACTGAGAAGTTTGTTGGCCAAAGAATGAGTCGATCTATCTCTGCTCCATCAATTCTTACTAAGCAGCTTACTGGTGTGCAGCACAGGACTGTCTGTTCGGTCTGTACGTGATGCAGTGCAGGAGTGTGTCGTATGCGCGCACACGTGTATGAGGGCACGCCCACGTACCTGCAGAAAGTTTTAGGGCCCGTGGTTCCTATGCCACTGTGTCCTATTTCTTCTAGAGAAGCCATTGCTGTGAATATAGCTGAAAGCAGGGTTCTCTTGCAAGCCAGACTAACATTCAGCTCACAAGACTAGAAATACGGCTACTGTAGGTTGTTGGCAAAGCAATAGTGTTATGTCACCATTTGGTCCATGCTCAGTACAGTAATATCTCACCCTCCCTTGTGCACACACCCCTCATGCACACACACCTCATCAACTTCCTCACGCTGGTACTCGTTGTCACACACCACCTGATCCATCACTCCAAACTGATACACCAAGTATGGACCTGCCAGGAATAAATAGGTCCTGTAGATACAGACTGGCCGACTACTTTGTTCAGTCCAGCAGACGTCTCTGCACTAGCGCAGCTGGGGCTAGGGGGCGCGCGCTACATTCGGCGCGCAATTTCGCCTCCGGCCGGCCAGCTTTGGACCTCTACTCGCTCGCGGCGCGCGCACTATAAACGTCTGTGCACTTGACTACTGGGAGCGAGGTTATCTTTTGTGTGTATTTCCAGAATGATGTTTTATGAATCTGGAGTATATTCTGGCTCTTGCACTGCAGCCGGCGCCCCAGGAGCAATTGAAGTAATGTGTTTATTTGAGGGCCAAAGGAATTGCAAATCTCTTTACTGTACCCTTGATCACATCTCATCATAAACTAACTAGCTACCCCAGACACTGTATGAATGATATCTGCAAACATTAATTTGTAATGCTATGGCAAGATGATTCAGGACTCAGTTGGCTATGTAATCCTGGAGTACAACTTGGGGTTTATCATGTTAACCTTGAATTTCAAGTTTGTGCTAATCCGAGTAGAGGCGTTGTAAATTTAACCTATAGCTACTATAGGGTCTTGGAGAACTATATGGCTGTATTACTGGTGCCTGCAGACCATGGGGTGACATTATTAACAGGCCCTTGCCTTGATGATTTCCATGTCATGGTCTTCACTTCTTGATTAGGCAATGAACATACAACAGAAATACAAGCGGCAGGAGAGACTCAGGAGACAATGCTATATGATCCGGCCCAGGGAATGACAAAACAGTTAATAAAGGGGCTAAACTTCCTTGATGACTTTCACTTCAGCAAATATATCTGGAAGTCAGATAGCTACTACACTCAAAGAAAGCAGTGATAATGGGTCACCGTTATGGGTGGAACATTGAGTCTGTTACTGCAGGAACGCATAATATGTCATTGTGCGCTCCTGGTTGCTCAGAATAGCTATCAATTAGCTACTCGGGACATAAATGTGTTTCGTTGGATTGATGGAGATAGCGTAATTGACCAAGCCGTCTTCAATCTGATCTGACTCTCATCCTCTAGAATGATTCAAAATTATTAATTATATAGTTGATATATTCACTACAATAAAAGACATCTCCATACCATAATAAAATTAGACTAATCAGCTATAACAAGACTTGCAATCCTAGCCTGCTCCTCCACCTTATTTACACTATCACTTTGCTTTACCCTGCCCCATGCACATAGGTTCAGCCTGCTCCCTGCTATTATACACAGTAAAAAACTAGCTACCAATGTAACACAGAGAAGTATGCAGTAAAATACTTCAACCATGAGATAGCCACTCCTGTCGATTGTGACTCCAGCAATAATAGGTGTTAGTGTAAGCCCTAGGTTTTGACTTGATTGCATACTGAGAAGGAATAAGCAATCATAAAACAATTGTCAACTGTAACTCATGCAGTGAGTGAGTTTGCATCAATTGAAAAAAAACAGCTGTGGTAATTTACAATCACTCACATGCCATATGCTGTGCCAAGTTGGTGTTCTGCCACAAGGTGTGCCACAAGAGGCCATAGTGCACATGCAATAACAGCAAAGGTCACTCCTCGTAGAGCAATTGTTAGGTATGGAATAGCTTGACTAGAACCAAGAAAACCTAGCATGGCATGTGCAGCAAATGCTGCCAAAGTACCTGCGCTCACTGCAGATGATAGTGTGTGGAGTGAAGGGTAAACACAGATTTTCATTCCCACATGCACTCATTATATAGCAACAAGCTCTTACCCCAGAATAATTTGAACCCTATCTTGTCCAACAGGATACCAACAAATATGGTAATCGCTACAGAGACGATAAATGACAAGCTGCAATGACAGAAAAATAAGTGTACTATTATAAAAGAGTGCCATTATTGGGATACATTTATGAGCATACCTGTTTACAAAGTTAGCTTCAGAGATGCTGAAGTGATACTTGTCCATCAGGAAAATCCTATATGGACATTGAAAGTGTCAACCAAATGCACGCTATATTGGTATGTACACAATATCATCATTTTTCCATGATTACTTCATTATTGAATATGCTTACAAGGCTAGACCATTGAATGTATAGAAAGTGCTGTAGTAGGTCATAGAATACCAGCCACAGTGACAAGGGAAAGTCTTTAATGTCACATAGATTAACTTTCTCATCTGGAAGCAGTGAATAAAAACAATGCAGTGAATGATACCGCTGTGTACCACAAGTTCAACGTAAAGCTGAAGCATTATGTCATTCCAGATGTAGTTACAAGCCCATCAGTAAACTGGCCATCCAACATGCAGCAAACAAAAATCTTGCTTTGAATACGTACATACTCATGCAGTCCTTCACCGTGAGTATGCAATATACAATGTAGCCACACATGCGCACCAGAACTTCTCTTTTTTCTCATCAGTATCCTCTCTGCTCTTTTGTCAAATAAACCAACAATTATTGCACATAGTAGTGACACCAGACATATTCCAAATCCTGAAAACAACCAGATGAGAATAGCTACAAGCACAATGTAGTATGTCAGGTAACAGTAACATTGAAATAGCAAAACTGTACGTTACCTGCAGATATAGTCTTCTCTTGATAATACTCGTGCGTGATGTTTTGCACGGGAATCATTTCTGTATTCCTCGGACACTGCTCTTGTAGAAAGCCACTTCCTTAGGTAATATTCTGGTACAGGAGGTAAGTTAGTTCATTTAAGCAGGGAGGTAAAAGTCGTCTGTGCTCGTCGATAATTGATATAGGAAAATGTATGGGAAATTGATAATACGTACGGATGGATGGCAATTGATTTCGAATAGGCATCACAAAAGCGCTAATCTGTGAGTGCATGTGCACAATAACCCGGGTTATTCTTATTCAGAATGGATCGCTCTCTCGTTTGGTGCAAGAACCAAGTTCCCAAGTAATTCCTGGACTGAGATATGAAGGCAGGCGGAAATGGGGTCGATAATTGGTGGCTTACGCTAGGACAACAGCTAGAACTTGGCCTAATTTACAGGCGTTACTTTTAGAAAATAAATTGTATTACATTGTGCAAAAACTGAGCAAAAACTGATCAAAGGCAGTATACCCAAAGGTAACGCATCCAGTGAGCAGAGTATGACATGCAAGAGCGAGCCTTTTATAGCCTTTGTTTTGCAGGATCAAGGAACCAGACTTAGTAACCAGGCTTGATTTTAGTAATATGCTGGTGATATAACATGGTACTATTAAATACACCCATGTTGAAATAAACATCTATCCATAAATTCTGGCACAAATGACTAACCTGACCCAGGCACACTAGTGAGCTGGATATGACAGTTCCCAGCCTCACACCAAACACTCTATCCAAGAGGTAACCACCACAGAATGCTAGCACAATATTTGGCCATGCATAGATGGAGTACAAAACGGAATACTGTGTCACATCCACTTCCATTACCTGATAGATAATAAGAGGGGAAAATACAGGTTTTACACTGCATGCGCTTTGTGATAGTTTCAGGATCACACTCACATTCATAATGGTTCTTTGCAGTGCCACTGGATTATCATACACAAAATAGCTCCCAAAATTCACTAATACCATGAACAACAGAACAAGGTAGTGGTGATTCCAGTGGTAAGGGTTGCAGAGAGGGAAGTGTACACATCCATACTGATAAGACTTATCAGTCATGCTGGTGTGATCAGCATAGTGAGAATCATTCAATCGAAATATGTACCTTGAACAGTGCCTGGGAAGTGAAGGTATGTAAATTATACGTCTTGTCCACACCGCAATATAGAATACACATTAGTCCCCACCACCCTGCATCTCTCTCCCTCAAACTGGCCTTGCCAGTGGACAGGTGAGGGTTTGGGCACAAAACTAGGGGTCTGGAGACAAAACTACTAGTAAGGCAGTTGTGAAAAACAAGTGGTGTACAGCTAGTTACTCAATATCAAAAATTCAACTTTAGGACTAATACAGAACCATAGATAACATAGCTTCCAGCTATAATAATAATGCATAGTATTCGGGTGGCTCTGGTTTCATTCAATAACTAGCTTCTCACATTACCACCCAAGGACCAGACAAACTATAGGTTATAACTATTTGATCTTTCACTCCACGGGCACTTTTACTTGGTCAGTAGGTTGGTTTGAAAAAGAAAATGAATATTGCGATGATGGCACTTTTACGGCACTTTTGTAAAACCACATAAACTCTTTATGAATCCCTGAAACCGTTGAAACCTATCCTCAATCATACTAAGCATCAAAACACCGTACACTGATTCACCCGGGGCATCGGTTTAGCCGGCGCACTTGTTCACCTGGTGCACCGGGACACTGGTGTACCAGTGCACCACAGGTGAACTGGTACACTAGGTAAGCTAGTGAAACACTGGTGCACCGGTGAAATAGTTCACCAGGTGAACCGGTGAGTGCACCTGGTGAACAATGTGACACACAGAAAATTTAATGCACTTTATCACGTAGAGGATTCGGAATCAGTGTTCCCCAGTAAACCATGCACCATTAAACATGATTAAAGTTGTTGCACAACTTTCACAGCCTATCCCATATTGGTCCACGTATGCGTATGACCTGTTACACTCTAAAACTTCGTTGTAGTAAAAACTTAGCCTTACTTTAAACCACAAAATTATGGCTCCTACTAGCAGGTGCTTGCTAGCCTAACTGATGATCCACCAGCGCTGCCAAATCTCGACTGCTGGATCTCGATCGAGCATGTAATTTTGTATTAGGCCTACGTCATACAGTAACTGTCAGCCCCACCCACAAAGACAAGGCCCTTAGCTACTCTGTAACTACACAACTTGGCATATATCTCGACTCCAGACCCTCCCCGCGCGCCCCGTTAGAGTCGAGACTAGCTACGCAGTGCGTAATGCACAAGAAGTGTCAACTGAAGTGTGGATACTCCCGATGCATCATGTAATGGTGAAACCACAGCCGTACTGTACTTACTATCTAGCTTTTAAACTAGAGAGTATCCTTCGTGGACCAAAGGAAGATGATCCCCTGATTATTTTTAGTGCCCCCCCCCGGTAAAGCCAAAAGGAGAAGATGTGTTCATCTACTCTTCAAAGGAGAGAGCTAGCTGGTTTTAAAGGTAAAAGACTAATTTATTAATTTATGTACATCCATGACAGGCAATAATGATAATATAATGCACCTAAAACCATCCTCTTTCAAATTTTTGCTGTAGATGACTAGTGGTGTGACCAGTACCGGTGGGTCCACAACGGAGTCACACGCCTTCCCCGAGCTAGACCCCTGGTCAAGAAGTATTATTTCTCAATTGACACCGCAGAAGGGAGCTTGAATGACTTCACGAGGCATGCAGTAGCGCTCATATGCTACCAGTAGCGCCATGTTACCATATAATCAGGGTTGCTGACAGTGCTGGCATCATTTCAGCAGTTTCTCCATACCTGGATAACCAGGAGGCCTACTGCTAGTGCTGATGTCACTTCATCAGGTTCCGTAACTACATGCATGTGGACAACCTGACTAGCTATACTGAGGACTCCAGTAGTCCTGGAACTCTGTGTGATACTCCAGGTGATGCCACTTGTGATATAACTCTCACCAATGAATTGGAGAACTGTTATAGGTAGCTATAGGAAGCAGATATCACATAGTATATATAGCTATATGACCCATAAAGGGGTGAGGAATGCACCCCTATTGTTACTCTGGATGGGAGTCGGGGTTCACTTTTGCTGACAGGATTTCATTTGTGTAATTGTGACGTCTTCTGGAACTCTGCTATGGTTACTATTCTAGCTAGCTACTTAGCTAATAGTTATAGCTATATACGTTGTTGTGTCTTCACAGACTTAGTCATAAAAATTCTAATAGCTAGTAGATACATATACACATGTACACCTCAGTAGCACAAATCACTAGAATTATAAAGCTATTAAGCCTTTAATCTGTTGCCCTTTGTTCTGCATTGCCTTGGTTTCTCATTTATTGGATGTCCTTTGTATATAAAACATAACAACATTACTACTGCTACTCTAATTAAAATGACAAATTAATGTACAATTAAATCTGAAAGGGAGGCAGTTCCATGGTGGGTTGGATATTTGGAGAGCTTTCTGAAAGCTTGACTAAGATTTTAGCAATGTTCTTGCTATCATCTATTCCACTGTGATGCCGACCCTCTAACTCCAGACCCAAAGCTTTTAGCATTCCTGGCATACCAGTAGCTTTCAGCCCAGTTACTGCCTGAAACACCCATTTTATGTTGACCCATTTTCGAAAATAATCTGGGATGGGTATCTTGAAATACTTGCACTGACTTGGTAGCATGGTCTTCAAATCCCAGTCTCCACAAGTGACGAAACATGAGTAGACATTTGGATCAAGGAGTCCATTCTTGGACATCCACTTGTGAAACTCTTGAAGGACTTCTACCAACTTTGGTTGACCACTCACCATATCCTGAGTGATACCAGTAAGTTCAGTGCAGAAGGGTGTAAGGTTGGGGTGGACAGTTGGTTCAACATACATATGAAAAATACTTTCTGTCTTCATCGTTCTTGCATTTACTTTCAGCACAGGAAACTCTATAATTTCTTGTGGTTTAATCTTTGTAGCATTATCACAGGTTGCCTCAAAGTCCAGCACAAGGTAGAAGTCAACAAGTTTCGGCTGTACAGGTGTAGCCATATCTTAAATCTGCAATTGTAATGTGGAAGTAGAGGGGGAAGTTGGGAGAAATCTAGCATGTGAAGGGCCATGGTATGAACATGACTAGAACCATTAAAGTTCAGTGCATATAGTCCTTATATACAGCTTGTATAGCTTATAGTTTTGCCGTAAGTATCAGGCATGAACCAAAAGATAGCTAAGTGGCACAAGTTAAGAGTGATGCTTCTTGAAGTGAGTGACTAATTATCTTATGTTTATCACTGATCATGAAGGAATGAGTAACACCTTTATAGAGAATGCTTTCCTTCGCATGCAAGGGGTTTACATACTGCAAAGTCCATACATATCAATGTGCAGTGGATGTGTCATACCATATTATGGTGTCCATTCATGGACAAAAAAAAAAAACGATTTTATAATTCTGACATCAATTTAGCATGACTGTTAGCATGCCTTATCGAGTTTCTGCAATTGATATGTTTTTCTATTGAGTTTTTGCAATCACTACTATCAAGTTTTTGCAATTGATACCTTTTGCTGTTCAGTACTGTGTGTTCTTGAACTAATTCTTTATCAAGTCTGTAATTGATATCTTTTTCTATCGAGTTTTTGCAATTGATACATTTGCTATCGATGTTTTTCTGCAATTGTGCATGTCTGTTTTGCACTTGTTACATCTGCTATCAATGCTTTCATTTTCTATTGAGTTTATGTAATTGATAAGCAATTTTAGAAAAGAACAGTTCAAGAACGTACACACACTGCACAGCAAAATGTATCAATTGCAAAACTTGATAGAAAATATCAATTACAGAAACCCACTGCACAGTTGTAATAAAATGATGTCAACTATAAAATCGATTTTTGTCCACAAATGAATACCATATATATTTCAGTTTACAAAATTGTATATGCTGTTCCTAACCTCAATCCATCTGATCCTCTTTCCTATTCTGCCCTTTTTGCCTTTCATTTAATAGCTTGATCTAGCCAAATTATGAGCAGAAATGAGGGACTATAGTTCTCAGGGGGGCAGTACAGCTGGTATCAATACGGGGGTGTGGCTCACATGCCAGTCCATACGGACTCATCGGTATAAAATGCAGACTGGCAGACCCTCACTAAAATCTGGACTGGAGTTACGGACTGAGTGAAAACGCATGTACAATAGTATCATCCATAAACATAACGTAATAATGGATGGACAAGTACGGATAAAGGGTTTGGATGTCTTCCCATTTCCATGTGGAAAGCTTACAGCCTTCTCTTCATCTCCGAGATACTGGATGAGCAAGCTAGTATCAGCAAAGAACAATTATAATAACTAAAATATGTATGCACAAACTTTAAATGCCCAGATTAATTAACTAATTCTATGAAGCTTATTCTTCTTACCATCAGAAGTTTCCTTAAATAAGTACACTTCTCCTGCTTTGGGCTTTACAGGTGGTACAACTGCCTGAGGCTCATAGGCAGAAGAGTGACTAAGAATATTGGAGGCTTCTTTCCAAGTAATTGTAGCATTCCTATCTCAAAAAATCGGCTGAGCACACTCCATTTTCTACTAGGAGAATGGTAACTGACCTTATTCCTAGTCTACTTGTACTTTCAGCGATACTGATTGATGATCCATTATGGTACGGACCGTCAGACTGCTCTGTGTTTTATCAAAAATACACTAAAACACGGACCAGAATGCAGCTGTATACACTAAATTAAAGTATTGGTCCGCTGGTCCTGTCCAGTCGGCGTTCTATCATGTATCAGGAAACCCCATTTATGAATTTCTACAAAATTGTATATGCTGTTCCTAACCTCAATCCATCTGATCCTCTTTCCTATTCTGCCCTTTTTGCCTTTCATTTAATAGCTTGATCTAGCCAAATTATGAGCAGAAATGAGGGACTATAGTTCTCAGGGGGGCAGTACAGCTGGTATCAATACGGGGGTGTGGCTCACATGCCAGTTTGTACATCGCGTGTGCCATATGTGTGGTGAGCAGATCACATGCAATCATGTTGGGGTGTTGAACAAGGACTTTCATGAGAGCTGCCTGAAGTGCTGTCAGTGCCATAGAGTAAGCCACTTTAGCATGCAAAACTCATTTTAGCTTCATACATTCATTTTTCGACGCCAGGTATGAAGCTGAACTGAAGGAAGTATTAAATTAGCTTCCTAGCTACTCCCTTAAACTATAAAGGAGCTGCTCCACCCACCTTTCCCAGCATGTTCTCCTTTGATGTGATTCATTGGAAATGCTAATTCATTACAATCTCTCTCTCCACTTGAAGCACTATATATAATAATCAACATTCAGTTCTTACGTTTACTTTTTCTACACCTACACTGCAGCCATTTGCCACAATGACCAAGGTATATGCCTCGAATGGAGAGCCTTGTTGTGCAGAGTGTATTACCCCTGTGTTTAATGAGACCTGGAGCCCACGTAGTTCTGGGGGTGGGACCGAGGCCTTAACCACGAGGAATGGGACTCAGCTGAGTCCAGCAACGAACAGAAAGAGGGACACGGTGAGAGCTGAGTTTTTATCAGTGAGTGTATTTACATGATATGGCAATTCAAACATTATTACTGTGATCACAGAATGTACAATGCAGAAGTAGAACTATAAAAGCTATGCATTATGGTAAGTTGCATCATGCACAATGATAATACTATAATAATTGACGTAGATGCAACTGAGGAAACTAATTCACAGCGTTCTCCTAGAACCTTACTGTAGCTATAATAAAATTTCTTGAAGTCTTCTTTGACCTCCTCTAAATCTCAAGACGTGCCCTCTACCCTAAGTAAGTAATTGAAATCCTCCTACGTGTATATTTGAAACTTGGCAGTTAGGTTGTCATTTAAATTGCCATTATTAGACTATAGTGATATAACAAGTGGGGATTTTATGACTTGGCCTTATTCCAACATTTTATTATTGTGTTGTTGAACACAACCTTTTACCAGCCTGCTTTCGTTCTTGCCAATTTTTTATTCAACAACTTTAGTTCCTACCTGCATGAAAATCCTACCTACAAGTTAGCATTTTGCGGGCTGCTTATATATTTACTTGCAAATACCAGACCTTTGTTACTAATGACACACTTTCAATGCATTCCTCCCATTACTTCCTCCTAGACTATTTCCGCTGGACGCCATACTCTGCCTCCAAAACTGGAGAACTTGTCTCAAGCTGTCAGTGACTTGCCCACTGCTAGAAAGTAAAACTATTAGAAACGTTACTGCAGTAGCTATACTGATAACAGTTAATAATCACTATAACCAGGAAGTGTATGTATTAGGCTCCATTGATATAAAAGCTATGCATTATGGTAAGTTGCATCATGCACAATGATAATACTATAATAATTGACGTAGATGCAACTGAGGAAACTAATTCACAGCGTTCTCCTAGAACCTTACTGCTAGCAGCCAGATGCAGAAGAAGCTCAGCCTTTCCTCACTGCAGGCTATCCTCTATGATGAGCTGGGAGTCTCTCTGGTAGGAGCAGTGGTCGTAGTGTAGAGGTCCTTTAGGGCGTTACTGTAGCAGTGTACGTGTATGTGTGGGGGAGAGTGTGGGACGGAGGGAGGAATGGTTATAGATTGCCAAGGGTTTATATTCTGATTCCCCTCTTCAGTTCATGAACTACTGTGTAGAGGACTGCTCCATTGAGCTGGTGGTGTTCTGGTTGGATGTTGAGCACTTCAGACACTTTGACGGTGATGATGAAGACACAAAGCTTTTTGCGCACCACATTAGTGAGTGAAAGTGTATTGACCCTGTCCTTCTATATACAAGAGTATCATCATGCATGATTCTGCTATAACACATACGTGCGTCTACCCTGACTACGAAGTAATAGTTTCTGCTTTCACTCATTTCCCTGTAGTGCTGAAGTACATTGGGTACTATGCAGAACTTCCGCTGGGACTGCCCAAATCAATTGAAGACAAGATCATTGAAGATCTGCAAAATCTTCCTTGCAGTCAAGGTACGCCATACAGTTTTGATATGGATCCACTGAACCTCTACCAGTTTGATGCACCCTTGCTAATGCAGATTGCTCATATATCCTTGAACTTGTACATACGTACATAAGAAGTAGGAATGATGGGTTATCATGTATGCTGATCACCCACCATTCCTGATTCTCAAGGTCAGGCATCCAGCAGTAATTGGGGTTTATTGTACGTATAGTAAGGGATAATAGGAGTGGTTGTACATGTAGTAATGATTACCCTCGTGTATGCAGCAGGATTAAGCGATTGGTTCTGTCCGGCGTCCAGCGTCTGTTATACAAAAATTGAAATCTCTTTCCAACACGCAATTTAGCGTGTTGCCATCAAGATTTGAAGCAGAGCTTATTGCCGAAAAAAGGTGTCTACAGACACTGCCGCCACAGTCTGTGAAAAGCTGGGATGGCTATAAACTCATTTGCAGCGTTTGGAGACCTGGGGCCTAGGAGCCAGGGTAAGCCAAAATGACAGTAAAAATTGCGGGCGGAAATAATGTGTGCTTGAGCGGTTGTAGCTCCATAACGAAGTACGCTAGAATCATGGTATTATACCAGATGAAGGCACTGTACCTGCTGCTTCTAAAAATGTACCTTACAGTCACTCTTCACAAACTGTGGCTCTTTGCAGAGCCATAACATGACTTAAATGTGCATCCACAGTAGTCTGTGTACGCGCATTCGGTTCCAACCTCCTATGCCATTGCTGTACTGTCTTGAGCGTGGGGTATGTGTTCTTGGAACACCTCTGGTTTAAAATGTACATAATCCTATGTAAGTTAGTGTAAATGTTTAACTCTGCAGATAGTGTATTTGTGGGTGTGTCCATTGTCTTGATAGATCTAGTCACCACATGCTAGTGTGTATCCATACAAGTACATACGTATGTGTATGCTACACCATGTATACTGATTCTTAAGCAGGGAAAACATTTCTATCGTGTGTGCAAACAGTAATCATAGATTGCCTCTAATCTTCACCTGCTGCATTGCGCCAGCCAACATGGTAATTAGCTTAAACCTTTGGGTTTTAGCAATCACCCATCCCCTGCCAGCCCTGGTATTGTTGCAGATCACAATGGTATTGGCATGGTATTCATGCATCTCCCTAGTCTCGTGCCTTGTCAAAAATTCGGTGCATTTTCCAACAGGGCATGAGACTATCATCACCCTGGCTCTCCAGCCTTAGCCTCCAGCAGTTGACAATTGAGTATGTAATGACATTTATGATTGATTGCAGTATTGCCTAGCTAATTACCACCAGAAGCACATAATGATGACTCTTGCTGCTACCATAAGCACTAACCTCAGTAATGTATTATTGGTTCTATCTGATGCCAGGTAGAATCTGGTGCGGTACGTACATTAGGGGATTTACAAGATTTTTAAACTTCTGAGGGATAGGGTGAAATTCCATCCTAGCTATTGCATCATGCTTTGTGCTCCTGCATTTGCTGATTGTTGACTGTCGTTCTAATTGCAGATATCTTCAATGAGGCCCAAAAATATGTGTATGAGCACATGGAGAAGACCATGCTGTCTTCATTCCTGCAGAGCCAGGATGGGAGAAGCTACCTGGAGGCACTTATAACCAGAGATATCAACAGGAGACAGCAAAAGAGGTGAGTACCCCAACAGTGGGTGATTTGTATGAGCTGAAGATCTATAAATGGTATAGAGCTGCATATACTTCTGTATTTGGGGTGTATTTCTAGGTGTATCCAATACAGCATGCGAAAAAGGTTCCATACGTACTGCATATCTATAATCAAACATGCCGAAAGTTTGTCTTAGGCACATGGGAATTATGAAACAAGTGCATAATGATGTTGTTAAAACAGGGTTGATATTTTTTTCTGCCGTATAGGCAACACGCAAACAAGGAAGCTCGACAAAACTGTTGCTGCAAAATTCCAGTAGCGCCTGCTGTGCTTGTATCATATGCTCGTGGCTATAGTGGCATAGTAACATAATGTTAATAATTGCATTCCATAGTGCGGATAAACACACACACACACACACACACACACACACAGACGCGGGAACTTAAAGCAATATCTTAGTACCAGCTGTGCACGCGTCCGGCTGGTAAAAAAACAACAACTGTGGTCGGGTAGAGAATGGGATACTGAATCAACTCAGCCCTATAGCCCAAAATCCAAGTCTTAATTAGAAATGAGGATCTGATTCAAAAAAAATTGAAGCCTGGAGAGATTATAATATGGATGTATACATGTATATTTGACCTGAAATAGATTGAATTCTGTCAGTTGTGGGGGTATCCTATAGTAACTAATTGGATTTTTGCCAGTTGCCCTGTAAGTAACTAAGTTTCCAGCTATAGCTTGATGGTATGATCACAATGCTGTTTCACTATGGTATCCTATTAATACAGTAATTACCTCATATGTGCTGTAACTAAGATGCTGATTCACTAATTTACCGTTTGTAATTCAGCTTCTTTGACGTAGCTAATGAATGGATACCAAGATACCAAGGCACGCCAAGAAAGCACCATAGCTACAAAGTACAGACTGAATATAGGTGTCCAAAGGTTGCCAGAAACATAAAATGTACCTGTGTGAGTATCCTATTTCTTGTACTTCCAGGAGTACAAGTGTGCAGATGATCAATCCCCTAAGAGCCACTGTGACAAACTTTGACAAGAGGCATCTTAACACCAAATTTTACGTATGTATATTAATTAACATTGTCTGTATTATTTGAAGGCTCTATTTGTCTCATTGGCAGTACAAATGCTTAGCATTATGTTGCTTGTAGGACCTTGCAATAGACCCTTTCCACGAAAAATACCATTAGGGATCCTATAGGCATGGATGACTCCTTTCAAATTTGAAGTAAATTGGATGTTTAATGGAGCAGATATGACCTCACGAACTTGTACACATTTTATATGGGCCCATATTACACATTTTATATGGGCCTATATATCACATTTTATATGGGCCTATATAAAATGTATATATATAAAATGTATATAAATTTGTGAGGTCATATCTAATCCATTAAGTATCCAAATTGCGTCAAACTTGAAACGTACCCTCCATGCCTAGTGGACATAAAATGCAAAGAGTATCATTGCCATAGCTACAGAAATCTCTTATAATGGAATTTTTCATGGAAGGGTCTATTGGGCCAAATAAAAGTTATGTGCTTGATTGTTACATTCATTACATGTGTTAGCCATCATGGCTGATCCTTGAAAATATGTTGCAGATAGAGACATCAACCTCCATAAACTACTTGAATACGTGTCTTGTCTCGGGGGGGGGGGGGGGGAGGCCCCATAAAAATGCATATAAAATATAAATTGTTTTGTTTGGGTCATAACTATAGGAGCATTTTCTTAGTTTCTTAGTTTTCATCCAAGGATCACAATGGTATACATTTTGATCCACTCTGACCTTCCTTCATAAAACATTATAATACACCACTCTTAAATTTACACTTGGCAGTAATACCAGTAGTCATACATGTGAACAGCATTATTGCCACTTTTCTGTAGTTCGAGTTTAATATATAGCTTGGCCTGAAAATGTGAAACCTAGCACTAAGAGTTTGCAGGCAGAACTACAGCAAGCTACCGTAGTATTGTGTTGTTTGGACAGTGAAAATGTGTGTACATGTAATCTTGTTCTAGGCATTGCCCAGTTATGTCTTTGGCATACATGTAGTTTGGACATAAGGTATCATGCTAACATAATAGACGTTTTGTCATAGTATTTCACTGCTGTAATAAAAGACTTCATGGCTGCATGGCCTTGGCTACTAATGAGTGTGTAATATTCCTTTGGAGTTCATTACAAGGGGGGGAGAGAGATTAGGGAATGGCATAATATAATTTATTATGCTGGAAAAAATGAATGCGTAGTGACTCGAGTACTGACTTTTTCAAAGGATATAATGGGTCTTATATCTCACTAGACATCGCTACAATTAAGTGTAAGTCATTCTTACAAGAGTTACAAGAAGCATCCAGAAATGAAGTTAAGTAAACTGCAGCTCAGTAGAAACTCCAAAGGCGCACAGTTTTGGCACGATACAATAAAATGGCTAGCTATCATCAAGTCATAAGCTCTAAAATATAGGAAAACGCTCCTAGCAGATTTAGGGATTGCTAGTGATAGGTAACCTGAGCCTAGCACCATTTGGCACAAAACGGTAGGCTGGTAGTATGGCTACATACATTGCACAGACACCATAAACAGAGAACAGTAGCTTACCAGGCCAACTTACAGTGATTCTCAAACAATCTGCAAGCAAGAACTGTCAAACAAACCACCTAGGCTCCCACATTTGACCAGTCCTACCATATTATAGCTTCTCGAACGAATGAAACAGCCGCTCATCTGATTGGTTGCGCAGCACCCAGGATATTCCTCAAATACTGTAGGCCGATCTTGTTTATCTACTTGCCGATATGCATTCCTATGTGACTTCCATTGTCACCAGTTTTGATGTTTGCTTTTTGCATGCTAGCTTCACTTGTTTTTGAATGTACCAATAATTTTTTTTACACATCTTCTGCACCTATTACCCTTCATTTATGCTGGTGAAATATTACTAGTTAGTTGTGTGTTGTTGCAAAACTGCTATCCATAATGCATTGTACAATTATTAAGTATGAACCATCTTGGTAAATGTTCAGTTTGGTTTTGTAATTATATAATATAGTCTTCTGTTCTTTTCCTCTATACATGTAGGTGTATGAAATTCAAGTGGATATGGAAAATTCAAAGGCTTTGATCTATAGAAGGTAATGATGGCTAGGACAAGATCTGTAGTCCTATAATGCTTGTTTAACACTGTCAATTTAAGGGGTTAATGCACTGCAAAAGAGGGGGGTGGGAGCTAAATACGTGCTATTCGCATATGGAATGTAGTATATCCGCCCACCACCCTGAAAGACAGGAATCCATCTTTTCTTGTATGTAACATACTATCTATGTGAGCTAAACGTTTTTTGCAAATCACTGGATGACTGCTTCATATCAGGGTTGCAGGGGCAGAGGCACCTAGGTATCTTGCAGTGTTTATACATCTCAGTTTGTACACACACTACAAGCGTAACGCTTCATATCACTTTTCTCATGGTAAAAGATATGCTTGTAAGAGAGTAGTATAGTTGATGTCTCCCCAAATCTCTGATCGTTTCTATGCTAGCAAGCAAGAGCCTGGGAATGAGGCTAGCAGCACAGCATAGTATCCCAACATGTGTCGTGCATGATTGCCATCTGGTGTTCTGATTGTGCAAAGTCTGAGTTGTTTCCTGCAGCGCAGCCTGTTTCACTGACAAATACCTCATTCTTAGATATGTGAGAAAAGACCAATATGTGTTTACCTCTTGCCCCTTCTTACTTAACTAATGGCACCTCTGGTGAGAGAAATCAATACCGTTGATGCAAAAAGGTCAGAAGTCTGAGTAAAGCGAAAATCTGTATGTGTCTGTATATGCAAGGTTAGTTATTTTTCTTTTGTACAAGCTCATAAACACTGTCAACCAGCCAGCTTTTTCACCATTCACGTTCACAAAGATAGAGCTTTTTAATTGTATGGTACTATTTGGAAGTTACAGCATAGCAAAAATAGGCCTCGTTTCCCATTGACTGCAATGGTTAATTAAGTACCTCAAGATGGCGCAGGAATGTATCCTGGCTATGATGTCACATTCAGTATAACTGCACAGTGTGTCAAATAAGCAGCTAATGCAGCAAATAAGGTTCTCACATTACCACCCACAGACCATACAAACCAAGAGGAACCTTTCGTCCCTTATTTCTAGGGACACATCAGTTGGCAACCACAGCTCTGCCAGGCTACCATAGTAGTCCCTGTTAGATGCACATAGTAATCAAAGCTACTTAGTATGGTCTCAAACACTGGCAGTGCGCTACAACTTCCAGTCGGGTCATGCTTGTTATGACTGTGCCGTCAGAGCCCCACTAGGAGCCAACTGGTAAAATCTCTTCCTCCGAAGAGACCCCAACCATAATGAAACATGGTCGCTCAAGGTGCTGCTGGGCTGCAGCCTCACTGGAACTCTACCAGCCCAGGCAAGCCTGGGAAGGAGAACTTATACGACCCAACAATTGTTCTCGAGTGGCTCTGCTTTCATTCAGCAAATAGGGTTCTCACATTACCACCCACAGACCATACAAACCAAGAGGTACCTTTTGTCCCTTATTTCTAATGCGGTGGGACTCATCAGTTGGCAACCGCAACTCTGCCAGGCTACCATAGTAGTCCCTGTTAGATGGTCAAAGCTACTTAGTATGGTCTCAAACACCAAACACTGGCAGTGCGCTACAACTTCCAGTCGGGTCATGATTATCCATGCTCGTTATGACTGTGCCGTCAGAGCCCCACTAGGAGCCAACCGGTAAAATCTCTTCCTCCGAAGAGACCCCAACCATAATGAAATATGGTCGCTCAAGGTGCTACTGGGCTGCAGCCTCACTGGAACTCTACCAGCCCAGGCAAGCCCGGGAAGGAGAACTTATACGACCCAACAATTGTTCTCGAGTGGCTCTGCTTTCATTCAACAAATAGGGTTCTCACATTACCACCCACAGACCATACAAACCAAGAGGTACCTTTCGTCCCTTATTTCCAATGCACTCATCAGTTGGCAACCCCAACTCTTCCAGTACCATTGTAGTCTCTGCTAATGACAATAGCTAACAGCTACCATAGTAGTCCCTGTCAGGTGGTCAATGCTATGTATTTAGTATGGTTTCAAAGTAGCTAGTTTCTGTACTCATAACAAAATTCCAGATAGTTCCGTTTAGGCAATGCATACTTAATGTTTATGCATTGATTAGACTGTGTTTCCATCCGTTGTTCCTGGGTTTCTATTTTGTACGGAAAAGGGAAAGTGAGAACTTATACGACCCAACAATTGTTCTCGAGTGGCTCTGCTTTCATTCAGCAAATAGGGTTCTCACATTACCACCCACAGACCATACAAACCAAGAGGTACCTTTTGTCTCTTAGTGGAAGTTGCATCATTCTTAGAACTTCAGGATGGATGCTTAAACTTGCCTCAGGTTACAGGTTCTAAAGTGAGCAGCACCACTTGTTTGCAATCTTCAGGGACAACCCCAAAGCACCACACTGGTGATGGCGATACAGCTATACAGGCTAAGATTCTCAAAGAAAAGGTAACACTTACTTTGAGCCAGTTGATCACCTCACACTCTGAGGAATTCTAAAACTGGCTACACTGAGGTCCTTGTACAGGTGCCACTAAACACGTAGCTTCAACATCAATTACACTGGTGACACACATAAACGAGACTGACAAAGCTATTGAGCTTGATTTTCCTTTCTAAAACCTGAGACACTTCATAAGCTTTTTCAAGTTCAAACAATCTACCAAACACCAAAGATTTATCAAGTTCTTGGTACACTGCCATCCACATGATCTTGAATGAGTAATGGCCTGTTCTTCAAGCTGGAAGAAGTTTAATAGTTCATTCACCTCCCCATCTGGAAGAAGTTTCATAGTTCATGCAGTTATGGGCTTAAGCTCGTAGCTGCCATGAGATGATCAAAAGCATTCATAGTACTGTCAGAAGATTTCACTTCTTCTGCCACGTACTTTACATAAGGCTTTCCAAATTGACTCACCGAAGAAATTGTTAGGTCAGCAGCAGTCCAAACACCTGATGGATGGATGCTTAAACTTGCCTCAGGTTACAGGTTCTAAAGTGAGCAGCACCACTTGTTTGCAATCTTCAGGGACAACCCCAAAGCACCACACTGGTGATGGCGATACAGCTATACAGGCTAAGATTCTCAAAGAAAAGGTAACACTTACTTTGAGCCAGTTGATCACCTCACACTCTGAGGAATTCTAAAACTGGCTACACTGAGGTCCTTGTACAGGTGCCACTAAACACGTAGCTTCAACATCAATTACACTGGTGACACACATAAACGAGACTGACAAAGCTATTGAGCTTGATTTTCCTTTCTAAAACCTGAGACACTTCATAAGCTTTTTCAAGTTCAAACAATCTACCAAACACCAAAGATTTATCAAGTTCTTGGTACACTGCCATCCACATGATCTTGAATGAGTAATGGCCTGTTCTTCAAGCTGGAAGAAGTTTAATAGTTCATTCACCTCCCCATCTGGAAGAAGTTTCATAGTTCATGCAGTTATGGGCTTAAGCTCGTAGCTGCCATGAGATGATCAAAAGCATTCATAGTACTGTCAGAAGATTTCACTTCTTCTGCCACGTACTTTACATAAGGCTTTCCAAATTGACTCACCGAAGAAATTGTTAGGTCAGCAGCAGTCCAAACACCTGATGGATGGACACTTTCTTTACATTCAACATTGTCGCTTCACATGGATCCCCCCCCCCCCCTCCCAGCGAAAGAGATTCAGCACATTCTTGGAACTCGTCAGGGCTGTCACCTTGGCACTCCACTATTCTCTCTATGGCAGGTGCAGAGCCATCTAGTAAGAACGTAATCACATAGGAGTGGACTCCATGACCTCTGACCATGTGCTCAGTTCATGCACATGGTCCACTAAAAAGTATATTAGGCCTCATGTGATACTATTTTAAATCCTTAATGAGGAAATGGCAAATACATAGTGAGTTGTTGGTTGACCCCAAATGGCCAAACCCTGTGAAAGTTCCGTTCCAATACAACATTCCATTCATTAAATGAAATATCTCATCACCCAGCATTACTCAGATATGTGTATGGAAGGGAGACATCAATATATTCTGGAGGAAGTGGAATTATTTAATGGTTGAAACAATTGCTCTTGATGAAGCAATTTTACACTAGCACTCCCTTAGTACAATACTCACGTACAAACTCTACTATGCACGCTTCAACCGTCTCAATAATTGATAGCCATGTGTGACCTGCGAATGCTTAACGGACTTCCCATACTGTACTAGAATAATACAAGAGCAAGAGTAAAATGGAGACCAGTGAAGACAAGAAAACAGAAAGGTCAAAGTGTTAGTTGAATTATATTTAATCTTAGTGTTACAGACTTGGAAGAAGGAGAGTCTGAATCTAGACTTTCAGGTCCAAGTTTGAACGTTTGGGTCTCATTTCCTAGTGAATAGATTTTCTTTTTGTGACTGTAAAGTGGTAGTGTTATAGAAGCAGCCAGTTTCAATGGGAGTTAGTGTAATGACTATTATACCATATTACATCACTTTAATAGTATTTCATTGGTTGAAAAGCGGAGTATAACGGGTCATATACTCTGCTAAATATCGCCTGTAGTTATTGCGCAATGCTATAAATAGTCGTGGACACGCTTAGTTACCATTAATTTTCATTTGCACTGTCGTTGCGATAGTTCCGCCACTCGAGTTCTAATGCTCTGAAACACTGTAACAGTGCAGGAGTCGCAGAAAGGTTTATAGCACAGCCTAGGTTTCAAAGAAAGCTCTCGATTTGTTTGGACGCGTGTAGACGCTGAAGGGAGGAGCTCAAAAGGGGTGGAGCGTCAGACGTAGAAGATGTTGCAGTGCTGCTTGACTAGCGGAGCGCGAAGAAAATCCGTAGCACGCTAACTCGAGAGAGAGGAGTCTTGGCAACACAGTGCAAATGACTGTCGTCAAGGGACACTAGTGCAGTGAATGTGATTGGCCAATATGGTATAAGCCGGATATACCACGCCCACTCGGAGTATAAACGCGATAAACTCCGCTAGACAGTTTACCCTCGGCTGCGCCTCGGGTAAACCGTCTAGCGGAGTTTATCTGCGTAGTTTATCTGCGTTGGACATATATATGTCATGCACTTTGCGTGTATGGTTGAGTGAGTCTTTGGTGCTACTATTCAGAGCAGTGGTCGCTACATTAGCACAGTCATTTATTTCAGGGGTAACCACCTTACTTCCACCAGCCATATATACGTGCTAATTTTCTGGAGCCTGAGTATGAAAGGTTTTATTAACCAGGTATACACGAAGCCTGCACTTGGCTGGTGCTAGGATGCTTTACGATTCCTGCACTATTTGTTTATTTGTCTCTGTCTATTTGTCTGTAGTTTTAGCATAAAGCATGGTTTGGTGGAGTGACTTAAGAGTATGACATTGTGTATGTGTAGCTGACCACAAAGTACTTGTAATGTTCTATCAGGCTAATCCCTTTTGCAATTTCAATTTGATTAGACATGCTTCAATTTTCAGACAGTATTCCAGGTTTGATTATATACATGTTTAGTGAGTTATAATTTTATCTCAAGTTTGATCATGCCATAGTTGCAAGCAGTAACGTTTTGAACATGTACTGGAAGTGCATACACTGGTTATAATTGCATGTGCTCAGTAGTGTATAACATAGTAGAGTGGAGAAGTCCCAGGGGTTCTCCCAGTCAGCACATAGTGAGGGGCAACCTATAATGTCAATTGCTAGGGTGCCCACTGCCATAATCAAACTAATGTGGTAAGGTCAAAATTGCAGTAAGAGTAAAGCTGAAAGTTGCCTTTAGAAGGGGGCAGTGTCCCTTACACATAGTCAGACGGAGGGCCTGAGGCACAACCTCTCAAACCTAAAATATGCACAAAAGCAAAATCAGTCACTAATGGTATACTGAACTTGTCACCTAACTAGCTTACCTCTGTTACACATACACATGTACTAGTAACTCTTAAAATATTCCAGCAACAGACCTAACACAAATCTAAGCCTTGATTGCTACTTAGACATTTAGAGCTCACAAAGTAGATGAAGTACTGTACTCAGTTGGGAAACTTAGCTGATCAAATTCCAAGGTTGACATGTTAGATCATAATATATAGACTTGCACAATCATTTTTATTGTAAGCAGTGACATGGATGGAAAGTACCACTGTTGTTTCTTGCAGTACCAGAAAGGAAGCTGTGTACATTCTGTTGATGTTGATGTGGTTTTGCAATGCAGCATACCAGTGTACCTTGAAGCACCTAGTAAGTAGCTACTTTCTGAGGAAGTTGCTACCTTCTATTACGTCATTATCCCCTGGACTCCAGTTACCCCTAACTGCCCTTAAGTTTCAGGAAATAGAGAGACTGGTTTCAGGGAAGCTCCATAGGAGTGCTTAATGAAGTGAAAAGTGGAATGTATACACCCCTGATTAAACTTGAACAGTCAGCATGGCTTCAAGCATAGGTCTATGCTTAACAAAGTGAATCAGCCTCATGTTACGTGGAAACACATTTCTTTGTCAGCAGTGCCTTGGTGATAGAGTTATTCCTTAGGCAACTCTTATAGTACTTATGATTACTGAGTGGTTTTAATTGTTGCAGAGCCTGGAATCAAGAGTCTGAGATTGACTTTTCTTCTACTCCCTCTCACCCCCCTTTGGCTAAAACTAAGCTATTTCCACCTCTGGGCAAGAGTGAGACAAGTCATTGATGAACAGAAACTACAGTAGTAGCCCAGTGTATGACTAGTAATTATGCAAATAAAAAATTAGCTCAAGTGTGCACTGGAGTATCTTCGAGAGCCAGCCATGGACAAACAAACCGACAAGATGCGTCCCATTGACTACATCTATGTGTAGCTTGCTCACGCTCACCCTAATTCTGTACAATATGGTGGTGTATAACTATATCCATATGTCTGCTTCTAAGTTTAGCTAATGCGTACTTGACAGTGTAGGATGCATGTGTGTGCGTGTGTATATGTATATAGGGAAGGAATTTATTACAGCCTAAGAGTACTTATGCTACAGCACACACCTGTGACTAGAACTGTATGTTAAACTACCAAATATTCCTTTACCGGGGAACGAGAGGGACTATACTTCTATCAGTCTACCCTTTGATGTTGTGGAATATTCTCTGGTATTTCTAAACTATAGTCTGGCCATTTATCTCATATGCGTAATTCTGGTGAGTACCAATGGCTGATGGGATTCTGTCTAACTGGGATCGTCTGACCGTAAACCCGTTTCTCTGCTTGTAGTGACTACTGTCACAGTGTCATTGTCTCACCCTGGATAAATTTGTGGTATGACATGACCTCATGACCACACTATTTTTATCGGCCGGGCACGCACTTTGTGTGCATCCGGCTGGTACTAAGATTGCTTTACGTTCCCGCATCTGTGTGTGTGTGTGTGTGTGTGTGTGTGTGTGTTCGCCCGCAATTATCATGTACACTAAGTTACGTCATTCCGTTACTATGCCACTATTGCCACAAGCGCAGTGGAAGCTACTGGAAGTTTGTAGGCTCAATAGGCCAAGGTACGTCAAGCTAGATTAGTTTTGTGTTGACTACACGGCACTTTTGATGGAAGCTATACATGATTAGTCACGCGTAGCCTGACCATCCGCATGGAGGAAGTGTGCACTTCCTCCGTGTGAATGGTCAGGCTACACGTGACTAGTATATGATGACACTGTCTAGCCAAGCTGATTATTCTTCAGCTCCATTTAGCTTAGACTGGCCCGCTTTGCTGAGCACAACCTTCAGTTGGATGTTTTAAAACACCCGGCTGGTTTTTAGATATGAAATATCGGTCTTATCTATTTTGATCTTTGTGATGTTGATTACATTTTGTGCGATTTGATTTGTCCCTTTAAGCCAAGCTGTCAGATGTTAGGGAGCATATATGACATAATTATGTAATTCGTTTGCTCTACAATTATACTCATTTCCTGTACCTACACACTCCTATATATAGTGTTGTGGAGTATGTATGTGCTAAGTACTCAGCTTCCTGTACTTCACTGGAAGTGTAGGCGTTGTGCATGCTACCTTTGGCTAATAATGCATACCGCAGACAGAAGATATTCATATTATGTGAGTGGGCGAACCACTTATTATTGTGGAAAAGCCTTTTGCAGTAAACACCTAGTACATGTTTAGTAGAAGTAATGTGATGCTTGGATTTATGGACCTTTGAAGTTCACCTTTAATGCAGATAACTAAAACCTGTGTACGCCTGACATATTATTAGAGCTAAAGTACACTAGAAAGGCATTTATGACCCAGGAAGATCTGTGGATGGGGGGGGGGAGAGAGAGAGAATCAATAGCTTCCGCTTCAACTGTTTGCTTTCAGAAATTTCATGCTCACATGCAGGGGATTCCATTCTGTTGTGAAACTATTATTTGGGAAATTTAGAAAACTGTACATTGTTTATTTTATTACTGGAGTGTAAACTACTGTATGGTAGCAAAACTTCCTGTTCACATTGCAGCATCGCACCGTTACTGGCACTTAATATACACATACTGGTATTTAAAACTCGCCTGTTAATATGCTGTATGGTCACGTGCATTACCTAATGGCTTGAAACAATGGGAATTGCCCCTAATGTACACTAGCAAGAGCTGACACATTCATGACTGTGGAAGGGCACATTTGAGCTGCCAGTCCTTACATTATGCAGCTTTTCAGTACGGGTTTCAAATTATGTCTGCAGTTGTAAGCGCATTTCATCGGTCAATCTCTTGAGGTAGTATGATTGATTACAGCCATTTCCTTCATATTTATACTCTTGTAGGTATAGTGAATTTCATGCTCTGGATCAAGAGTTGAAGATTGCATTTCCAGTGGAAAAATTCCCTCCTATGCCTAAGAAAATCTTTTTTGGCCGAAGTCAGACAAGGACTGTGGCCCAACAGAGAATGAAGGAATTGCAAGCCTATTTACAGGTTAGGCGTCTGTTCTGTATGAAACTAGTGTAGATCTGGAGATACATTCAAATGATTTAGTGTATAGGCACATTGTGAGTCTAGAGTTGCATGTGCTAAGTACTTCTGCTCTCTTCACCTCAATAAGTAGTAGTTATGTATGTACACTAGTCCGTAAGGTGATCTAACTGAGTCGTAAACAGGCGTACATGCAGATCTTCTCATAATTTTGAGTTTTATGTCATTAGAGTAAGATATGATACAGAAACAGATGTCTGTCTTTATATACCTATACGTGTGTACTATGTACTTACCACCCAGCAAGGATACAACAATGGATAAAGTATCCGTACATGTAATCCATAAGCCCCTTTTCCTTGTGTAGAGGTAATATTATCATGGAGTACGGTAGTACTCCATATATAGGGATGGCACTGAAAAAAAATGGCTGCTACATTGCATGTGTACAAAGTATGTTAAAAACTCTGCCCTAGATGTAGTCATAGGCTTTTATGAGCCATACCTGTCATTCTCCAGTGTTGTCATCAGTAACAAGACTGTTAGCGGTGTCAGAGAGCATCGCTGAAGTGCCACATCGGCAAGTCGCTAAACTGGCAAATCAACTATCTCATAATAATTATTCTTCTGATTCTTCAGGAAGGCTACCACAATAATGGCTGAACCAATTGCAATGATTCTAACGCGAAGAAACGACAATATCCATGGAGTAGTGCACTCATACCAGAGCGTTTTCAAGGAACTGGAAGTTTTCGGCAGTGATTTACTAGCGCTGTCGAGTGAATGCTTGCTGTGACGTGCCATTTTCATTTATAACTATTGATAACGTAACCGGAAGCTCAACTACTAAGCGCGTTTAGCTTGCATTGTTTGCGACGGCCGAGGCGTGGACCAGCTTTTACTAGGACTTGGAGTTCACTTTATCATAGCAGTGAGTTGCCCTAAGAAATATATAAATATAATGAATGTAGAAATACAACTGCTAGACCTGACTAACCTTGATGATGTGCATTAAATAGAGTCAGTATCCGCCTCGCTTTCGATGCTGTGTATTCCTACGACATGCAATCTTTGCCCATATTGCCTTGCAGTTGTCTGTGATGGTCTTTGAACTATAACTGTCCCTACTATAGTTGTACATCTGTACTGTGTGGCTATTGTCTGTATGTAGCTACAAGCTGCAGCTGTGCAACCACAGCGATCCATAGTTTTCTCCCCCCCCCCCCCCAAAAAGCAACAGAAACAAGTAACAAAAAAAACATTAAAAAAAAATGAAAGAACATAAGGGATGGAATGCCAAAAAAAGCAACCAAACAAGGTAGAAATGACACCACAATACTCTTACTGATTGTCATCCCTATATCTTTTGCCATTTTTCCAACCGCACACACACACCATGCAATCCTCGGCATGCCACACCAGCTATATCCACAGCCAATACAATAATATTATTGCGATTGCAGCACTTCACAATGCAACACATATGACCCCAGTCACACTACAACTTATCCTCCACAGCAATACACACTCGAGACTACATACATGTACCACTTAATCCCCCCACATCCTAGACCACACCTACCTGTACAATGACACCTAGCTCTTCCACCTGCAATAACATTACCGTATTATACCAAAGTAGCTACTTAAAAAAAACTCACCATGTAGCTACGTACACCACAATTAATCTAACATCCTTTTATCCCATGTAACACTCATGCACGTACAATCACACCTTGTTGGAAAAATGGCAACAGATATAGGGATGATAATCCGTAAGAGTATTGTGGTGTCATTCCTACCTTGTTTGGTTGCATTCCATCCCTACATGTTCTTTCATTTTTTTTAAATGTTTTTTTTTGTTACTTTATATATATGTAACAGTACCTGTTCTGACTAAGCAACAATTATAGTGCAGCCTCACTGTTCAAGTGCAGTATAGGCTTGTTCTCCCTATTCCTCTGTAGTGATACAACAAATGTTTGTTGTTGAATGTGTTTCTGTGGTAGCATATGTGACAACAGTTGTTGTTGTGTACGCATGTGTGACTACCTATATACAGTGTGGTCCACCAAATTTGACAAACTCATAAGTCAAATTAACTGCTAATTCAAAACTTATTTTGCGTCCAAGTAGACTATTAAAGCTGAGAGGGCTGTTTGTCAGGTGGAGCAATGATTGAAGATTTTACCAAGACTGCGGTCATTTGAACTTCTAAACTTAATTAAGCATCAATAATCGCTACCTAATTCAACAAACCTTCAGCTGCTAAAATTTTTTCTCAGCCTGTAATGGTATTTATCATCAAATCCAACCTGAATTAGTAATTTATCAACCTGCCAAAGTTTCGGATTCTGTACTGCAATTAACCTTCAAGGCACATCAGAATACAAACTCTGACCGATTTTGACCTGCACTCTACTGACAATCATTCGCCAGTTGGTAGTCCAGAGCTAGGAGCTAGGAGCTAGGAGCTAGGAAGGGATAGCTAAAAGGTAGGAGCTAGAAGATAGGATAGGCTGAGAGCTACGGGATAGAGCTTTTTGGCTTCCACGATACATGTATATAGGAAGGGGCCGGGAGCCAATATTTCAAGGGGGATAATTTATTTCATGCGAAAAGTTAAAATATTTGTTCTGGGGGAACGAATATTATGTGACAGGCCTCATCAGGTACAGCTCTACAAATAGTAAGAATATAGCATGCAGAGGTGGATTAAAGAAGAAGCACAGAAAAGCTAATTATAGCTGTTCCTTAGCCTATACTTCATGCTACGTATTTCCAAGGGCTGGTGAGACTGGATGGCGGCTCTTCTACTCTTTCACGCTTCTTGAATTTCAGCGAGGTCCAGCCCTTGGATGTAGCTTTGAATATAGACTCAAGAACGGCTTTAATTAGCTATTCTGTGTTTTGTTCAACTCCGCATGCTATGCCCTTAGTGTTTGTACACTTGATGAGGCCATAAGGCCAAAACAGCTTCCATACAATAACATTCACCCACTATCTCTGAAGATCAAGATTGGTCTCATTTTTGTGAGTTTTGTGGTCTGATGTACCCTGAAGGTTGCAGTACGAATTGCGGATAAATCACAATCTACCCAAAATGTGAGCTGGTGAAACAAGGTTTTGGACTTGGTTTGCCAGCAAGGGGGCCAGGACATGAGACCTAGATCCCAAATAGCAAGAATGCTTACAGCTCAGTCCAGCTATGCTGAGTCAGGTAAGATTAAGCTCTGCTGTAGCCTATTAGTGACTCAGAACTGTGTAGAGCCTCACATGGCACTATTTACGCAGCTCTGTGTGTAGAGCTAGTGTGCATATATTGCTACTAAAACAGCTGCCACAGCTTTAGTTATTGTGTAGTGTTGTTTGTCCTCTGTGTAGCTACTAGAATTGTGCTGTGTTGCTCTGTTTCTGTAGTAGCTTGCCTATCACAAGCACCAGGACTGAAGCCTGAGGGCCTTAGCCCCAGGCTTTGCACAAACTGAGTGACCATAATACTTATATCCTGTGAACCTTAGCCTCTTCCCCATTCTCCACTCCCAGCTTTGTTTCACATGTAGTAAAATGCCACTGTGGTCTCCTCCATGTCTGTATGAAAACTGAGCCCCACCCCCAGAAATACGAGCAACTGCTAAGCTTCATTCTAAAGTGCTGAAGCTACATGGAGCATGACTCACCACCAAAGCTTTCCTCCAAATTTATGTTCCTAGCATCTCCATCCTAGAATAATGATTCTAGCACAAGTCATGTCTATCTGTAAATGTTTCCAGAGAAACTATTCACTTTCCTCTAGAATGTCAGTGACATCGGTACACGTTCTGGAAGACATGGAAATGTTGTTCCAGAGGGTGTATTCTCTTTCCGCAGATATCCTTATTGATACACAATCAGTGTTCATGTGCTTAATATGGAATGTTATTGCATAAGGGTAATTATATTGGCAGCCAATACAATGCCATGACGCTCTATGAGTATGAAAGCAGTCGTTGACAACCCTATTGATTTACCAACTAGTGTTTGCCATAATTTTACTGTCCTACTTCTGATCACCATATCTTCCTTGTATAAAGTACATCATGAGCTAGACCAAGCAAGGAATGTGCTACACCACTGTGCTGGGTATAGCCTCATTCCCAGTCCTTCCTGCCCCAGCTTTTATCTCACAGCCGTGGAGGAAATGCAAGGGGGAAGGCCTGGTACCAATTATCACGTACCGTGACGTATTTACATGTAGGGTGGACTTATATGCCCAAACAGGGTACTTATATGCCCATGCACTAATTAAAAAGCAGCAGGAAGAGCCAGAGAGGCCGAAACGGCACAACCGAGGATTGTTAACTGTTCTTCGGGCAGCGACAAGCCCAGAATGAAGGCGCTTACGGCAGCAAAGATGATAAATGTACGAGGTAGGAGTGCCTCACACTGTCATGGTCTCTCACCTGCCATGACTTATGATCAGGCGTTCTTGAACGATCCTATCAGCCACGAAAACTCCTGTGATGCATCGAATTTGGATCCTTGCCTCGATACAAGACCAAGACTACTGTTTATAAGTCTAAATAGTTAAGCTACGTTGATACTGGTACAGGCAAAGCATGGGAATACCGTACGTGGGCATATAAGTCAGCTCTATCCGTACATACGTCACAGCATGTGGTAATTGGTACCAGGCCTTCCCCCTCGCTTTTTTTACCACGGCTGCGAGATAAAAGCTGGGGCGGGAAGGATGGGAATGAGACTAGTGCTAGGTATATGTATGCATAATTCATTCCTGGTTCTCAAGGTTACACATCTAGTGGTTGTAGAGGTGGTTGCAATGTTGAATTCAATGTACTGCAGTAAATGTAGTAGTTGTAGAGCTGTAGACAGTACAATAATGTGGCATATTAGCAGTTACTCTAAGGAGGAATATTGCCAACGTGATATGTAGCTGCCTGCCAAATTACTAACATACTATGCTATTAGCCCCATACCCAGACCTTCCCACACCCAGGTTGCAAATTCTTCTATACTTGTCTTCTGTTGGCTTTATATGATATAAATTTTTCCTACAGGGTGTGCTATCCATGTCTCCTGAGATTTTACGTAGCGATGTCCTCCAGCAATTTCTCACACAAACTCTCATGGACATAGAAGATGAAGAGTTCAATAAAAGGATTAGAGCATGCCAGGAAGCTGTATAAACAAATCCGATGTATAATTTATTGCCCCATCCATTCTGATTATTGTATCTGCATCTTCTATAACACTGTACTAATATTATCGGTTTTTATCTGCTTTTATTCTATACTCCACCTGTGCATAACATTAATGTTACATAGAGCTACCGTGCAATATTATCCCGTATTCCGCATTTTTCGCTAGAAGTCTATAGCACTCTCCGTTCCAGAGATACGCACCTCGGTAGCATCAAGAACTTGCCGCGTGATCGAAAATTCCGCGAACTCCGCCCCATATCTTCCTCGTGGTTTGGCAGAATGACTTTATTTCCGAGTTATTACTGCAGTAACGCCTCCTGTAAAAACCACCCACGTTTCATTTTATACATTGTTTTTTGAATTATACATGCCATGTAGATCATTGTGAACTATCATCGCTGTTTGTAAAAGTTATTGTGCAATGTTATGTGCATGTATTATCCAGCTATGGTCAATGTAGTACAGCTATATAGAATAAATCTCTTATTACACGCATTCCCATGCAATACGGCATATTGCACTCGTGCAGGGAGTATTTTTACTCGTCCTTCGGACTCGTGAAAATACATCCCCGCACTCGTGCAATATTCTCCCGTATTGCACGGTAATGCGTGTAATAAGATATCTTTAATGTGTGTACTGCACTGTTGATTACCTGCGGTTGCTATGGCATGACTACTTAAGCACAAAAGCATGCAGATTATCGCGCGAAACACCTCCCGGAAGTGTTAAAAATGCGGAGGTCACAGTATAAAAAAGGAACTGCCTCGTACTGAGATTTGGTATTCACTAAAAGTAACAACTTATAGGTAGGAGTTTACGGTCACTTTGTTTGCATTAAAGGTGTGTAGTTTGTCTACCTGTGTTTATTAAATTTTATAAGCTGACTAATTAATCTTTGCGCGTGCAGCTATGCCAGCCACAGTTGAGAGCCCAACGCCATCGCACAGAGACTCGGCGTTCTTTGACGGTGACCATTTCTCGGTGATGGACCGACTGCGTCCGTCTCTTCACGAACCAGAACATATCAGATCATCCTCTCTGGACGGAGCCGATCCAAACAGCTCTACACTATTGGTTCCAAATCTAAAGCGAGTAAGTTCTGTCGTCTGTTCTGTATTTATGGTTCTGTGTCATATGCAAGTAGTGTTTAGCCCCACCGAAACCGTCAGTAGCGGTTTCGTATTGGTCTCACTCACCCCAACGTTCTATTTTCGTAGAATGGTATCAATGTGTTTGGCCAGGACTGACTATTAACATTAATGTTTAACACTTTTCATTTACATCCTACAGTCTGGTTCTCTGAGAAGACCAAAGACAGACTCCAACTTGGTCTATGGAAACATTGGGTAAGTACTGCTAGTAGGCTATGCACATGAGGCATGCTAAAATATACACTGGCTAATTCATGTACCATTTCGAGCATTAGTCTCGTGAGCCACCTTATGATTATGCTGATTTTCAAGGCTGTATAGTGGTCTATTAATCAGAAAGCTAGTAGTGATAGTCACAGGGCTAGGGTGAGTATAATTGATGTGCCCTGAAGAAGATTACAGCAATTTGATATTTTTTGATGTGAAATTCGGGTTGGAATTGAAGAAACTTCATAAGCATGAATTCTACTAGCCAACCAAGAGAATCCTGAAGAATAATAGTGTTTTGCCCAAAGCACCTTTCACGCCTCTGTCAATCAAAACCTGTATTGACTAGAAAGGAAGCCCTTGCCCAATCAAGGAAGTCACATGTATACACAGCTTAAGGTAGTGAACATGACGTAGGAAGCACAGGGATTTATGATTACTGGGTTTGTCTTCCACCTACAGTGAACAAACACAGCTGTTATTACAGAAGATGGCAGTCCTAGAGCAAAAACTAACTTCAATGGAATCACAACTGAAACATGTGAGTGTTCTACTGTTTTCAAAGATATCCATTTGATTGTTGTTTTGAAATTGCATTTTATTTTATATCTTACTTCATATTTAGGAACAGCTACAGAGACTAAAACTTGAGACAAAAGTGGTAAAACTTGAGGAAGAGAATGAAAAGCTGAAAGCTAGCAAGATAAAAGCTGCAAATCAACTACAGGAATTTTCTGAGAAATTCTTTGCAGCAGCAGATGCTTCTATTTGTAAGGGATCACCATGTCCTTCACCCTTTCCCAGTATACTAGAACTAAGGAGCAGTTCAAGATCAAGGGCGGACTCTTTTTCAAGTAGTGGTAGTAGTTTACAGTCAAGGTTCAGTGCAATCTCATTATAGACTGCAGTTCCCATGCAGGTCTTTCGTATTTGATCAGAAACCAGGTCTCTGTCTTCTCATTGTGTTTGTGCTCATTTCTGCTTTCTTCACTTATATGTTTGTATGTCAGAAGTTTGAAATATTGTGTACTGTGTTATCACAGAATAATATATTTAAGTACAGAAATAAACAACCAGAGAAAATATAAGTATGTGTATACAAGTTGTTTCTACAATCATAACACAGCCCTTGAGGAGTTGTAATCACTATCTATGCATAATAAGAAGGTGATATAAGCAGATCTGCTAATACTGCTAGCTGATCATCCGTAAACTTCTGCTTGTGCTCACTCCAGCTGTCATAGTGTGTTCTCCGAAACTCGGACATAGTTTTCTTGACAGTAGCCTGCAGTAAATAAAATTTGGAATGAAGTTTTTAATTAACAACTCTAGATCTGAGAACATGTTCTCATAGTGTACCCCCCTGTTGAATTGAAGATGGGGTTCATGTAGCTTACGTTCCCATACCAATGAAACAAACCTGCTACAACAAATATGATACTGATCACCTTCCAGGGGGAGTTACAGTGGACTATGCAAACAGTTCATTCTTAGCTAGTGTGCCATCTGTGTACACATCTTTGTCTGCCTACAGAAGCCAGTTCATTATGCAGACAGAGCACCATGTGCCCATTTCCTTGGCCCTCTCAGCACATTCCTACTCCCACCCTCCTCAGGTAATCTAGAGGAGTGCTTCCTATTCCAAGAGGATATAGTGCTTCCTGGAATGATTTATCTCACTTCCTATCGGTCTGCATGAATTAATGAGCAAATTAATGAAGTACGTACAAGGTAATATAATAATGTACAGTGTTGAGTTTCTGTCACCCATGATTGCCACATTGTGACAATGACCTTTCATATGGCTGGATCCCCATGAGCTGTGAACCCAGTAAACATGATTATTAGCCTACCAAATAATTACTTGTATTAGCTAGTAGATTGAGAAAAAATGACTTGTTAAGGGAAGCATTTGTACCAGCAACTGTATAGTACCTACGTAGTTTACTATTTATAATCTAGCTGTCAGGCACAGTCACTCCCACAGCCCCGGGGGACAAGACACGAGCTCAAAATGGCATCTTCAGTAGTTATATGGATGCCATTTTCAAACTCGTAGTGCACAAAGAGTCATAGGTCTTAAACAAGTCTATTACATAATTGAACCAAGGAAGGCTTACTACAGCTCCCAGGTAGTACAGTTTATGCAGCCTCCGTATAGGTAGAGAGACACAAGCACTGGAGACAGCACAATCGAGTGATGTGACTTGAGTTTCAAGCAGCACTGCCCACTTCTCCACTCTCACATAACGATCATGGTTGATCCTTGGAAATATGTTGCAGATAGAGATGTCAATCTCTTGTTGCTTTTTCATAGCTTCTCCCTTAGCATTTGGTGTTTTTATTCTCGCGACCGACTGGGTCGCAAAAAGAATACCAGTCTCGCCCCGCCCAGTCCCATCCCATTCGGCTTCTGTATAGCAACTACCATGTATCTGTATAGCCATATTATATTTGCATTTCCCTTGGATTCCAGAGTTGACTTGTAGCTAATGGCACCAAGCTTATTTCTAGTACTACACTTCCAAGAAGCAGATACCCGAGTAAAGAATGTTGACACACCTACAACAAACAATATGCCTAGCCTACATACCGGTAGCTCATATCACTTTGACAGTTCTGATTTTGGGCTAGAGTTACACCTATATTACTGTCACTTCCTGTTATTGTGACCACTTACAGCAGCACTGATTTGTGAGGTACCTGCTAAATCATAAACAGGGTTACAGCTATGTCCAGAGAAGAATATATTTTCTGTATACAGAATCCTGCTAATAACTCATTCTTTAAATTTTTCTATTAAACTGTAGGCTGTAGCCTTAGCATTTCAATTACTGACATTCCAGTACAAACATGTAGTAGGCTGCTCAGAAACTTCAGCTGAATAACATCTATTAGTGACATTCCAGAGGAATTTGCCATGTATACGTATGTAATACACCCAAAATGTGTACACTAGAAGAAATCTATTGGAGAGGTGATGACTTGCATGAGGCAGATCTGATTAGAGTGCCAGTTATTATAACATGTTCTGTAGTAAGCGTTTAGCAAAATCTTAATACTACTATTACAGAATCTATGTAATTGGGGCAAGTTTGAGTAGAGTCGCCTACAAGGCTATTATGACAGGACTCAGAGTAGGCTGCAGAAACACCAGATAAGATATGGGTACAGAGGGATAGAAGCCTTACATTCTAGATGACCAGGTTAATAACTTTGACTCAAAGCTGAAAGTTCAAATTCTCACTTACTAGCCTTGTGTCCCTAGGCTCTCCCCTTGAAAAGCTGTAAAACTCAGCCTGGTTGAGCCTGATATCTTTTCTCACGTATTGAACTTACTTCAATAAGCATAGGTGGAGACCCAACAAAAGACAGCTGCGTTTTTCACCGGCAACACTGCTTCAACGCTCAGTCTGTGGCACCAACGGGGCCCAAAGATTAGCTACAAAAAGTATTGATTCCCTGCCTTTCCTTGGTGTCGGAGAACTGCAACTGTGCTCACCTACACACAGTTAAGTATTTACATTATGCTTGAGTATGGATGATACACATAATTATGTACAAAGAGAAGAAAAATCTTTATTTTCTGTGCCCATTGACAATCACACGAAGGCCCACCCCGACAATGATACATTTACTAGTACTGTTAATAATAGCTAAGCTACGTGGATCTGTGCTGGAATACATACTTCACATCTGGGCAACTTTACTGCTTTTTGCCATATGAGCCAAAGGTTGTACTGTTGGTGCAATCAATATACCAAATCCATGCATGTCTCCATTCTTTCAGTAGTGATATCCAGCTCTTGGGTATAGCAATAATTTGTCGGATTCCAGCTGGCCTCATTCCCAGTCTCCACTCTACAACATGCAAATAAAAGCTGCAGAGCTGAGACTATTCTAGGTAGTTGGCATTGAGACTACAAACTAAAGGGACTCATACTACGTAGTGGTAGAATCATGCTCAAAGAATGACAGTGTGTATTATATATTTCACACAAAAACTAGCCACTACACAGTACACTAGCCACACAATGTACAAGGCAGGCTTTCTCTTACAAAATGCAGTCCTCATAGTATGTGAAGAGTATGTGACTGCTTGTTAGTCACCAAATATGTATTAGGTCCAATTTATAGAACATGTATAATAACAGATCTGACCCTCTTACAAACTTACACCCAGAGGCTAGCTAGCTTGTGAATGCTAGTACTATGGCTAATGTTAACCAGATATGATACCTAAACCCATATGAAAATTCATCACAAACTCTGGTAGAGATTCATGAGTTGCTGTCTTTTTGCTTGTCTTCTGTACCTGACAAAGCACTTGTAAATCATCAGCTGAATGGAAGCACTCCGCTGTCTCCAAGGTGCAATTCAATGCAGTTTTAGTTACTCTGCTGTCTCCATGGTAATTCAATGCAGTTATTTTTGGTGGGCCTGAGTTATTGAATTACCTAGTGCCTAGAACTGAGATCATAGTTCCAGGCACTGTATTGTGCTGCTCTGTGCAGTCATAATAAACCTATTACCATATTAGTCCCAAGCAAGAATGCTCTTGTAGTACTCATGATGCCCCTTAGATTGTTCTGTGTGCTCTCTACGCAAAAGTCAGCAGCACCATACTCTAGCTCTAACTCTATAAACGCTCAAAAATTACAGCCTGTTCTAGAAAATTTGCTGAGATTCTAATCCCATGTAATTTAATACCCTCAGACTACTTAGCTCTTGCCACATGGCAAGTTACCATTTACAGGAATGAGTAAGGATTGTTACATACACATGAGCAGGATGTACTTGTCTCTTTGCCAAGGTGCTCACTAAGAGCAAGTAACATGTATATGAGAGCAAATTGTAGCTTCATTCCCAAGCTCCCCCCTCCACACTTGATGAAAGCTGGGTAGCCTGAAGAGGAGGGAAACACATTAGGCCACTCCCCCCCAACTGTGTGGCCTGGGAACAAGGCTAGAAACACATAGCATCTTGTATACTCAGTCTCCTCTCACAGATTTTTTGTAGCCATAGAAGTTTTCTCCATGGCCGCAAAAGAATAACAAAAAATATGAGGGGAGCCCTGGGTACAAGAACTAAGCTGTATAGGGAATAAGAATGGTGGCATTGATTGACATGGTGTATGGCACTCTTCTATTTTGGATATTCATCCCAGGTGGACATCATATTGTACCACAAACCAACATTTGGTGACAAAATTAGTTACATACTAATCACTACCAGCTCTGACTGTGGCACGTGTGTGCCCAAATAGCAACAGAACTACTCAAGCTATTTTAGGCCCTATAAAGATGTTGCATCCTCTGCAAGCGACTACTTTTTACCAGCCGGGCACGCGTGAAGCGCACACCCGGCTGGTACTGAGATTGCTTTACGTTCCCGCGTCTGTGTGTTTGTCCGCAATTATCACGTGCGCTAAGTTACGTCATTCCGTTACTATGCCACTATAGCCACGAGCGCATTGGAAGCTACTGGAAGTTTGCAGGCTGAATAGGCCAAGGCACGTCAAGCTAGGTTAGTTTTGTGTTGCCTAGACGGCAAAAGAGTGGTAGGTAACGATGATAATTCTGTTTCGGTACGTTCTGATTGCTAACTGGACATGCACTATGAAAATGCTGTGTCAGCACTTTCGCTGGAAGCTGTACATGATGAAGCCAAGTTGATCCATTCTATAGCTGCATTTAGCTTAGACTGACCTGTTGCTGAGCACAACCTTCAGTTGAATGATTTACACCCGGCTCGTTTTTAGATATGAAATATCAACCTTGTTCTGGTATATCCTGTATATCCTGTATAGTACACACTGTTTTCATAGCTCCTATGACACATGGGTCGCAGCCCAACTTTGCTATAAAGTTAATTGCATACCTGAAATCAGGTGTGATGCTATCATCTCTACCTTTGAGGGTTATGTTTACTTACAAAAATTACCAGTGACTGCAAGGAGGCACAAACTGATAGATCGATTAATTAAACTATTGATGGAGACAGAGCTAGTCCATACATGGGTATGGACACTCTGCAAATCAGTGCTCCCAATGTACTTCAACATTGTACATGTAGGTGAGCACTTCATGCTTGACTGACATAATAAGTGTAAAGATTGTTTGCTCATACACCTTTTGTACTTGCAGTATTTTAGTTAAATAATCTGGTCTGAAGGAGTAAGAGAGGCCTACTAGAGTAATCTTTGGTTGAAAATGAACGTAAGACTCTTCCACTTATGAAGGAGATATGGCCAAAACATGTTTTTAAAGATATTCATAAGCCTCCCAGCGGTCTAGTGGCAGGCAAGCGGAGAGCCTCAGTTCAATCTTGACTGCATTTGAAGTCATTACTATAACCACTTCTATTACCCCAATAAATCTCGTTAGTGCTGAATGCCTGACTTTGAGAATCAGGATGCACACTTTTTCTGTGTTGTGCTATTCTAAGTCTGTTTACTTCTTATGGGCTATTCTTTCTGGCTAGGCATATGTATGTAATTGACTTTCCATACCAAGCTACTGTAGGATTGGTTTTAATTGTGTAGTAAAAAGATTGTGTTTCCTGGTTTTGAGAGGTCATTGCATTTGTAATAATTGCGATTGTATATGGCCATAATGTGCACAATAGTTCATTCATTGTCCTGATGTTCATTCATTGTCCTGATGCGACAATAGTTCATTCATTGTCCTGATGGTAAACTTTGCGACCTGGCTATGAATTCGCAATTTGCAATTATTAGAACCTCGCAAATATAACCAGGCCTATGGTATAGGACAGGAGCTATTCTTGGGACTCTGTACTAAACCTAGCTATGCTGAACAGAAGGGGTGGACTTCACCTGGTCCAGTAATCGTGACATGACATAACAGTAAGTATGTCTGGATTCAGACTATGGCATATATTTTTGTAAAGGAAGGACAGCTACAGGCCTGATTATCTGTGTACTGTGTGTGTACAAACTGAGGACAATGCAAGATTGGCAACATGGTCAAATGGTTTTGATCTGCTCATCTTGTCTCTTTAGGCACCCACCCCACAGGAAGGCACGACTCATTTCAGGTACATGAGAGAATGTAACTGACTGCCAGTGGAGGTACTACACATGCATATAACTTCCGTAATTTTAGCCTCGCCCAGGTTGTGATTCATTATATCCACAGCTCGTTTCACCTGAACACTTGGCAGTGTTAGGTTCGTACCCAGGCCCTTCCTAACATGGCGGAGGGCCTGATATCTTTTCTCACATGAGTGACATCAAGGGTATAGGTAAGCATAGTTGCAATTCTCCAACACTGAGGAAAGTCAGTGAATTAATATTTCTTGTAGCTAACATTTAGGGCCTGTTGGTGGCACAGACTGGGTGCTGAAGTAGAGCCGCCGGTAAAAGGCAGAGAAATGCAGCCATCTTTTGATGGGTCTCTGCCTACGCATCACTTGTTATAGCTAGTAAAGATAATTCTCTTTGGTCTGTCTGTCTGTCTATCTGTCTGTCTATGCATGGGCAGAATCATTATGTGCAAAGAATATTTAATGTAACAAGTAAAGTTGCATACTCTAACACAACTACAGTTCCCATATCCAGATTACCGCTAGCTAGCTTATGGTTCTATGTACGATCAAAAATCATTAGAGTAGCAGGGTTCACTGTAGTGCCATTGTTGCAACTTCTTGGTACTAACTGGAAGCACATGAGTGATGAATTATTTGGTGATTCCAATTTGTCTAACTAAGGATTTCTACTATTTTTCTGTCAAGAATAGGGTGGAATGGTACTGGCTATTTAATAGCGGTGAGCTGTAGCTGGAATAGGCTAGGCCGGTGAGCCATCTTTATTTACACAGATTGTGTACCCACATACATGTACCTATGTAAGTATACACAATGTGGAGTGTAAAGATCACATGTTTATATAGTACTATAATGTTAGTCTGCATTGCTAAACTACTTCCTTTACTTCAAAGGTTTGTTTAAGGGTGAGGTTGGACAATAATTATTACTGAGTGGATTTTATGACATGCGTAATAGACCATATTTGGTTAAGATGACTTCAGATATTTTTGCTGCCATGCCAACAATAGTTCCTTGCATGCAATGAAATTTGAAGTAAATTGGACATTAACTGGAGTAGATATGACCTCACAAACTTATACACATTTTATATAGGCTCATATGAGGGATTTGGTCCGGAGGCGCCTCCAGTGCAAATCCCTCATGGGCCCATATAAAATGTGTATAAGTTTGTGAGGTGATATCTACTCAATTTAATGTCCAATTTACTTCAAATTGGAAAGATGACATTTCTGTGTAATAAGCATTACATGCAAGGAACTATTGTTGCTATGGCAGCAAAAATGCCTGAAGTTATCTTAACGGACATGGTCTATTCACATCCATCCTTGTAATAGTCAGCAAAAGGAAAGTAAACATAGTCTCCATCACCAAGTCCTACTCTCCACTCCCAGCTTTTTCTCGCATGTAGTATACTACATGCAAAAAAACAACAACTGGGAGTGCAGACTTATACTACATGTGGAAAAAGTTGGATGGAAACGAGGCTACAAGTTGGTATATACACGTACGTAGCTGATGAGGCCTGGTACTGGCTGAATATGTCTGGTGCATTGGGTAAAGTTTGCCCAGGTTTAAAGCAGGGAGATGTGGTACACAATCATTCACGTACCTGGATTGGTGCTGGATCGTGAAGGTGAAGTGCCATCTCGTCTAGCACTTCAGGCAGCCACTTGGGTACTGAGTAGGGACAGGCTTCCACTAGTGCAGCTAGACCAAGAACACCAGAATGTCGCTTTACCAGAAGTACTGGGGAGGAGAGAGATCAAACTTAAGATGAAAACCATCCAACCAGCATTCTATGCCACGTACTTCAGCCTATAGGAATATGTTGGCAATAAAAAGGAGCACATACTGGGGTGAGTATGAGTAAGCCCACAGTTATTCTCAATGAGTTATTCTCAATGAGTCTCACCTCTAGCCTCTGGAGTACATGCATTACTGAGACTTGGTATAAGCTGGTTGAACAGATTTGCCTTTGTTGCAGATTCTTAATACTGCGTGAGAGATACAGAAGCCATCTGTAAAAGAGACCTCAGTGTAGGAATTAAGTGATTACATAATTATCGAAGGCTTAGCGTAGACTGAATATGTGTGAATAAAGCAGCTTCCGTATCCTGCTACACTTAATTAGGCCACTACCTGTATCCACATAGCCATAAGTGAGCAGTAGGGAAGAGGTGAATTTATCAACAAGGGTGGTATGCTTGCTGAATTTGGGCCAATTATGTGCAGGTGGTTCTGTTCCCCCACAAAATACAGAGATGTGAATTGACACTTGCCAACTTTAAACACACACATTCATGGTGGATCACAAAATATTTATCTGTTTAGTCATGTGAATAGCTTCATGTGACATATGATAACTTCAAAACCACAAAACATGCAGTTTCTGCAATTATAATGTTCATAGGTTGGAGAAGCAAATTAGGATTAGGAAATCCATCCATGGGTTACACCTAGCTTCCTCTATACATACATTACTATGATGATCCTTTACTAAATTCACCCTTAGAAAGTAGAAAACTGTTCACAGAGCCACTTAACAACCAGTACTTCCTCAATGTTCCTTCACCAAAAAATTAAAACTTTGCCCAATCACCTTCATATCCTGTTGCTTTAGTGGCAGCTCCACTGGTTCCAGCGGTTTTGGCTCTCTTAGGGAGTCTGGTCCTGGAGTGGGCAGTAAAGAGATCCTGGAGAAAAGGCAGATAGCAAAAATGAGTGGGCTATACATGTACATGATAAACAGCTAATACCATATAATTACTGAAGGCCATGAATCACTCTTGACACCAAGGAGATTCTCAGAATTGATTTGCTTGCAAACAACTTTGGCTATACTACTAAGATTGTAACAAGCAACACCCCCATACCGGCTTCCCAGGAATGTGTAAATGTGGCTACCTAAATACAATAACAATTACTTTGTATGCCCAAATAGGGTGGAGTGTGGAACTGTATCAAAGGTTGAATGTAAATTAAGATGCTACACCCCCAAAAAGTCAATAGAGGATTGACCCAGAACAAGAGCCCTAGAAATGTACACGTTTGTGGGTAAGTTTGCTTCTTTCCTGCAATATAGCTGAGGTACAGCTCTTTCCTTTCACTAACTAAGGCACCACCTTAATATCCTAGTTGCATAAAGGTCAGTAACTACCTGATCCCAACGAGATAGAGCAAGCATGTACGCAGTATTAACCATGGCTATATATCATCAGTGAAATAAGGGACTCAGGGGTAAACTATGAAGTGTTTTAACTATCCATAGGAAGCGTGACCACAAATGCTGTGCACTTCATCGCCATACATGTGTACATGCATCCCTCTTTTAGGAAGATAAAAAAATAAACCAGGTGTAATTTCTTGGAATGACATTGATGGTTAAATACTACATATAAAAATACTGACCTTCAGTTTGTCAATACAGCTGATGTAACCACATCTCACCAGCCCACTGACAGTGGAAGCAGCCAGCTCCCTTACCTGAGTGTTGAAGGAGTGAATTCAAGAATCAAACAGCATGCTCTTGTTGTAAGCAGGAGCATATAAAAAATGGAAGAGTATGAGCAGGAATGGTGACAACTGTCTTTGAAGTTTGAAATCACTCCCATGGTATACAGCACATGAATACTTGAACACAAACAAGCAGCTATCACAGCTATCCAGTGGATGTCATCAGCGTGGAGACAAGAAAGTTGAATCATTGGAGTAGTGCATGGTATATTAATCAGTATCAATGTGGGTATATGTCTGCAGACGTCTCCCGGACAGTAACTTCTGAAGATATATACCTCAAGTAAATGAACTTCAGTTCCCATCTCTAGTACTGAGTGAATGATGCTAACAATCTTGCATTGAGTGCTCCGATATCCAGTATTTGAGTAATGCACCATCAGTTTCAGTGTATATGTGTTACATTGTAAATGGCTTCTTCACTTTCATAGTGACAGAATAACAAAATGAATTACGCATGTACATTGTACAGCTGTCTACGTCTGTTCTTGCCTAGTCTCACTCCCCATTGGTAAAAACTCGTGGCATTTTCTGTGGATTTTCCGATTGGGCACGAGACTAGTTTTCACCATTAAAATGATTTATGTCCATGATTGGCATATTGTACCTGTAAACGTGAAGCTCTACCACAGCTCCTTGCTAGTGCTGGTAGGCAAAAGTTATATGGCTTAGAAAAATACTAGCCTGGCCTTCCTCACCCAGTGCAGCCATGGAGAGAAATTAAGGAACTTGCTCCTGAATTCTCCATAACTGCAAGATATTAAGATTTTATCTTACAGCCATGGAGAAAAATTGGGAAAACATATCACACATCGACCATTGGAGTCTATGGGAGTGACCCCCTTGGCTACTCGAAGAATCAGGACTGGAGGATTTCAAGTTACGTCACACTAGTTCACAGAACTCATATAAGTAATCTCTACCTCGGTACTCTCTCCTGGGAATTTGGAGCTTAAAATCCAAACAAGCCTGGGCTCCACTTCGCATTTTTTATTTCGCACTGTGTTACTTGGTAAGAGTTCTTTGATCTGTGAACTCATTTAGAAAAGCACCTACGTAATTGGGGCAAAAGCACAACATGCTGTACCCACGAAAGTGTTACCTGTCAATAACACAGAACCAATATTACTGGTCTAGCCCAAATATAAATATACTTTACGTAATATATATATATGACATAATTATGTCATATGCACCTGGACATGTGTAAACTGACAATTTAACATGGATTAATTATACGTTGGATAAAACTATGTAGTTCTTTTCTTGCTACTGCGTGATGGGGGAGAGCCTGGGAACAAGGCTAGGGCACTGCAACCCAGATGTCCTTGGAATTAACCTCCTTATACCTGAAACCATAGAATTATACATGTATTATGGCAATGCCACCATCCATGGAATGTTAGAATTTGTATGGATTCAGCAACCATATACTTCCTTATAATTATGATTCCATGAATTTTTTGAATACATATACATACAAGTTCCAATTGCTGAAGTTTGTGTAACAGATTTTGTACAAGTACACTACTTTATAGGGCTTCAAGGTTGATTGAAGGTACTACATACTTGTGTTGGAGATCAACATCTAACAACAAACCTGAACGAGGAAATGACACAGATTGATGTGCTATCAATACTCTACTGTCTGTGTGTGTGCTTCATGGATGTGATGGAGAAATTGTGATTTATGCAAGAAGACCATGACATCATCTAATGAACACAAACCTTACTCTAACATTCAGACAGGCACCTCTGAGGGTTTCTGAAGACTGCTACTACGTCATGAGCAAGTGAAGTGAGTGAAGCCACACCTGTAGCAGCTTGGTCCTATGACATGAGCGAACAAAGCAAGCAACTTCTATCACAGATATAGTAACTTCAACCTGCTCCCTAGAACAGTCAGACAGACTCTTTTGAGGGTTTTTAAGGACCTCACTTCTGTGACATGACTGAGCAAAGCAAGCAAAGCCATGCCCATAGCAGCTAATGCGAGTGAAGCTGCTTGCATAGATAAGTCTGCATCTAGTTTGGAAGTGGTGCACACTTTTGCTAGTTGAAGAGAAATGATGGAAAGTGGAGCTACATACATACCAAGCTACAAAACACCTGGCACGAAAGAAGACTTCTGCCATGGAAGAGCCTCTACTTATACAAGAAAAGTAGGGCAAATTTCAAACCCAGAACATTAATCAGTGACCCTCCCACTTCTCAGCCAACATACTGTCAGGCAGCTCTCTAAGGCAACCTAGCCTCAGTTCCAGGCTCACTTAAAAAAAAATTCTCCCTTGTTTTTTTAGAGGAGTGAACCTGTACACACTCGTGCAAGCTCAATCAGAAAATGTATTATATGTATGAGATTATTACTAAGAGAAGGGGGAGGGGGAAGACTAGAACGAAGGAGTTCATTTCCATAACTTGCACAATGTACATCCATGCAGTCATAGTCAGTCATGCGTGTGCCTGACAGCTAGTTCCTTTCACACAATAAAGCAGGCAAGAACAGAGCTAGCTATCCACCACCACCATGAAGCCATTCAATAAACTAAGCACTGAACTTCTAGTGGGCTCCAGGAAGCATTTGGCTGGGTTCAATACCCAGCTAGGTTCCAATTTCCAGGGCTGAATTAATTTAGTGTGTTGCACATAATGTAGCAAACTGCTAAACTTAAACTTGTAACTGTATGTAATTCCCACTTCCTTAGTTTGTGTCACCATATACACCATATATGTATAGTTTACAGCCACTGACAGCCACGATTGTGGGTCATATTTCTAATTATGCATCACCGTTGTGATGAACGAATTTCTGATATTGTGTCGCCTTGCGAAAACAATTACTACATACATTATTCTAGGGTAACCGCACTCCCAAGGGTAAAGTTTCCAGGTGAGGTTAGCAGAGAGACGAATGAATAGAAAAGCAGGAAATAGATTTCTCTCTCCCTCCATGCGGGCCCTGGTTGTCTCAATGCAAGCCCTGGCTGTGCAGTTGCAGCTAGTAGCTAGCTAGCTACTCATTACTTTTCATGTATATACATCCAGCACAGTAGCTACATGTATGATTCACAGTCATTCTAAATTTGTGGAGTCTTAGCAGGAACAGATAATAGCTCAGAGGACTATGAACAACTACGAGGTAATACAGGCAAGGATAGTTGTACTTTGTATGAGGGCACATGAAACGGGCATTGTCTCCATTTAATGCACACATCATCAGGGTTAGTCTTAGTCTCGTGTCCAGACGCCCGCCTACTGGAAAAGCGTCTGGCGACGTTGCGCAGGATGCTCGGTCTTCATTAAAAAAAAACAGCTAATTGCGTTTTCGTCAGGAATTTCAAACGAAGCAATGAAATTGCAGAAAATGCAATTTTCTGTTATAACACATCAAGCTTAATATTCGAGAAAGGTGAAGAGTGAAATGGCTACTTGTACTGTCCAGAGACCTAGACGTATCTAGTGCCGCGGATCGGCATATCGATTTCGAGTACTGAGCTAGGAGCTATTCTTCTGAGTGTCGTCCAGAAAGTGGGTTACCACCTAGTCTCGCGGGCCAGCCTCGAGTGAGGCTGCCCCGCGAGACTAGGTTACCACCGTGCTACGGATGACCAGAAGGCAGTGCAAGCGTTTGTACTTGGGAAGGATGTCTTTTTACAAACAAAGAGCGACTGTCCATCACGAGGCCCTGGGTCTTCACGAATCGAACAAAGAACTCGGAGGCGGGCGTGGTCTGGGCACGAGACTAGGTTAGTCTGGCCATGGGGTCTAACAGTTGTACATCTTGGTGTAAATACACTTATATGACTATAAACAAGTAACCCATGAAACGTGCCAATTAGTAACATTGTCCCAGCACTAGCTGCTCCACTCTGAGCTACTTGTGCAATTTACGTATAATTGTTTGGTGTTTCAATAAGCACATGTAATACTGCAGTCTTACTTGTTTCATTTTCATTGCGAGAGTAAATATTAAAATGGCTGACATGCAAAAGCGGTACAAAACAGTCTCTCCAGTCCTCCTGAATAAAGAGTTAAAACTTTTTAGAACTTTTGAAGATTATAACTTTTCACAAATTGGTGTACAAGAGAATATACACTGTTGATATATACAGCTTCTGCGAGCTGGAGTGAAATAAATCCAGGAAAGGCCTATATCACTGAAATACATAGTTCATATTATGCATTGCCATCCCATATGCAGCTAATGCCTTGCATGGACTCCTGGTACTACTATTAGATTAGCCTTGTTGTAGCTTCTCCAGCAAGCAGCATTGGTTCTTTGATTCTTGTGACTGGCTGGGTCGCGAAAATAATACCTCCAGCCACAGTCCCATCCCATTTCGTTTCTGTGTAGCAACTACCTGTCTATGTACATAGCTGTATAGGCACATGATGCATATCGTGCCAGCGTATCCCTAGTTAGGTATATTCAGGAGCCCATAACCCAAAGGGAAGGAGCGTTGAACTAGTGATTCCACCTGTTGTCGAATAGCACCTACAAGAAAACTCCATATATGGAATACCTAGCTGGCTGGTTTACTACTGACTAGTGCTAAGTAAATTATAGCGCCGACATAGCACTTACCATATAAGGAGTGTTGGGCAAGTGCTATTTGACAACAGGTGGAATCAGCACACATGCACAAGTTTAACGCTCCTTCCCTTTGGGTTATGGGCTCCTGGTATATTACATATAAGAAATATAATAACTGCTCTCACCTCAATCTGTGAGTCCTCTGTGAGCCTTAGCAGTATGTCAGTAACCTCAGTGGATACCGAGGTAAACGTGAACAGATTCCTAAACACTATGACCTGCATAATAAAATCAACAATCAGTTAATTAATTAAGTATCCTCGAAACTGCCACGATCATAATACGATCATAATACTCTCCCCACCCAAACCAAATTGCTAATGAATGCTCCCAACATCTCCTACCTATGTACATAGTTAAATGGTTAACTACAACCAGCAATTATTCCTACATGTACAAACAAATTATACAGTGTATCCTTCACCTGCAGCAGCTGCAGAGCTGGTACTCTAACCCGCCAAAGAGTTGACTCAATAGTCTGTATAAATGAATGCGTATACTGTATTAGGCAAAAATTTATTAATCATGCACTACATGATAATCTTGTGTAGGATTTATTGGAATATTTCAGACTTTACATTTATAAGTTGTGTACCTGCACTTATCGTGGCCATACTTACTTTTTAATACACAAAGTTAGTTAAACATTATGAACAGGTGTACATTAAACATTGTGAACAGGTGCAGTAATGTATGTTGGCTGTGTCCTCCCCAATGCAAGATGTCTCCCAGACACCTTTCACAAGTGTAGAGTGTCCCTGTGTCATATACGATTATAAGCATGATTATAGCTAGGGATGAGACTGCTGTGTTTACCTCATTAAGACAAGCTAAAACTGGAGGAACAGTTGTTGGAGATAGCTCTGCATGGCACATCCGGGCACAGGCCTACGTACAATACCAAAAGAACAGAAAATTGTTATTCTAAGACTGTTGTTATAGCAACTACATATGTTCTCCAATCCTATGTAACCTAACTATGCTAAATCATCGTCATTGCATGTTCTAAGTCTACTAAGAACTGATATTATTGTAAGCAAGGAGAATAATAAAATTTAAAAATTAATTGTCCTCACTGCTTTCACAAGCTGTCCAATTTCCTCATCATCTTCAACAGTGACAAGAGGGAGGAGCTGTATGGAGAAAAGCAGTTACCATCCACTTGATTATAAAAAAGTACTGCCAGGAGCATACGTATAATGATGCCATTCTGGCACTGTCTATAATATTATTGCAAAATAACAGACATTGCACACACAGACTCAAAAATCATTTGCATGATTCTGCTCATTATGGTCTCAAAGAACTACATGTAGCTCCGCCTGTGTCTGTGGGTGAGTGGCCAATGGCGTAACTGCTATAGCAGCAACAGGAGTTTATTACAGTATAAATGTATGTGTGTGTCTTGCAAGTTGTAAGTACATATAATGTACCGATATTTGAGTGCCTTACATTGGTTACTGAAACTCATAATAATGAAGAAGTAGGGTGAAGTTGAGATTGGCTCTACAAGCTACATGTACATAGGACTTAGAGAAGGAGGAGCTGACTAGGTTTTGGACTAGCCTATCAGATGAAGGGGCATGTTGAGCGTCAGACGTGCCGACTAGAAGATGTTGTAGTGCTGCTTGACTAGCGGAGCGCGAAGCAAATGCTCAGTTGTCATGCCAAATCCACATGCTATTCACAGCAACAGCTTAGTGAAACTACACCCTACATGTATGCCAAGATAGAGGGTCTTCTAACTTGGATCCCTCACACTCAATCATGACGTGTCAATTCACTCAGCTCTTCTCATAATTACAAGTGTGGCAGTCCCGGGTAGAAAACGAACAATATTCTGTTGTGTATTTTGATTGCATCAAGTGCTATATCTTTGAACTTCCATTAAGGGTGGGTTTATAAACGCTGCGTAGAAGCCTCAATCTCTTAACAGAAGTTCAGAGATACAGCGCTTTAAACGAGGTGACGTGATAACTCATAATAATGAAGAAGTAGGGTGAAGTTGAGATTGGCTCTACCAGGGACTACCATAAGTGGAGTTGCCGCTGCTTACTAGCATGTATGGTTTGTATGTGCAGTGTACACTATCAGATGAAGGGGCATGTTATGACAGTCGTATAGAGCTTACCCTGGCAAGGCTACAAGAGCTCTGGCTCAGACTGATGATAGGATGCCATTTAGCCACCCCATGCTACTCACAGCAACAGCTTAGTGAAACTACACCCTACATGTAGTGCCAAGATAGAGGGTAGAATCTAACTTGTATCCCTCACAGTCAAGTGGCATTGACTTAGTATGTCAATCTCACTTTCAGCTCTTCTCATAATTCCCAAGTGTCCTTCCCGGGTACATAAACGAACAATATTCTGCCTTGCGTGCACATTTTGATTGCATCACTGTATTCCAAGTGCTATATCTTTGAACTTCCATTAAGGGTGGGTTTATAAACGCTGCGTAGAAGCCTCAATCTCTTAAGCAGTGAGTTGCTAGCATGCAAACCTGTCTTGCACAACTTGAAGGCATCCCCATTCCTGATAAAAATGCACGAGGGAATAGTGTTTGTTTTCCACCAGGGACTACCATAAGTGGAGTTGCCGCTGCTTACTAGCATGTATGGTTTGTATGTGCAGTGTACACTACTTAGCAGATAATACCAGTCGATTAAGAGCTTACCCTGGCAAGTAAGCGGAAGAGCTCTGGCTCAGACTGATAATAGGATGCATTTAGCCACCCCAGTACTACAGAAAGAGACCATATTAGTGCAGTGTGTGGTAGAATCATGTGTACAACAGTAAGTGGCATTGAAATACTTTCTTAGTATGTATATCTACTTTCCTTTCTTGTTGTCCCAAGTTCCTTCCCTACATAAACCCTTTTGCCTTGCATGTACATGTACTTTGCTACCAGTGAGTTACATACAAAATTAAGTACATGTATGTAATGTGTTTAGCATAGTGCATGTAGATCCACTGCCATGGTTTGTATAAGCAGTGAGTTGCTAGCATGCAAACCTACATGTATACTTAGCACAACTTGAAGGCATCCCCATTCCTGTCCAGAGTAGCCAGTTGATCCATGTCATGAGTCACGCATTGCTGTAGAGTCCACTGATAGTGATGTGTCTTTTCGAAGAGGGTCTAAACTTCACTAGTAAGAGGATATGTACGGTGGTAGCCACATAATGTAGCTGTAAACCTGCACATACTCTCTCTACTACAGCAGCAATATATGGGAAACTTTACCTCCCAATCTGCTCTCTGACAGGCTTGAACTGGATAGTGCAAGCCAGGTTGTCCCAGCATCTGTTGGAGATGTACGTCAACCTGTGAAGTATAACGATGCACCCGCCACATGTACTTTGCTACCAGTGAGTTACATACAAAATTAAGTACATGTATGTAATGTGTTTAGCGTAGTGCATGTAGATGTTTAAGCATTGCCATGGTTTGTATCATTTTTCACGCTCACACCTATACTTAGTACATAACTACCAGAACACATTCCTCAATTAACAGACACACTCATGAGTCATGCTTGCTGTTGAGACTGATAGTGATGTGTGTCAAAGGTCATGATTGTGTGTACAATGTAAATGAATCTCTCACTGGATGGCTATGTAGCTGTCCAATATCACAGGACTTTGGACTCGTCTTGCTTGTATTCAGATCATCCTTCAGGCTCACCAAATACTGCTCTCTGACAGGCTTGAATGCCCAGTGAATACTGGTAGGCTTCTCATCCAGTAAGTGTATCACTAAGCATTAATGCTACCTACATAATCACACACACACACACACACTTTGTGAATTAGAGCACACTGAAGCAAGTATAGCCGCCTGAAGAAGAGTATTTATGTTTGTTATGTACTCATAATACCACTGTGTAGTATTTGCTATAAAGCAAAACTGTTCAGATGTCCAGTAATATTAGATGGCCTATTCAGTGTCTTGATGCCATGTTAGGTGGTGCGTGGTTGTGGGGTATATCTGTGATTCTGCTCTCTCCTTCTGCCTGCTATTTGCAAAGTGGGCATGGTCAACTGCATACAGATGTCCCAGATACTAACCTCCAAGGGTTGAGAGTGTTGTGTGCATACATGTAGTATGTAGCTCACCAATTACATCCCCAGGGAGCCTCTGGACAGCTTGCTGCATCCAGTAAGTGCCAAATCAATGCTAAATTTTACTTTAAGGACTACATAGGGTATCATTCCAGGGCAAATACACTCTTGATATGTAACAAGGCCCCAAGTATTTATGTGGACAATTAACTTACGTACAGTTAAGACCTCTGCTGATATTACATATCCTAGAGGCTAATATTAGCATCTGCACCCAGTGAATCCATGAAGGAGCCATTAGTGTCCCATGTGCATGTTGGTGGTGCGATCACTAAAACTGGGTCCAGAAGCCAGTGGATCCTGCGGGGATCTCCTGTCTAGCCTAGCTATTTGCAAAGAGGGACAGAGTGGTCAACTGCATACAGTGATGATCCCAGATACATAAACAGTACCAAGGGTTGAGACTGTTGTCAGATGCATACATGTAGTATGTAGCCACAACTAGGGAGCCTCTACTTGGTGCATCAAGGCCAAATTGAATATGTTTTTGAAGGTTTGGAGCTCAAGAACAGCCAGGTGGATGATAAAAGGACTCCTACAACCTTCTTTTGACAATTAACTTACATACAGTTAAGAGCTCTGCTGATCCTAGACTTCTTATACTCACCCAGCATCCATGAAGGAGCCATTTGTCCCATGGAGGGGGTCGATCACTAAAACTTCCAGAAGCCAGTGGATCCTGCGGGGATCCCTGTTAGCCTAGTTATAGAGGGACAGAGTGGTATTAAGTGATGATGATACATAAACAGTACCTGATGTACATGTAAGTTAAGGTGGAAGGGGAACTAAGTGCCCTCTAACTGTAAGCAACAGCAGGACCACAAGGATTACAGGCTAGAGGAGCATTCACAGAAGTTGGCTAGCCATAAAGACTCTTCAACCCACTGGTCCCATGCATTTAATTTCAACTTTATTTGGATGTGTGCCCAGGGATTCACAGCCACTTCTATATTTTGTGAGACTTCATGATTGAACTGGCACCAAGGAACTTTCTTCCTATAATACGTACCTGTTTCAATTGGTACCCTATTAATTCAGTATCCCTTCAACTTCTCTGTGACTGCGGGCTGGGTGGCTTCTAGTTTTCTCCTTGTCCTGGGAATTCTCCTGGCTACAGTCAAAGTTCTGTTTAAGTTTCTACAAAATCTTCCTCTGCCTCATCTCTACCAGTTTCATAATACAGAAAATTTCAGTTCGGGTGGGAAAGACGTGTGATACACAGAATTGAGATGTATGGAGAGCCATGCCCCCTCAGAGGTTGCCTTATGGGTGGCCCAAAATGGCTGCCAATGCATTACTGTGCAGCAAAAACATAGTTACCAAAACCCTGCCTACCAACATTTCTTCCTTCATTATGCTATATACAATACAGGTAGCTTAGTTTATTATGTACGTGTATTTGAGTTAGACTGCAATTGCCGGTCCGGCAGGTCCGGCGGCCGCCGGACCAATGTTCACGCCGAGTTTACGTCATGATGACGTCACGTTAGCACTAACATGACGTTATCGAAGCAGCTGCTGGTGATTGGTCGAGATGGAGTCTGCTGCTGTCAGTGTTGAGCGTGCTGGTGAGACGATCCCTGCAAAGTTCCATCCATCCAAGAGCTTTGCGTTTCCTGTGCGTAAGTTTGGATCAAAGGGAGAAGAGCTGAGTGGTGTGCGAAGTACGACTGGCTTCACTACGATCACGTTGCCGATGCTGTATTCTGTCACCTTTGCATGAAGGCGGAGCATGAGAAAAAGTTTCTGGCTTCTGACGGACAGGCGCCAGACCAGTGCTAACATGCTGTCAGGTTATAGAGGTGGGTGTATGTAATACTAGCTGCCTGTGCATGAAGTTGCTGAAGTGTAACGACAGCGCTTCCTGACTGCTGAAAATTAAATAGGTCGGAAGAATGTTCGCGCGCTCTTCACCGCCAGACTCCTTTTCAGCCGGACCAATACAATAATGCTTCCGGCGCCCCTGGTATGTGTATTTGAGTTAGACTGCAATTGTGTATTTCCTATTCCATGAGCCAGTAATAACTTCCAGTATCTGTTATTGCCTACTGTATGGGCATAACAGCGGACAAATATACGTATATACAAATGCTAGCTGAGATACTGAGCCGTATTTCATGATTATAGGCCTCGCTGCACTTGGCAATTACAGTAGATGGTGTTGCAGGTTAGTATGGCCTTGTACAGTGCTATAGAACTAGTCTCTAGTGAGTCTAGTCTACCTGGCCCTTCGCTTACATTCAACTGGGCCGTTTGATCTGAGCCATGCTTGGATATAGAGACAGCCATTAATGGTGACTAGCTTTGTGAGATGGCTACAAGTCTGATGCTTACACATTTGGGGGCACTCTGTAGACAGTGGTCTGGTCTGTTGTCTTCGTACAATGCTGGTGCTACTAAACAGCACAACTGGATTACTTGACAATAGCTGCTGCGCATGACATCGATGTAGCTACAGTTATAGATGCCCTCAGTTACACTGGTGCCTCTAGTTAGATTCTGCCAGTAACCTCGGGTTTATTAGACATCCACTCAGCCATGATTCAATAGATAAATCCTTGTAGGGTGAATTTAAGTATACCATATTTCCCACTAGCTAGTACCGACTTTAAATATATCTACGTACATGCAATCTCTAATTAATTTGTAGAGCAAAATGCAGTAGATTCTGATTGCACAACATACGTACACAACCACCCCTCAACTATGCTGATCCTTCGAAACTTACTGACGAATCAGTAAAGCAGGCTCCCCAGTCCTCCACAGTCTCTGGAGTTACAGCTTCCAAGACCTTTTTGATCAGGGGCTCCAGAAAGTTCCATAGTTCTTCAACCTGTGAAGTGATCACACTTCACAGTAAGTACATATAGATATGCCCATGCACCATTTTGTCAAGCACAAAGGTTTCCGACAGGCTGAAATGGCACAACCAAGGGATGATAATTAAGGATGCAAGCTCTTTGTGCAAACAAACAAGCCAAGATACATCAGACATTCCTAAACTGTTCTTTTAGTGGCAGATACTATCTTTTCCAGAGGCAAAATTTCCAGCCCTACTTAAATACAAGACCAAAACTATCGATTGTAAGTTGAAAATAGCTAGCTAAAATAATACCAGTACTTTGCAAGCAATCAGTATATGGGTGCATATTTATACCAATTCATGGGAATAACTGTTAACCCTATACATACATACATACATACACACGTACATACGTACGTGATTTGTGGCACGTGATTATTTGTATTAGGCTATCCATCAGGCCATCCATTCTCATCCGCTCTGATGGCTATGAGATAAAGGTATGGTTGGGAGGGTGTGCTATGAGGCTACATACATGTACGTCCAGCGTTGCTGTCTGAGAAGCAGCAGAGTTGTCGTCACATGGGTTCATTACAGAATGCTTTCTCAAGTGATGTGTACCCAAAGACGCTCACTCATATCTATACTTGGCGATAATCATGCAGAGTTTACCTTAGAGATGATGCATCATTAAACCTTGCAAACTCTCATGGGCTAGAAAACTATGACCTTGCATGGTCCTCATATATAAATATGATACAAACCTTGGTGCCAGTTAACAACTAATATGGCACTGAAGAATGCTTGTTTGGACACTTAACTCTGCAGACTTCAGTGATTAGCATATTATAGATGCTACAGTGATTCCACTAAAGTGGCAATTATACATACGTACCATCTCAAACTTCCAATGTTTGCTTCCAGATATCAATCCTGCAATTATCTCAGCAGCACAGCGCTGGCTGCTTTCCTGGAGATGAAAGTTGCAGTCACTTTATGGCTTTGTACACATTTCAAGGTTCTAGGTAGGTATAGCCACACAAAATGTGCTCTCAAGTTAGCTATCTGTGCCTACTACCTAGGCAGTAGGATGAGGGCTCCTGTATGCTGCTGGCCACACTCACTTGATACATGGCAGGAATGGAACAGCAGCCAGAGTACAGCTATAGATAATACACCCTTTAAACGGCATTTTTGAGTAGATGTTCACATGACTATCACATGATTATCCTTCTGCCATATTATGTTAGGGTAAACATGGCTAATCTACCTGCTTACATCATACCACAAATTCAACATTAGTGACAAGGGTTAGTTAAATCATTACCTGTGAATCAACAGCAAGTTTTTCCAGGTGTGGTTTTAGCAGGGGCAAGAACATTCTTCCGAAGTTTCTAAAGAGTCCCTATCATATAGAATTATATCATAATATATATGCTATATTCTACTGCAGTAGGTATACAGTGTAATTCCACTACCCTTACACTACATACATGATCTGTACCTGCTATACATACGTATTCAGAAGATAGCTAGTAGAAATCCAGTAATGCATGAAAAATGTTTCAAGCTCGCCTGTTGCTCTGTCAACCAATACAGTCTACAATGTTGCTGCCACTATCATTGTGCAATCTGTTTTTGTAGATGTGGTAGCTAGCTGCACAAGCATATAAGGACTAAGAAAGTCTGCTAGTTTGTGGAGGTTAGGATAACCTTATGGTCAATTTAAAAGTATCACTGTGCTGTATTGGAGTGCTTTCATGAGCAGCTGTCGAGATGGGGCTTAGTTTCTGTTGTGACTGTACTAGTCAAGCCAGTAACCAGCAGAAAGAAGCTCCTATACTGTAAATAAGATTGACTAGGGACCAGGAACTACACTTAGAAACTGTCCTAAATATTCTTGGATGTTGCAACAAACTTTGAGGGCATGTATATACCTGGTTGCTGCCAGTAATTGATTGCTTAAACAAGCTAGTATTATATATAGTACATGTATATAGTGTATAAAACTCTCCAGATACCTTAAACATGTTGAGCCGATTGATATCATACTTATCCCTTCCCTTGTTCTCCTCCATAGAGAGGAATGCCACCAGCTTTTCCACAAACTCGGGGGAGGAGAATGCATCATAAAAGACCTGCTCAGTCTGCAGAAAGGTGAGAGATGTAGTACGTGCGTGAAAAACTGAGTCATATTCTTGTGATCAAGTGTAAGTATTATGTCTGTGGGAGTGACTACCCCTTGCTACCCTAACCCAAAAAAGAGATGTTCAGATGGTACCTACATGTACATGACCTAACATCTATATAGCCAGAAGTGATGTCATTATATTTCTGCAGTGAACTTAGTCATCTGCAAAGAACTACTTGGGGTTAGCGTAGCAAGGGGTGCTCACTCCCACAGACACTTGAGGGACACAGTGCATATCACAGAGCTCATGGTCATAGGGTTACAAAGGTTTTTCCAATTGATCACAGAATTAACATGAATGATTCTTCAAGGTGTTGCAGCACAACCAAGAAGTGGTAGAAAGTACACTGAAGAGCACTAGTCAATTGGGAACGCACATAGCAGCAATGTAAGAGACCTCAAGTGCTGTAGGTGTACATCCGGCTTGACATGAATGCTTGAGAAGCGGCAAAGAAATGACTGTCATGCCTGATAGTAAGGTCTTTGTTGTGCGCAACATATGTCGCATAGCTATTTGGGAGAGTGCAGAGTGATGGACTCCACTGCTTCAGAATCAACTTCGCATCACTCAATTGTTGCAGTCTGTCTTGAATGTATATATTGTGCCTTCTAGATAGACTACAAACTAATCTTGGAGCTGCAGTAATCCTCCACTGCTGAAAACATGCCATACATAGAATCATCAAGCTCTCCAAACTTTTCATGTACTGGTACCGCAAGTTCAAAGACAGTATCTTTCTACATGCATGCCAGAGATACATGTGTCTTCCTACCTGAGGCTGCAAGCATGACAAGATACTAAATGCTAGCTGTAATTCTGTACTCACAAGCCATGAATATTGGCCTCACTGCAATCAGAAATTACCTCAGATAGCTCTTTTAGCTCTCTGTCCAGTTGTGGCTGCTCCTTGTAGGGGGCATATGTTAGTAGAGTTCTGCGAGTGGACATAAAGTGATACTTATACATATATAGTATGTACAATGTACACATGGCAAAAAAGATTGACATCTGGGCTCTGTTAATGCATGTTCAACAACAGATCTGCATTGTATGTGTAGATGTTAAATACAATCACCTTTGTTAGGTGTTTCGCTTTGCACAAATGAGCACACTGAAAGTGCTCACTTAGCCATCTGCCGCCAATAACTCACAAGAAATAGGATTTTCTTCACTACGTATGTATCTGCTACTTCAATATGGGAACGCACATAGCAGCAATGTAAGAGACCTCAAGTGCTGTAGGTGTACATCCGGCTTGACATGAATGCTTGAGAAGCGGCAAAGAAATGACTGTCATGCCTGATAGTAAGGTCTTTGTTGTGCGCAACATATGTCGCATAGCTATTTGGGAGAGTGCAGAGTGATATCCCCAATGTGTCTTGTCAATGAAAGGGAAGGAGTCCCACTGTTCAGCAGTTCGGGGAATGAGTTCAGGGTCATAGCAGAGCCTAAAAGAAGTACGTACATGTGTACTGGTTACTTCTACTTTTGAATTTTTTCTTCTTCTAGAAACAGGAATGCAATCTCAGAAAATGATATGCATATCCTACCTGCAGGCTGCAAGCATGACAAGATACTAAATGCTAGCTGTAATTCTGTACTCACAAGCCATGAATATTGGCCTCACTGCAATCAGAAATTACCTCAGATAGCTCTTTTAGCTCTCTGTCCAGTTGTGGCTGCTCCTTGTAGGGGGCATATGTTAGTAGAGTTCTGCGAGTGGACATAAAGTGATACTCTGTGGAGAACCCAGTGGAGCTAGTGAACAGTATTCCAGGTAAAAACATGGCATTATTGGATTATATTTGGCATTATAATCATTAGGGAACGCATTGTATGTGTAGATGTTAAATACAATCACCTTTGTTAGGTGTTTCGCTTTGCACAAATGAGCACACTGAAAGTGCTCACTTAGCCATGTACCCCCTTCTTTGAAAAATTAATTCAGGAGTGCAGTACCTCCTAGGAATATATTTATAATACAGCCTACATGCACTAATTATTTAGAGTGAGGTAAGATGAACATATTACGTTATAAATTGTCCACTTGATAGTAAGTACTAACCATTTATTGTCATCCCTCTCTCCAGGTGGTACACACACATCTAAATGTCCTACTCCCGCTATAAGTACATAGAGAACACAATAAGTATAGCTATTCCACTCAATACTATAAACAAGATTTTATGGGCTCTTGCTACTGTTACGATATGCATGTATGGCCAAACTCATGGATTCATGTTTGCAATATATAGGACCACACTTACCCTCCTTACAAATATCCACGGGTACTTTCAGAAGTTTTCTCTTCTGTTGTAGCAGTATAGGACTGATTGCTTTAATTGCCACCTATACAACATCAAGACAAAGACTATAAATAGATAAGCAGAATAAATTTACCCAGAGTTTCTAGCACACATGAATTCTTACCTCCTAGAATTATAGTACTATGAACCTCAAAGCAGTTAGCCTTGTTCCCAGACCCATGTGCATTCACTTTTACTACTGTGGGCCTAGTGCATTTCATTACTAGTTGAATGTACGTATGACATTGTAGGGGGAAGTATAATAACTACCGGTAAACCAAAAACAAGGTTGACATTTCATATCTAAAAGTATTCTAAATCATCCAAGGGAAGGTTGAACCCAGCAACACGTCAGCCCAAGCTAAATGCAGGCGTGGCACGGACTAACTTCAAGAACCTGTGCATCTTGCGCAGCTTACAGCAAAAGCGCCGACATGGCAATTTCATAGTGCGCTTCCAGTTAGCTGCCAGAACTTGCCAAAACGAAAGAATCATCGCTATCTACCACCTTTTTGCCATTTAGATATGAACGCTGTAGACAGACAGTAAAATTGAGCAATGCATAGGGATCGAGTTTCAAGCAGCACAGCCGGCCTGTCTCTTCACTTTCCCATATCTACCATGATTCATCCCTGAACATGTGTTCCAGACAGAGACATCAATCTCCTGAAGGCCAGTAGTTTTTACCAGCATGTGCGAAGCGTGCGCTCAGCTGGTACTAAGATTGCTTTACAGTCCCGCGTCTGTTTGTTTGTCTGCAATTATCACATGCAACAAAATTACGGCATTATGTTATTATGCCACTAAACCCACGATCGTACACAGTGGAAGCTACTGGAAGTTTACAGGTCCAATACACTAAGGTACATCAAGCTACCTTAGTTTTGTATGCCTCTACTCTTACAGAGGCTATACAAACTCTACTAGCCTTGGAGCCATACACAGTAAGGCTGCCTTAAACTGTGTGATAAATATGTCCAGATCGCCAACTCTTTGTAAACCACAAGCTTGAAGACGGCATCCTCTATAACAGCCAGGACTACCATCTTGAAAGGACCATGCACACACTCACCCCAGTTATGTGATCTAATTATTACATGTTCTAATGTACACAGGGAGAGGGAATAACTGAAAGATGGCTGCAATTCTCTAGTAGTACTTCTCAATAGAGATATCACTGCAATACTCAGCGTATATGGCACAAAAGGGCCCTGAAAGTACATAACTATAGGAAGCCAGGATTCACTGCCTCCCACCATGGCCTAAGAACTGCAACTATCTTTGTCCACACAAAATTTACTATTCCACCTATTCTCCAGGTTAGTAAGTACATGTATGTGTAAATAACTGTTTAGGCCAAGCATACATACTTTGCGAATGGTAATGTAATCATGTGTAAGCCCCTTCACAAGGAGCTTAACTCCACTTAGAGGAAACGGGTGGTCATGGCGAATCAGCATCACCAGCAGCTGGGTGGCCATCTGAGAGTAACGCCACTGACTATAAAATGAGAATACAATCTGCTGAACAAAGCTAATTTATTAGACAGTAATAACTAAGACAACTTAATCTTGAAACAAATTTGTAACTAAGATTGTATAAAAAGATTCCAAAGTAGACAGCAAAAAAAAATAGAATCTAAAGTCACGAATATACTTATGTAGTAGTTATTAATTTTATCTGCCATTTGAGAATATACAATTTTTCCAGATGTGTATGCATTTATTAGTAAACAGCCCTTGTGTACGTGTGTGTGTGTGCACATTGCACAATAGCACTAGTAGCTAATTAAAGCCAGAAGGCTTATCTACTGTTATATATTACTGTTCCTAAAACTCATGAAATGGTGCATGACAGGAAGTACAACATGCAGCACTGAGACTATAATATAAGTGTCGTGCTATATTTAAGACTGCATGTGCATATGTGCTGTACTATTAAGCAATCAAACACTTTCGCTCGAAGCTGTACCTGATGAGACTGGCTAGCCAAGCTGATCCATTCTACAGCTGCATTTAGCTTAGACTGACCTGTTGCTGAGCACAACCTTCAGTTGAATGAAAAAACACCCGGCTGGTTTTTAGATATGAAATAACAGTCTTGTTGTATATGAATCACAGTGAACCTGTGAGTGACCCAGTCATGTACTGCAGTGCCACATAGCAGATATTGGCAATTTTACCTAGCCTCCTCCCCCCATGTGGTAAAGAGGCTTATGTGGCACTGAGGCTCATGCATTAAACTGTTGATGGGGTCATGTGGATAGCATGTATATTATAAATCTAGTGTGCACTGTGCAGTATATCATACACATATTAACTGCACTCACAGTTTTTCTTGTTCAACTACTTCCACCAGGATGTTGACTAGTCCAGTATATGCTCTGGGAAGAAGAACAGAGAATAGACCTTTCACAATATATAATGTAATGGGAGGTAAAACTGCTGAGAGCATGTGTGTTTTATCATACCACCAACATTCTCTAAGCCCATAGCATTTAATTGCCCGGCTATATGGCACACACATATATGTGTACAATGTATAGAAATACAGATATATGGCAAGTAAAATTAAACTGGATGCCTGAAGCCTGATATCCCTGGCATCAGGAGACTAAGCGGCCCTCCTCTCCCTCTCCCGCTGCAATCTAGCCCGTGCAGGCATACTCGCTACTCACTAACTGACAGTCTGTGGTATCCAGCATAATAGTGGTACGGACTGCGGTATAGGCCACGTGGAGTGACGATATATCGATATGCGTGCGGTATGAAAGATTTTCGAATGTGGTATTGGATACGCGAACAATATGCGGTATGCGACAGACGGACATACAGACAAAACTCAAAATTGAACACGCTAGTGTGGGGCTTGCTCACGCTCACCCAATAATGTTTGATATGAAGGAGGGGTCACAGAGGAGTGAAATATATACCATTGTGATCCTTGGGTAAAATTTTAAAAACTGATGTGAAGCTCATCTACTTTCAGTTTCTGTGAGAAGTTATAAGCAAAACAAAACTATACACAATTTATATGAGTCTTTATGGGGCCCCTACAAGGCACGTGTTCAAAATTGCATCTCTGGCAGTTACATGGATGCACTGTGACGCATGAAGAAGAGTTGAAGATCTGTCACATAGGGGAGGTCTACTACAGATCTCAAGTTAGTCGAGTTTGTGTAGTCTTTGTATAAGTAAAGATATGAGCACTATTAATTAACGAACAGCACAATTGAGAGTTGGGCATGTAGGTTTCGAGCAGTCTCTCCACTCTCCTGTAGTAGCCGTGGCTGATTCTTGAAAATATGTTGCAGATAGACTAAGAGACCTAAAGACCCTGAGTCACTTTTAAAATCCACGCCACTCTCGGTTCTGAGTGTTTTTGTACCTTACTTTTAACACGAAATTGGCGCACTTTGACGTCACGGCCCTAAATTTCTGTGCTACGTGTTTTGCATATGCAAACTTGCATCCGCAATTTCACGTCCTTTACACAGTTGAGCGATCACCCCGCCCAGATTGTGATTCTTTATATACTCTACTACTCATTGGAAACGTGTTATGTGTTATGTCTGAACCTCCTTGCATCAGTGTTTGTGAAAAGAATAGCCTGCACATAGTGACATGACAATACAGATTTGGACTGTGTGGACTTCAGAACGCACACGATGATCATGGTTTGTATCAGCTGAAATCAAGCCTAGTCTCCTGTCATTGATTTCATATCCACTCGCACAAAAATCATAGGTAGAATCCATGATCATACACACAGCCTCCGCTCACTATGCCAATGTTTACCCCTGGCAGTGTGGTCCGGCATTTATGTAGTGTGTTTCTACATAGGTTTTTGTATGAGTACCAGTGACTGCATGTTCATCTAAACACATGCTCCAAATTGGTAAGTGGTAAAAGCAAACATAAGCCTAATGAGCCTAGTATCCCAATATAATAATGAATCCATAACATTTTGGGCTGCTCCACAAAACGTTGTAGCAACTCAGTAGCAATAGAGCTGTCTCGTCTAGGAATAAACAACTTAGCACTACTTCAGCATCACTTTGCTTTGCCACTTCAAAATTTTTCAATTAGCTAGTGTATGCATGAGCTCACTCCTACATATCTGGCAAGGGAGAACTTATTATTCTCTTATTCACAATGGCCACTCCTTTTTGTTCATCATGCACACACTACACAACTCACTGGATAGATGCCTGATTCATTTCCTCTGTCCTTGCTTTTCCCTTGCCTATCTCCTCTGAAGATAGCTGGGTGTGGAGGGTAGCAGCTGCAGAAGCACAGGTTTCAGGAACCTGCCAAAGATACATACATGGATAAAATTCCAGCTGATCAGCCACAGGCTAACCAGTGTCTGAAAGTAAATTATCAGTCTACACAACATTTGTCGCCTTCGGCAGCTCATGAGCTCCTGACATAACTAAATGGAGTGCTCAACAACATCAACATAACAAAGAGGAGAAGAGCAAAACATTAGGCTCCCTACGCTGGACCCAGAATGAAGAAACTGACTTTACTACCCATCATGGGCCCTCTCACCCTAAGTGGGTTCCAGTTACCTGAAACTGTATGGAAAAGTAGTCATACTTCGTGGCAACTTCCCTCAGCATCTTGTTCATGATGTTGAGGATAGTGGGTTTCTCAGAGTGGTCAGCCTGTGTTGATTAGAAGAATTTAACAAGTTCACTCTCAGTAAAGAGTGAATTGAATATGAGCTGAATGTACTGCATTGCTACCTAAATGAGGGAATTCCAATGTGAATGGTGGATAGAACCAGGCATACCAGATGGAGGGCCTATTGCCAAAAGACAGTGCTTTGTGCATGAGCATTATGTTGAGGTACAGTTTCAATACTATAGGTACCCATGCTCAAGCTTGTTAATGCTCAATTAAATCACATCCATGACATATACACACCTTTTAAATTTACATATGGCACATTCGGATAATTATGGTAAATGAAACTCTTATAGCTTATTACATACTTTCACTATGGCAGGTAGGGTGTGGCTCATGAGTTCCCAGTCATGTAAGAAAACATTCATCACAGGAGAAAGCATCAGCAAGTGCAAGGCACCCTAAGAAAGAAACGTAGGAGATTACCAGTCTAGTAAGATAGTACGTATGTGGTGAGCAATAATAGATGACAGTAATTCCCATAGCGCTAGAAACTGAAAAACAGACAAATTTAAAGTAGGAAAGTACCAAAAATAAGAATTCTTGTATACTCTTACTGTGTCCTGTATATGTAATCTTCTATAGACAACCCGTACATTGATTATTTTCCGGTAATGTATACCCATCAAACTACTGTTGCTATAGTACATAATATAAGAGATTTGATTGGCTGATGTAATGCGCAGTTTTAATATGGTAAGAATATACTATTACACTCATCACTGTACATTATGGAAAGTAGTAAGACTGTGTGTGTAATGACATAGAAACAGAGACAGTGAGCAAGGAAGAATGCATCATCAGAAGATCATGGCTGATTGTGCAATACCAATAGTTAAGCAGAATGAAAGAGCACAAGGTGGCTATCAGGCAGAAAGGGTGAGCTGGAGTAATCAGTCATTACAGAGCACGCCTGGAACCACCATCATCAGGTGGAACGGGATGAGATCAAGGTGTTGGATGAGGCTGCCCCATAGCCACGAAGAAGTTGATAAACAGAGATGAAGGTGTCATGGGCTCCAACTGCTACACTCTACAGCATTGTAAAACTGTCCCCCAAATATTATGGAAAAGACATTCAAAGTGGAATGTGGTATATGCTATCATTTATGTATATATAATATATGTACATGTAAATGTAGTAGCTGGCCTTCCTTTTCAGTAAGCTGTAAAGTAAAGGCCTTTGGCCAACTTGTATTCAGCAGCTTGTAAGCCATTTGGCCTGCTTGTATGCTGTTGGACCAACTTGTAAACCATTTGACCTACTTGAAAGCCATTCAGCCAGCTTCTAAACCATTGGTCCTGCTTGTAAGTCGTTCAGCTTGCTTGTAAATCGTTCGGCCGGCTTGTAAGCCATTCAGCCTGCTTATAAATCATTTGGTCTGCTTATAAACCATTTGTCCTAGTTTTGAAAACAAGACCACTACCTGGGCCAACCAGCTCACAAACCAGCCGACTGATTTGTAAACCAGCAGATTGTTTATAAGCTGGTCAAGTGGTTCATAACATAAACAGTATGCATTCCTCACTTTCCATGAGGCTCCCTACCTGATAAATGTATGCACTTGATTAGTATTAGAGTAAGCAACTGATGATCAGACACCATGTACATTTGAATGTGCTAGCGCCAAGTGTGAATATTATCAAAAGTGTGTGGGGCCTTCAATCGATACTTTGCATTGGGGGTTGAAAGTTTGGGATTCCTCCATTTCTTGGTTATGGAGCTATAGCCATCCAAAATTAAAATTCGGATACACTATTTTTGGACTCCATTCCCTGTTTCTTCTCTGCATGAAGCAGCTGTCAGTGAGATTTCTGCAGCATTGGGAAGTGCCACAACCCTGCCACTGCATGCCAACTTTTTGTCATCATAGCTGCCTTGAACACCAAGGAGTGTTGCCAACTATGGAGCAGGGTCACCCTCTCTACAATTGGACAGTGGATTTTGTCGTAGACAGCCCAAAATACTCTCTAGCACTAAGATACAGATACTGTTGGAATGCACAGGTCCTCAGCAGCACAATGGTGCAAGTCCAATGATTATACGCTGCATGGCTCTCAAGATAGAGCAGTTTCTTTATAACGACTCACAACGTTGTGCTCCAGGGATATCTGTATCTAAGCGTTAGAGAGTATTTTGGGCTGTCTACGCCAAACAAGACAAACTCCACTGTTCAATTATAGAAAGAGCGACTTTGTTCCACATGCGTATATTAACACCCTTCAGTGCTCAAAGCAGGCATGCAGCAGCAGGGACGTGCACTTCCCAATCCTGCAGAAATCACACCCAAAGTACAAAGGGTCTGTAGTATCAATCGAAGCCCCGCCAAATTCCAGTTCCAGTAATATATACGCTCAGCACTAGCGCGGCCGAATATACAAGGTGTCCAATTATCTAATACTTGATACGATCATACATACCTTAAACTGTTCATGGGATACACCATTATCACTACTGAGCAGAGGCCATATGTCAGGCAGTAGCTTCCTCCCAGAGTACAAGTAGCTGTCGAGGCAAGACGACAGAGCTTGCTGGGCACGGATACGAATCTGTGGTCCAAGGAAAGTATAGAATCAAGTATTTATACTTCATAGTTAATGAACTGATTTTAACAGTATAAACTATAATTAGCCATAGTTATCTAACTTCAAAATTTGTGTAGGGTAGTGCCCTGTTAATAGCCTCCCTTTTCAACAAACTTTAACCTTTAACACTTGACAACATATTTTTTAAATCCTTTTTAATCTGCACAACTTGTGTTATTACTTTTTAACACTTTTTATGACAGGCTCTTTAATCAACCCTTTTTTGAACCGCATAACGTGGGTTTCAATATTTTTTAATACCCTATGACAGTGTTTAACCTTTAACACGTACTTGGTGCGTGGAGCACTTTTAACAAATGAATGTACGTAGTTAGCATTGCTGACTCACGAGAACATTAAGCCAGCAATCTGGAGACAATGTGATTACTGAGTGGTTATGTAACAGAAGTCACAAGACAATCACATGTCATTCATGTGACGTCCTGCTGTGCATAAGGTCACAAATTATCATTATAATTGCTTTGATGAATACTAATCTGTTGTAATTCTGGAAGACAGTTGAGGGAAGTCAGTATCACCACTTGGGATTGTCCATTGCTAGTCACAGTTTGGTTCCACTGGCTTCCCCATGCTGAAAACAAGACCACAATAACCATGACCTAGCTGTACACCAAGGCTTAATTAAACATGAGCCAGATGATTGAGAACAAAGTGATTGATCCACTTAACCCATCCAACCACTTTGAACCAGTCTACCACATACATAATATTGCAGCCACTAATTCGTTATATATACACGAGGGTAACTGCACTTCAAATTGTAAAGTTTCCAGGTTTAAAAAACAAATACAGTTACAAGTTCGAATCTAGCTACAAAATTACAGCATCAAAGAAAGCAAGCTGGAGCTCGTTAAAAGCATAAAGAATGTGTTATTCGGCACTAATTGTACGGTGAAACGGCTAGCTAGTATTAAAAAAGGCTCGAGACGCAAAACGATAGCTAGTTTAAGTGGCAAAACGCTTCCAGCGACTGTGCAGGACTGTTTGCACCTATGATGGAACCTGAGGCTAGCGCCACTATGGCATAAAACGGGGCTAAAAGCATGGTTTGACATGCACAGACACAAAACGGTAAGTTAACAGCGTGGCTTGACATGCACTGACCACGAAATGCAATAAAACGGTCCTTAATTAGTTAGTGGCTAACCTTGTCTTCAACATGCTTACATAGTTTTAGCTTGGAATATCTAGCTCTCCGTTTTGCCATAACGCTACACAGCTAGTAGCTAGCTGCTAGTTCAAATACTAAAATGCGGAAACACATGTAGCTAGTATACGACTGCGTTAAACTGGGTGATGTAACTAATACGCATAGTATCCCTGATTCACTAAAGTTGTGAAGTGAGTATAGGTATACACAACCATAGAGGACACGTGAAACGGGCTCTGCCTCCAGTTAATGCATATTATCGGAGTTAGTCTAGCCCTGAGGTCTAACATTTGTGCTTCTTGGTGTACTTATACTCATATGACTATAAGCAAGTAACTCACCACATTGAAATTGTCACCTAGCTAATTACCACAGATACGTGACCTAATTCTCTCGCAATGGAAATTAAGCGAGTGAGACTGTGGTATTGCGTGCGCTCACTGAAATGTGAAATAATAATTATGCGGAAATTATACAATGTCATGCATGGACGTGGCTCGGTGCGGGCAAGTAAAGTATACTGCTGGAAGCTTGAATTGGGAACCAAATGACCCTCAATAGCTTATGCAGTCAGTGAAGAGTGAGTTCCCGTAATTTAAAAGCGCTAATGGTCTGCAAGCAGAAGCTGTAAAAGAAATTCTCTCCTGTAGCTCGCCATTAAAGATTTCGCACAATTTTTTCAAGATGATAACTTTTATGCTGTTGGTCCCTGTAGCACTGAACAAAGGTTGGTCTAACTGTGTAGAATTCATTAGCTTTTACACTTAGGAGATACATGTATTTAGCATATACATATACGCACATATCTGCCACAATTGGTTGGTTTGTTGATTTATTGTGTATAAATGCTGCAAATTGTATATATGTACTTTCTGAGTTTTGGGTGCCATGTGTGTGTGTGTGTGCGCGCAATGTGTATCTATGGTGGTTATTTTTTTGTTTCCCGCAAGTTTTGCCAGCTATGGGCAATTTATGCTCCAATTTCCTCACTTCTACTTACGTATACATGTATAGGGAATGAAGTACTTATTCACTAGCTAGCTCATACCTCAGTGTAAGTGCTGATGGACATTCTGAAGAGGTCCTTGAGCAGAGTGAGATGTAAAGGAGTCAAAGTTGACATACTGCGTGCTAGAACACGAAACTAAATGGTAGAAGAGAATCAAATGGTCTGATATTTCCTACATACATACAAAAATTGTACTTCGCCAACACATTCATTAGCAACATATACACGTACTTATACACTAACCTCATGCAGCAGGTGGATTCTGGATATAATCATTGGCCGAATGTGCTGCTTCTTGCCATGGAGCTGTAAATAGGGAAGTGTAGGTACTAGAAATGTTTTTTTACAAACTGTTCACTTTGGTACACCACAACATCTGTACTATCATTCAAGGAGAACAGTTCCCCCTCCCCTATGTGAGTATGGGATAGTTTAGCCTCGTACCCAGACCACACGCAGACCACACACCCCACGAAAGAGTGGCCTGGTACACACTGTTTGCACATGCATGTAATTACCATGTTTTTATAATAATATCAAATATTTATCTGTACATTGTTATGTATATGAACCGTGTATTATTCGTTTCATGAAAGTGAAAAGTGAAGACAGCAAGCTTTGAGCCCGGTACTGATGGTTTTTCACCAGGTAGATACCTAAAAAGTGATTTTTAGTTCGAGTCTTGGATCCCGTTTGCCTTTGAAAGGCCTAGAATGCCCCGATCTGGAATCGAAAATCGAGCAGCTCACAGCCACTGCCAGGAGATTGCACTTTCGAATTTTGATGGTAAGACAGCTACCAGTTTTAGCAGATAGAAATTACAGGGCCTTTTACTGTTTCTGACTGATTATAACTGCCATGCGACTGAACTCATTTACGAAAACGTTTACCAGCCATTTTCAATAAATTCTTGCACATGCACGAACAGTGTGCACCAGACTACTCTTTTGTGGACTGGGAATGAGGCTAGGGGTAGTTCGGAAACTGGGACCAGTGAATGAGATTGAGGGTATATAGTGTTGCAAGGATGTGTGAGTATTCTATAATACATGCACCGAATGGATACAAGTGATGCTCAATTAAAATGTAATTTCACTACTCTTAGGGCCTCTATCTAGAAAGCTCTCAGACTAAGTGCTTCCTGTTTGTCCAGGCACTAAGCAAAGACTCTTACTGAACCAATAGCAGAATCCATTCTTCTTTCATACTAGGCATGTGTTTGATATGCATTTTGGCTACTTTGGCTTCAGTTAGGCTACAGTATCTCAGTAGCCAACTGCAGGGCATTCTGTAAAAGAAGGTGAATTGCTACAGGACCACTATCTGTGTAGTGTGTGTATAAACTGATACGGATGACACCACAGTTCCTTTACGGACTCCCATCCCTATATCTTTTGACATTTTTCCAACCAGGTCTTATGCTTGTTACATGGAATGACAGGATGTTAGATCGTGATGTGTACATCCTGTGGCAGTTTTTTGAAAGCACTCTTGTATGATTATAATCTTAATCGCAAATGGATTACATTATGCTATTGGTCAAAGATAGTACAGGTGAGATGTCATTGTACAAGTGGGGTTGGTTGGTGTGTGTGGAAGCAGTGGAGTGGGCATTATATATTGAGTCTAACTACAGTGTATGCGGCTGTGTATGATACGTTATAGTGTGAGGTCATGTGTGTTGTAGATGTCTATACTTACGATTGGTTTTGTCCGTTGGTGACGAAACCGAAAACTTTGACCGTTGGTGACGAAACCAAAAACGGAAGCGCTCCCGGATGTACTTTGACCTGTGACCCGCGAACGTAAAAACTCGTCGGGGTGAACACACGTGCCCTCATGATGAATCCAGCCATGACAGGTAAATAGTGTTCAAGCACTTTCCAGCGATGACTGGCAGTGATCAGTACTGTGTATAATTGTCGATGACAGGCGCTGATAGCCTGTTTTCTAAATACTAATTGAGAGTATAGAATGGACCAACTGCATGCTTTTGGGGACAGGCGCATGACGAGGAGCATGACGCTGCAGCGAAGAATGGCTCAAAGACGTCCAAGCAAAGCTACCAACCGGCCCTCCCCGGCTCCCACCACCGCTACCACCTCCGCCGAGCGACGGAGGCGGCATCAAGACCAAGTGAGAGCCGTCAGGGCCAGTCGGACGTCCACGGAGACCGCTCAGTGCTGTGCGGGCACAGAATCGAGACCAAATGAGAGCTGCCAGAGCAGCACGCAGGTACAAAATAATAGATTCACCCCAGGATTGTGCCAATAAATAATTATCTGCTCCATGGCTCTGCAGGTAGACACTGAGCGCTCCAGGAACACAGACCGAGAGCAGAGTATAGTATCCACTCTTCTGCTGTCCAGGTTGGCACTGCGATCTGCTGACTCTGAATCCAGATCATTCAGCACGCGAAGTCAGCAAGGGGAGAAGGAGCCCAGCCTCCAAGATGGTGATGAGGGGCAAAGCCAGCAGCCCCTCTTCTGACAGGAGAACTCATGTCACTGCTGCTACTTGAATCTATTCTGTCCCATTATTCTGAACCTTTATTCCGTATCCTATATTATATGCACTTATTCATGATTTTAAAAAAATGGATTGAACTTAAATTTAATACACAACACTACAGATAATCTAGATGTAGCTCTATATGCACATTTATGCAGTGATAAGTATATTGAAATAGTTGACGGTATACTGCACTGAGGCCTGCTATTTATGGCAGGCCTCAGTGCATGCCGCAAAGCAAGTGCGGCCAAAGGCCGCACTTGCTTGTAAAGTACAATCATTTATTGGTTGTGGATATGGCTGGTAGGGGATTGTGGTGTGCATGTGGTTGGAAAAATGTCAAAAGAAATAAGGATGGGAGTCTGTAAAGGTACTGTGGTGTCGTTCGTTCCTACCTTGTTTGGTTGCTTTTTGGGGATTAAAATGTTTTTTTTGTGACTTGTTTCAGTTGTTTTAGTTTTTTTTTGGGCGGGGGGGGGGGCTATTGACCCCCTATATGCATGTATGTATATATGGCTAGGCCCATCATAAAGCGTACCCTGAGTACTATATTTGTCTAAGCAGAACAGCTCGTGCTCGAGGCTGCGTTTCCGGTGTAGGCGTAACCACCGTTTAATACGCAGAACGGAACGGAACAGAACGGCGTATAGCGGCAAGTACTTGCCCGAGTGTTTGAGAATCTCTGCTGAATGGTTTGATTTGTTTGAGAACGCTATGGTGTGGGTGCAATAGCCCGGATCCAGTAGCGCTTCTCCGCGTTTGAATTATCGCAATTGCTTTAGTCATTGTTGTGTTATCCTCTCGGAAGAAAAAACTGAGAAAGAAGAAAGCTGAAGACAATTTGTCAATTTAGCGACTTGCTGATTTGGCACTTCAGCGATACTCTCTGTCAGTATTAATTAACAATCTTGTTACTGTTGAAAATACTCGAAAATGACAGTATGGTCCACAAAAGCTTATGACTAAGTCTAGGGCAGAGTTTTGAACATATCACTTTGTACACATACAATAGGGCAGCCATTTTTTTGGGAGCCATACAGCCATACACATATGTATCAAATATAGCAAATCCATTAATTAATTACTGTACCTTATCTTCCAGAGCAATCTTGGATTGGTTGAACAGTTGCCACCTAGTAAGTAATTAATGAACAATTACGCTGCCTCTTGTGCATCATGTGTTAATCTCTTTATATCAAGAGAAACTACTACATGATTGTATGTCAACAGAAATACGACAGATACAAAACAATACTCAAATTACCATTCATCAACTCCACAGGGAACCAATTACTGTTATATGTAGAACACCTCAAGGTTGCCAGCCTTTAGTCTCTACACATATATTTCTCTATCTGGTAGTACTAATAATAATCAGTTCCTTACTTGGTATCAAACTCTGCTTTGTCAACACCAAAGTTTACAAGCAGTGTCTTCAGAATCTATAGAAACATAAAAGGTACATGGACTTCAAAAACAAGATTGATACGTACATGTACTTCATATCTAAAACCCAGCCGAGCATGTTGCACATGATTCATCCAAATGTGAAGGCTGCATTCAGCAATAGGATATATAGTCGATCCAAGTTAGACCTTCTCATCTTGCAGCATAGCTACAAGATGGTAATAAGTGCTGATATAGCATATTTCGTAATGCGCTTCCAGTTAGTTGCCAAATCATACCAAATCAGCTGCCTATCACTTTCTTGCCATCTAGACAACACAAAATTAGCCTACCCCTTGGCTAACTCGGCCTGTAAACTCTAAGTAGCTCTGTGTGAAAGTGTATATGTTCTGTGCAATATAGAGTAACAATCTGTGTTGAGTATAAGACCCTTTTTCCTTAACTACGGGGTGATAACAAATAACAGTGGGTACAGTGTGTCAATAGGCATTTCTAAAGTCAGCAGACATTCCTCAAGTTGACGATTCTTCTTTACAGTATGCGTTGCACAAAAAATAATTGTTTTTGCAAGGCCACGCATCTAATATTCAGTGGTCATAGGGGTGACGCATAATTGGGGCAAGCCTAAGCGAGCCCCACACTAGCGTGTACTGTGGAACAATTTTTCTGTACGTACGTCTGCACGCACGCACTTACTGCATATGCGCTTATGCATGGTCCAAATATCCATCTGTCATGCGCACGTGCGTATAATTTTAATTCAATGCATGACTACTAACCGACAGCAAGACAGGAACGAAAAACTCGCAAAAGAGAGGACCGTAGAGGATGCCATTGCAGCTAGGGTACGTGGTAAGCTAACGGAGGCCAGGCGCCAACGGGAGACAGAGCGCCACTGACAGAGAAGAGTAGCAGGTCAGGTAGCGTTCACAAAACTTGATTTAGTTTCAGAGGGGGGGACGCTTGTAGGGGCAGGGAGGTGGAACAAAGCAGCCAGTTGATTGCTTAGTAGACGTTAGTGGAGACTGGGAAAGAGGCTAACCATGTACTGTAAATTGTAGTGTCAAATGATCACTGTTTGGGAGAGAAATCACACTTTTGTGCCAGCTAAAGCTCCCGAAATAAATACTGCAGGTACCCCAGAAGAGAGAGAGGCCGGGCGCCAACGAGAGAGAAGAGCAGCATGCAGTCACACTTTATGACATTGTACTTTGCTCCTTAATTTATTCATATCACTGCATCTGTTCATCCATGCCATTGCTTATGTAGTATTGTCAAACCTGAAATCAAATGACAACACGGGTGACCACTGAGGTATCAATCGTTTGAGTGGATGTACGACACTCGATCAGGCTCACCCCTCGATGATTCCCAGCATATTACTAGTTAGAAATATGATGCACAATCGTGGCTGTAATGGAAGCGATATAAATGACCTGGAACAGCTTGCAAAGCGCAAAAGAACTTCACAGAAGACAGCGACAAGGCACCTGTCGTGTTTTTACAGCTACAAAATGGTAAAACAGCTGTAAATTTGGTATAACAAGCTTAACTGAAGTCTAGACTAGCTGGCCTATCTGCCATATTAATTTACAAGCAAGCCAGACATCAAAGCAAGGTACCAGGGTAGGTAAATTGATCTGCGTATAGGAAATGAATCTGCAGGGAGCGATGGTAGTGATGCATAATTGGAAATTATCGATGTCAAAAATTGAATTTCGACGCAAAATTAGAAGGACGCGTAATTAGAGCGCCTACGGTACTTTCTTAGTGCAGTACTCACTCCATTTATGTACGGTGCCTGGGACTGTCATTCACATTTCATTTGCATGTCTAAGTGATTTACTCACCCAGATATCTTTGATTTTCTTAAGCAAGCACACTAAGCATTAAGTCATTTGACAATGCTTTAGTAATCACAGTGCCAAGTGAGAGGAAAGTATAGACGATGTTAAAAGCAGATGCAGATAAGGGTGCACGATAAGTGACTGGGACAACAGTATCCAGTACTAGTGGGAAGCGAGAGAAATGGTACACATATAGTACTAGTGCGTTTGTGCATCATGCATATGGGGACAGAGCATTCTAAAGCTACTACATGGACCACGACAGTATTTCAAAACTATTAACTGATGGTGGATCCGGTGAGCAGAAAATTGGGAGAGGCTGAATAACATCAACACTCAGCATGTATGCAAAGCAAATGTCTGTAAGTGGATTACAAAAAGAAAGAGGATAGATGCTAATGAGGAGAAGAAAGGGGTTGGTCCCTGCTACAGCTTCAGTCTCACGTCAAAGATACTTGTGGATAATCGGTATATAAAGAAAATTGGCGAAGTCTCTGGGTTGTTGAGGAAATCGTGTACAAGTTCAAGATTTCCTCGACAGCCCAGAAATTTGCCAATTTCTTCAAGGCTTGAATGAGGAGAAGTTTAGGTATCTTCACAATGTTACGGGGAGACAGCTATGTCAACACAAGTAAGTTTCTGTATGCCTAATTGTTGCTATGTGCTTGCAACATGGCACTAGCATTGCCATGAATAATTCTGCCATAAAAATACAGTACATATGCATGCAATGACACATACCTGGGCCAGTTTGATTATGCTTTTGGTATCATCTTCACAGTACTGAAGAACATGACCTATACAAACGTGCATGTAAGGAATACATATCACAATGAGTGATCAAATGCTTCAGTAAACTATGGGAAACATTACAATAAAGTAGTACAGGCATACATTGTTAAAACATATAGGTTGATTGGACTATCAACAAAATAAATCATAAGGCTCTCAGGCCTAATTACTAAACGTAAATAAAGATTTAAGAGGGGCATATCCAGGAGGAAGCACAGCAGGTAAGCAGAGATGCGGATGAAATGAATCGCAATCTGGTAAACTAGCCTGAAATTATGCACATTGCACAAAACAGTAGCAATGAGGACTAATGTTTCTCATGCACCAGAGAATAAGCCATGGTTCCTATCGATGAGTGCAGAGACAAGACGAGCCGATTAAAAGCACTCAACCATACTGTCTACCTTGTAGCGTCCGTAGCTCAGCTTGCACACACTGTATACAGCTGTAAATATCGGACTTGTAGTGATCCTCACTTGTGAAAAATGTGTGGTAGACTTGTCGAAGCACCCTGAGCTCAGTACTAATCTCTCACTGACATGTAATCAGTACTAGATCGCACTTTAGTCCCTCTAGACTCCTCCTTCATATCTCTGCTCGCCTACCATACTCATCTCATTCATCATGTATACCCCCAGCATAGAAAGACTAGTCTAAGTAGCTAGCAGATTCTAGTGACTCACTAAGTACAGGCATGCAATTTCGACTTTAGATTCTACTGCACTGAATGGTATTATTGCAGTGTTAAGCTATTCTATCCATCATCCCATTCTTGCATGTGATCTTATGGATGGCATAAAATAAGCAAAGATCTGTCTGGAATTTCTACCAGCTACGAATTTATAGTTAGGCTAGCACCAGGAGCCCATGAACTGCTGCGCTCATGGGCTCCTGCTAGCCTACCAAGCAGTCTAATACTAAACTGTGTGTCAGTATCTTGTCTTGTTATTACAGTCTCCTGTTACAACTCCTGATTCTTCTAATCTAGTGTTTGACAGTCAACTCTCTGTATCTGGGACCAGAGTGATATAGTCTCACGTAGCTAGACCCTCGCTTGCAGGAGGGTCTGGTCAACTACCCATATACGAGCACCCACCAGACTTCGGTGGGCGACAATTGAATGTTACACCGCAACAGTTTTATTGCACAGTCACAGTTATGATTGCGTAATCATTAATCGGAACGTATGTTGTGGAATAACATCCAATTGCCGCCCACTGAAGTTTGGTGGGTGTTAGACCAGATGCTCCTGCAAGCGAGAACACAAGACTAAGAGTGATCTGTCTTGTTGATTAATTATCCAGCATTATGCAGCTACGGTATCAATGGCTATATACAATATAAAAATTGAATAGAAAATCTAACACAACCTGTACAGACAGAGAGAATAGTGAATAGGTAAACATACAATGACAAGAGTCCATAATATATGTATGGTACATTATAGGTTTGTAGATACATGTACATGTATGAACATGTACTGTGTTACATTGTTACACTTACCTGCTAGTCTGTGAACAAAGTTGGCTAAGTTTTCTCTACTGAACTGGTCAGGTGGAACTTGCGCTAAAAATACAAGAACAATGCAAAAATGTAATACATGTACGTACATGTACTTTACCATTATAGGTACAAAACATATTTATGTCCTAGCGATGAGCCCACCACCTTTTTGGAATAAATAATTAAAGGAATGTGAGGCAAACCGCAAGCATATGTGCATGACATGGGAGCAGCAGAGATGCTGGCATGTGCATAGCCTTACTCATACACCAGCAAACTGTCCCTCCTTAAGACTTACTGCTGTCTGATTTGAAGATGTAGAAATCTCTCTCCATATTCACCACACTGCTAGGACTAGATGTAGAAATCAAATGACATAAAGATAAGAAATCTGGATAGTATCACTTCTGGAGGGTAAAGAGTTTTTCTGCAATAAAATAACCCTCGAGGTGTACAGGCATAAACTAAGTGATCTTTGGGAGATAAATGAAAATCACGTACATACTAAGAACAGATTTTCAAGAGATATAGCTGATAAGCCTATCTGCTGTGGGCTTGGCTATGAATGAATTTTCAGTGGGTCAGATGCTTAAACCTTGCACTCCTATAACCTGACAGCTTCAGTTTATCCCAATGGGGACTTTTTACTAGCCGGGCACACACACAGCGCACAGTCGGCTGGTACTAAATTTGCTTTACATTCCCGCATCTGTTTGTTTGTCTGTCCATCCACATTTTTCATGTACTATGCCACTATAGCCACAAGCACAGTGGAAGCTACTGGAAGTTCCACGCAACCCAATAGGCTAAGGTATGTATGTTAAGCTAGCTTAGTATTATGTTGCCCAGATGGTGAAAAAGTGATAGGTATTGATGATACTTTTGTTTTGGCAAGTTGTGGCACAACACTACAAAATTGCCAAGTCAGCACCATACCGGACACTGTGCAATATATGCATATGAGACAAATTGATCTGTTCCATGGCTGCATTTAGCTTTGACAGATCTGTTGCGGAGTACGACCTTCAGTTGAATGATTTATGTGAAAATACCCACTCGGTGTTTAGATATGCAACATCAACGTTGTTCTCTTTTTTGATGTAATAATCATTTGACCAGTATTGGCTTTGTTTAAGCTGCGACATCTTCTCATGTCTCCTTACATTATATAGAATAACTGAAAATTTACTTTCTATACTGCAGACATGAATCCTTGCTGTCCTACTGAATAAATTTGAAGCTATTTGTCGTTTCAAATACTTATACACTTTTGTAAACCCTTAAAAATAAAAATAAATGTATACATGTACAAAATTTGCTTTCTGAGTGTGTGATAATCTCTGTTACGTGCACTAACTAACCATCACAGCCGCGAGCAATGTGGAAACTACTGGGAGCTTGCAGGCCCAATAGGCCAAGGTGTGTCAAACCAAGTGCTGCCTAGATGGCAAAAAGTGGTCGGTATAGTGACATTTTGCATGATTTGGCAGCTAACTCAAAGTGCACTCTTCGAATTTGCCGAGTCATCACTTCACTGTAAGTTGTGCTAAGTGAGACAATTTATAGCAGCTTGTACTGACCTGTTGCTGAGCACAGTCTTCAATTAGATGATTTATCTGCACATCCAGGCTGGCTTTTAGATATGACTATCAGTTATTACTTACCACCCATCCACTTGCTTTCCTTTCCACATAGGCAGATATGCAGCAGCCCCCAATAGAATGTACCACACCAACTGTAGGCACAGGTGTAAACTTTCTCTAAGAAAGATCAAACAGGATCAATTAATACTAGGAATATGCAAGCGTAATATACCTCACGTGGCTACCAGAGGCATGCATAAACAGGTAGTTGCTACGTACGTATTAAGGCTACACTACCTAAGGATAACCATAGAAAAAACTAGCCTTCAAAAGTAGATCTCTAAGCTGTATAATGTGTATTAACATAATTATTCCCTGGGAGGCATGCCTGAAGACCTTTTCCTGATATCATGATTGCGCACGGGATGCAGACTGGGACTGGGGTTGGGGTAGCTGCTGATGCATACGGGGCTGACTATTTGCATGAGTCAACTAGTGGAGAGAATAATAGCTGAACAGGGAAGCAGTAATTCTGGAGCAGGTGAATTATTTCTCTATAAGATTTTTCAAGAATCAGCCACGGATGCCACGAGAGAGCAGACAGAGGGGCTGTAGTGCTTGAAACTCATGCTTGCTTCGCTCGATCGTGCCGTTCGTTTCCAGCGCTCATATCTCAATGGGTACACAAACACTACTAACCTGGGAGTTGTAGTAGTAGGCCTTCCTTGAATTGGTAAAACTATGTGGTAGACTTGTCCAACTCTCTGACTCTCTGTGCGCTACAAGTTCGAAGACTGCATCCATGTAACTGCCAAAGACGCCATTTTGAACACGTGCCGTTGCCCCGGGGGAGGGGACGGACATATATATATATATATATATATGTATAAACGCTAGCTGAGATTCGGAGCCGCTATGTCGCAATCATAGGCCTTGCTGCGCTCGGCAATAAATACATGTACGTACACTAGTATGTATATATTATAATATTATATGTATGTATGTATGTATGTATGTATGTATGTATGTATGTACCTGTCAACAATGTCTCCCCTCATAAATCCCTCCAGTTTATCTAACTCAGGCTGCAACAGTTCTAATAGTATCCTGTCCACCACATCACATTCTTTTTCAGATGGTACATGCCACTCCAACGCCAGGTGATCCATGTCTCCAGCAATTGCCCAATCCTAGGAAGCATAATCTTTAATTGTCAACAACACCTGCACCATCATAATTATAATGAAACAAATTGAGAATATGAGAATTTACAATCTATGTCATAGTGGTAATCACATAGATGGGAACAATAAGTGTAAAGGTGTGCTTGTCTACCGGTATTTCAGATGGCACAAATAATGCACATACATAGCTGCAATATACTGTCTTTTTTTGTTGAACCACAAAAACAGTGTGAATGAAAACAATTGCAAACTACTGCTACAATTAACTAACTTCCTTCACAAGGTAATTACTACTAGGTGAATGCAGAGCATTGTGGGGCGCACGTGAGTGAGGTTAACCGGCGGTATGCGGCGGCGCGCTCATTCTTGGAGACCTAGCTCTAGCCCGCTCCCTTTCCTGCTGCAGTGTGGCTCGTCGGTGGCCTAGAGATGTAGCAGCTCTCCTCTGTTGTTGTTGCTCAAACCTGATCTCCCTGGCATTGGGAGACTCATTGCAGTGTCCCTCCTCTCCCTCTCCCGCTGCAATCTAGTCTGTGTGGGCATACTCGCTACTCACTAACTCACTGTCTGTAAGTCTGTGACAGTGGTATTATAATAGTGGTAAGGACTGCAGTACAGGCCACGTGGAGTGACAATATGCGTGCGGTATAAAAAAATTCAAATGTTGTATTAGATACGCAAATTATATGTGGTATGCGTGTCACTCTACGAACACTTCCGCTATCCTGTCCTTGTTTGCCCCGAGAAACATGTTGGAGTGAATTTCTTTCATCACCAGTGCTGCAAACCTTTTTAATGCTTAAACAGTGCCTACACACATTGCTGGAGATCTGATCTGGGAGGCTCTCTCAAAGTCAGAAGGTTTTAGATTGGCTACTATGCTAATTTGATTTAGTACACATATGTCAGTGCTAGCAGGAGCTTATGCGCGTGGCAAAGTATGGGCTCCTGGTGCTAGGCAAAGGATCAGCATTCCAGCATTTTAAAAAATTGGTAGGTAGTGAATGGTATATATATCAAGGAGCACCTGCCAGACTGCTTTATTGAACAGGAAGTGGACTCAGACTCAGGCTGGAGCCGCTTGCACGTCGTGCTGCTCTGCTAATATTGCCCCTCGGTGCTCACAAAATGTAGTCAGTTCATAGCGACCACATCTCTCGGGACACGGGTGTACTTGAAGCGGTACGGTGTGGCCCTTCCAGAGCAGCTTGTAGTCGAGAGCGTCGTTAGGTGGAGCGGTACCGAAGTAGGCCATGGCCTGAATCTTCCTGCAGCTACCATTAAAAGCTTAATTCCATACAGATGCACATTCTCTGTTAATTATGTACACAGGTAGAGGTAATTTACCCTGGAACAGTACACATGAGTTGAAGAGTACAGTCTACAACCAGCTGTAGTGTTCAGACATAGAAAGCAGTATTTGAAGGTTAATGTTTCTGCCTATCATAATGGAGTTATAATCTTACAGACATGAGCACAACGATAAACACTAATCTTGTACCAATTAAGGCCTACACCCAGATTCATCTCCTGCACTGCGGTATAAAATCTGGGCAAAGGCCTAGGTACATGGTCCTGCGTAATGATATTCAAAAAATGTGTTTGTAAACAATTCTCGTCAGAGGTAAATTTGTGACTTTGTGAAAACCCAGTTGTAGTGGCTTTTCAAGGTTACTCCCACAATCTACTAAATGAATTTATTGCTTGAGAGTAGCTACTGAGATAATTAGCATACAACAGTATCCAGTACATGTTACATATATATGTAACACAAGGATGTATGTATATATACATGCACACGTACCTTGATGTATAGATGCTCCTCTGGGGGCTTACTAAAGCCACTGGCAGTGCTCCTGGATTCCGCTGGGTAAATCAGTGTCAGACAGCGAAGGATGTTATAAAGTGCCTGCAGAAGATACACATGCTATTTACTTCACAATAGCATAATTGTTGTGGGCCTGAAGCTTCATGAGAATGTTGGTACTGTATTGAATGCTCAAACTGTACAGTGTACATTAAAGGATCCAGCTCAGAGCTACATGTATATGTAGGTTTACTTCACCATTATGTAGTAATATGCACACACACACAGAAGCTTGCACATAAGAAGCCATTACGGCTAGTACACACACAGTGAATGTTTCATGTAGCTATGATAGAGAGTAAGAAATCAATCTTCAACACCATCAATAAAAGTGCATGGGGCTTTCAATTGATACTGCAGACCCATCACAATCTACTTTAGCATTCCTCCATTGCATGGTTCTGGCCTGCCAAAATTAAAATTCTGATCTAGGAAAACTTCATGTATTGTCGAACGATCACCAGCTCTTCAGCTCCAAGACAGCATTCCACAGACCTCCATCACTGTGCTTACTCTTGAAGTCTTCTTTTACCACTGAAGAACCACAAAAAGCTCTCCTCAAGTCTTCTTTTACACAGTAAAACAGCTTGACAATATGGGGTGACAGGATCAGTGAGCTCGCTAATCACTAATTATATTCCACATCTACCCTTAATCAAACTCGATATCTCCCCACTCATAATAAGATACAAGTAACAAAAAAAAATGACAGAACATATAGGGATGGAATCCCCAAAAAACAACCAAACAAGGTAGGAATGATACCAATACCCTTACGGATTGTCATCCCTATATCTTTTGCCATTTTTGCAACTAGGTCTCATTATATGTATGTAAGTGCTAGTTACGTTGAAAATACTCGAGAATGACAGGTATGGTCCACAAAAGCTTATGACTAAGTCTAGGGCAGAGTTTTGAACATATCACTTTGTACACATACAATGGGGCAGCCATTTTATCGTGGGGCCATCCCTATATATGGAGTACTAACGTACTCCATAATACCCAGGTTTTGTAATATATCACATTGTAAACTACTGTAACCACTCACATCTCTTTGAAACACACATTCATTTCCCAATCTTATATATACACTAACCTTAGCTGCATGTTGAGCAGCACTCTTACACTTGAGGTGGACACAGCTTTTCAAGCAGCTGATTACAGTGTCTGCATGGGGCATTAATGCACTTCCCTGTGCATGTAGAATCTAGAGACAAAGTTGCATAACTTTTATAGACAAATAGGAAGATAGGAGAAAGGAGCTTATACATGTACCATACAATCGGGAGTATAACGACCCAGCAATTACAACGACCCTACATATAGAAAAATCCATCCTGATTTTATCACCCACTTCCTGAATAGTACAGCCTCTCTAGTACAACGACCCATGAATCATTTTACCTGTTCTTATTGTGCAATCGAGCGCGATCAGCGTTTGCTATTTGGCAGCGTATGTGTGGTTTCGTTGGCTTGTTTGCCCTGAAAACAAGAGGTGCAAGAGCAGTAATAAGATCAGTAGCCATCCTTCTCGACGCTCACATCACACACTGGCAGCTGCAGGGTGAGTATAGATCTATACGTTACTGACTAATCTGAGAATTTAGCCACCAGCGCGTTTTAATAACTATAGTAGCTAGGCCTAGAACTACAAACAAATATACAAATGAAGCTAGCAAGGTTGAAAAACTCTTGAGTGAAAGGCCATCATGTAATCAAGAGTGAACCAAGACCAGGAGATACTTGGAACCAGGCAATCCTCATAGTTCGGACGCAATGATTGCGATGGCAGCAATGTCAGCCATATTCCAGACCCAGTTGCCTTGCCCGCTTGCCCGAGAGGACTGAAGTCTAAGATTATATTACTGAAGCTGTCTGTGAACTGTTTTAGTTGTGTAAAATGACGTGTACTGGTAACTTGCTACGCTAAATAATGCCTGATTTAAATTACCCCATGAATAAATAAACCCTATAAATATAGCAAACCATTGGCACTACTAATTTCGAATAGAACGACCGGTTGTTATACTCCCAATTCTACGGTATTCTGTGTGTATTGTCATATGCACGTACAGTGCAAATCTAGATGTACTTAATACAGTACCCCAAGGCAAAAAAAGAACAACTTTTGAAAGGTATGCATTCTTGCCCAATATGCATACACCCTATGTTTGCTACACAAATTTTCATGTTGCGTCCTTAGGAGTGTGGATTATTCAACATGTTATAAACTTTTTATAGGAGCAAACGTTTGTCCAAAAAACTTCGCTAGTGCATTTTTACAAAGCATGCATCGTTTGATGTTCAAGCAAAGGTTAAAAAGTCAACTGGGCTGGTGCATTTTACTAAGGACCGTTTGCTGTGGCTGTACAGTCACTACATGTATTTATAGTAATGCTCTATTGGTAATTTCCTCTTGATTTGGAAGGTTATTGCAAGCAGTAATATACTTCACCCAATATCCACAAGGTACTTACCCGTGAAAGCAGTTGAACATTCCAAACAAGGTTGTTGTCAGGGTGCTCAGATTCCCGCTGATCTGGATCTATAGTATTACAAGTATACATGGTTATACTATACCTAAGCCTTTCTAACCAATAAGATAGCATTGCAGGTAAACAATGGCTCATACCAACCATGGGAAAAAATATACTCTTATCACAATTGCTTATATAATGTGGATACCTGATTCTGTTCCAGTTGTTCAAATGTTCAGAAAGCTGTGGTAGGGCTGGTGGCTAGAGGAGCTATGCAGGGCCTATGACATTTTCGATGCAAGATAGTACAGTAAGCTACTGCATGGGCTCCTGGCTACTGGTATCCATCTATGGCTAGTCTTGTTGCACTTCTGTGTGTCTGTACATGACGCCACGATGCCAGCCTATTGTTTTGAGGCAAAATGGTGCTAGGCTCAGGCTAGATGAGTGACCGATTATACAGCAGGAAACGTTATCTCCTGTGGAAGCCAAGGAAGTGCTGAGGGGTGAAGCTCAAGGTACTTCCGAGGCTTCCAAGGGAGAAAATACATATTTTCCAGGGTGGATAACGGGTTATACACCATGCTATGCAGCGATCTATCTATGTCTGACAAGAGTTACCAGAGCACCAAGAAATGCAGGACATGCTAGAAGCTCAAAAGGTACCATTCCACATAATGTGGTAAGCTGGCTAGCTAAAAGCATTCAAAAGACAAAATATCAGTGATAAGTGGTGAAACACTACCAACAGCTTAGCAAACATAAATAACGGCTAATAGCCATGGTAGCTAAACACCCCACTACGCAGTCATCTATCGTGTACATATTTACCACCTAATAAGGGTGAACCACACTGCCAAGTGTAAAGTACAGTGGGTGAGCATAGATACGGATTTTCCAGATTGACGTCCAGGTAGATACATTTCTCTGAGAATGAGCCATGCCTTCCCATGGCATGGGCGAGTGAAGAGACAAGATGAGCTTATCAAAACCGGTCAATCATGTCGCCTATTTGGTGCTGTCCACAAGTCAGTTTGTACACACACACCAGATACTATAATCATCAGGCCTTTATGTATTAGTTAAAGCACCGTAGTGAGTGCAGCATGGAAATTATTGCACTCGGGGCGGGTCAAGAGGCACATACAGCACGAGGCGAAGCCGAGTGCTGTATGTGCCTCGAGACCCACCCCGAGTGCAATAATTTCCATGATGCACGAACGTATACGGTGCTTTAACTGGTTTATTGTCACTGCGTGGGTGGATCAGCGGAACCACAGAAAATTCAAATTCAAATCGTTTTAGCTTACTAGCTGTAGTTATACGAGGACTCGCTTTCAAGTTTGAGCAGCAGCTGTGACATGCCATGGCCGTGGATCAGTTCGATGGTTTGGTAGGCCTACAACCGTTCTGTTCAGCGGACTGCGACATGCTAGATCAAGACGTCGGTGGTGACTTGCTACTCGGGGGTTGCGGGTCAGGAGATGTGGTGCTGGACTACCCTGCTCCCAGAGACGTCGTCGTGAAAGGGTACGGCCTGCTTGGGGAAGAGGAGAGAATCCCTGAAGAGCAGTCCAGCAGCGCCCCGAAAAGCGCAAGGCTATCGCTACAGCTCAAGCGTAAACCGTCGCTCTCTGATGTTACAAATACCCATTTTGCTGAGCCTGTTACTCCGGCCGGCTAACACTGAGTTTAACACAAGATGGGCGATAAAGAATTTTGTGTCTTGGGCTAAGCAGCGAAATGAGCGATTGCCTGATGATCCCGTTCCAAGCAACTTATTTGAGAGCAATGATGCTGACAAGATTTGTAAATTCATGTGCCTTTTTGTTCTCGAAACACACTGGGAAGATTGAAAACCTTCCCCCCCTGCCACAATTCGTTCCCTGCTTAGTGGGCTCAATAGGATACTCCGTAGCAACAAGGCCCCTTTCTCTATTCTAGATAAAGGAGATTCTCGCTTTTGCCCTTAACTTAATACGATGGATAGTGTCAGTAATGATCTGCATCGGGAGGGCATTGGCGCTGAGAGAAAGAGTGCTGGTGTGATCACTCCTGAGGATGAAGATAAAATGTGGGAGGATGGGGCACTTGGACTTTCACCACCGAAAGTTTTGCAACACACTGTATTCTTCTACATGAGACTGCAGTTCCTTTTGAGAGGTGTCCAAGAGCAGCACATGCTAGTACCTGCACAACTGGTACATGTACGTGAGCCACATGACATGGCTGTCTATCACAGTAAAGTGTACTACAGGTACACAATTTATTTCCAAGAACAACCAGCATCGTTTCAAAGATATCAACCTCCAGAACACAGTCGTCCGTGCTTTTGCTCAACCAGATTCTTCCAGATGTGTGGTAAAACTTCTTGATCTCTACCCATCACACCTTCCAGAAAAATCACCCTTTGTATACATGCGTCCAGTCGCCATAGCCCCTACCAATGGAAAGCCGTGGTTTGTCAATCAGCGTGTTGGAGTAAACACCCTGAAAAACGTTGTTCCTCAAATATGCAGCGCTGCTGGATTTCCTAAGCGATACGCAAATTACTCACTGAGAGCCATTGGCATCACCAGGATGTTTTCCGCTGGAGTACCAGAGAAGATTATTGCTGAGAAGTCTGGCCATAGGAGTCTTAAAGCTTTGCGCTTCTACGAACACACTTCAGATGAACAGGAAATGGCAGCTGGAGAAGTAATTGGAAAGAGCACAAAGCAGTTTCATGATGTCATGGACTCCAGCAAAGTTGAAACTGAGCCTGAGCCTGAGGAAAAGAAACCGGATGTGTCAGCTGGTTCAGCTCACCACTTCTTGGGGAACCTTACCAACTGCACAATCAACATAACCTACAAGCAGTGAGCTAGCTTTGACTTCTTATGCTACTATACCTATTTTGGCTTGTATTGTGTCATGCTACATGCATGTACTTAAGGAACTACTTATATGGGGCAAAAGTGCAAGCACAAAGACTACCCATTACCAGTGAGGCAGCGCGCAGCAAAAATGTCTCAACATCTCCCTCCTTATGCAAAGTCAAACACTACTCTGGCCACATTACCACTAACTGCAGAGGCTTCATTCCATGTTTGCTCGATACTTCGCTAATGCACACCTTCATAGTTGACACTGCCATTGCCGAAATTCACTTATTGTTCATATTTACCATTTCAACTCCCTGCATACATGCATTCCTAGGGCAATAAAGAAATTGAAAGTAGCCTTCAAGCATCACAATGGTATAAGTTTTGTCCCTCTCTGATCCTGCATTCATACCACATTTGTTAGTAATTATATACGTACACTTTCCCTTATCTTTACACTTGGCAGTGTATAATACAAGTCACAAAAAAGCATTTTAAAAATGAAATGACATCTAGGGATGGAATCCCCAAAAAGTATCCAAACAAGATAGGAATGACACCACTGTCACGGTGACAATACTTTTACGGATTCCTATCCCTATATCTTTTGACATTACATGAGAGACTGGATGTTAGATTGTGGTGTGTACATCTTATAGCGGAACCACTTTTGTGTTCAAATAATATTGGTCGAAGACAGTATTTCAAAGTGTGTTGTTACAGGCAGGACTGTGTAAGTAAGTGGGTTGATACGTGTGGAAGGATGTGAGGCGCATGAGCAGTTACTGTAGCTATATATTGAGTCTACAGTGTACATTGTTACAAAGGAAGAGTTATAGTGTGAGTTTGTGAGTCATGTTGTAAAGTGCTGCAATCATTTATTGGTATGACTGGTGTGGCATGTAGGGGATTGTGGTGTGTGTGGTTGAAAAAAAAGTCGAAAGATATAGGGATGGGAATCCGTAAAAGTATTGTGGTGTCATTCCCATCTTGTTTGGATGCTGTTTGGGGATTCCATCCCTAGATGTCATGCTTTTTTGTGACTTGTTTCGGTTGTTTTTTTAGGGAAAAAGTATGGTAGCAGTGCTGCAGCTTGTAGCTATATATGGCTGAGTATCAAGCTACTCAGGTGGATGATCGATAGCTAAACTGTACACGATGTCATTCACATCTAAATTGTGAAGTGTTAGCAGGACAGTTACAGTTCAAGGACACCACATACAACTGCAAGGCAATGCGGGCAAGGACGCTCGCAGGAGTGCACAGCAGTTGTACTGACTCCATTTAATGCACATCATAGAAATTCGTATGGTCTACACTGGTCTAGGAGCTGTATTTCTGCTCTTTACTATTGTGACTGAGCTACAGCAACTCACTTTGGGCCCATCACTGTTATACTTCAAGTATTATAATCGTCCTAGCAGAATAGCTCGTGCTCAAAGCTCCGTTTCCGGTGTAGGCACGCGGAACGGAACGGAATAGAAAAGCGCGTAGCGTCAAGTACTCGCCTGAAGCGCTTCAGAATCGCCGCTAAACAGATTGAGAACGCTATGGCGTGAGTGCAATACCCTGGGAGAATTGCCGCTTCTTCGCGTTTGAATCATTGTAATTACTTCAGCCATTATTGCTGTAGCCTGGCTTAAGAAGAACTGGAATGAGAAAGAACAACATGAACAATTTGCCGGTTTAGCGACTTACCAATATGGTACTTCAGCGGTGCTCTCCAGCAACGTTAACAGTTTTGCTACTGATGAAAACACTCGAGAATGACAGGCATAGCACATAAAGGCTTATGACTACATCTAGGGCAGAGTTTTGAATGTATCATTTTGTACACATGTAATGCGGCGGCCATTTTTTCCCGTGCCATCCCTATATATGGAGTACTACCGTACTCCATGATATATGGCCACAGCCAACCCAATGGGCGTAAGTCCTTATTACTCAAAGCAGTACACTGTACAACGAGAAGTGTGATAACTTGTGTCCGTCAACAAGCTACTGACGTGCACATACATATGTACCTTCCAGTACAGCTTTGATAACATCCACACAGTGGGGAACAAACAGCTTCAGAGTGGAAACTGCATCCACCTAAAACAGATAAAAGATACTGCAGTGTCATGAACCAATATAAACACATTGCCAACCTCACTTTGACTATATACATTGGTAGATACAGATGATATTAACCGAAAGAAACAGTTACTACGAGTATGAGATGGATAATTACTGTCCAGTTTTACTCGGGAGCCGCTGTTGCTCAGTCAGCCTGCCCTACTGGCATAGCAAAGAAGAGTACATAAGCTACTGAGCTATAAGAAATCAATCACTACAGTGCCTCTGCCATGCAAAGGCCTATAGCAAGATAAGAATGTGTGGCTAAACGTGAATTAGTCCGAAATAAACTATAGCCAAATCTCAATCACAAAATTAATGGTACCTAAGGTGTGTGCTTCCATGCATTTGAAATTGTTACTACAACTCCTACTATCCCTTACAATAAACCTCAAACACCCTAGATGCCTGACCTTGAGAATCAGGAATGGTGGGTTAATGCAGGTCTTTTGAACATGTGGCAATTAATTTTTACCAGAATTTATCATCCGAGAGATGTACTTCAAAAATGGTTTGGAGGTCAAGTTTGTGCTAACGTATCTTAGACCTGAATTTGACATGTTACCTCCTTACCAATCCTGAGATATTACCACTACTGTTCAATTTTTGTCAACTTTCCCCAAAATCTGTTGTAGCTATAGGGCCTAGCTCTGTATTGGTTAATTAATATGGGGGAAATTTTGTTTTGGAGGTTATACCTCATTTCTCTAATGTTTTTATACTTATTTCAGTACGGTACAGTGGTTATAACCAAAATTTCTACAAATCTACTCTCTAGGATATTGGAGCGCTGTACATGAATATCTTTTCGCAAACTTGAGATCACTACTTTTTCAGCAGTATGTAGGATTAAAACACTTGTTCCAGCTCCTAGTATTAGCCTGTAACATACATTAAGCTCAAAATCTCATCCTCTAAATAATTATTAGGAAGTTCAACATGCATGTGGCTTGGAAATTGCAAGATTAGTAGATACATGTTTGGAACTGCATTTGTGTGAGTATGTTTGTATGATCACTTATACTATGCATGATTTAATTTCAAATGGCCTTGTGTGTTTTCTGAGCACACACCAGCAGTATATGCAGTACCATAACAAAAGCACCTTAGAAGCACTTGCACAAATCTCAGCACACATCCGACCAGCCACTTCTGACTCAAATACATGTGACGTAGCAAAATGAAATAGCTTGTCCAGTGCAACCTAAAGTCAATGAGAGTATGTGTACACATAATATTACATGTAAATGTGTAGTGCTGTGCCACACTACAGTAGCTTATACATGCTATAGACAGATAGCACTTGTAGTCTTAAGAAACTAGATCTACCAGCAGCTACATGTACCATGTACATAAGGAATTAGCGGCTGGAATGAGATCAATGTAGATTATATTCATTATGACCCTTAGACAAAACCCATAAGCGTACTGAGCATCAGATCGCTATATACATGTACGCTGGGAAGCCTACCTGTAGTGGCTGTATTTCACTTTTACCTAACTGGTTAGGTATATGTTACACCGCACTGACGAGGCCAATAAGGCCAAAACACCTGTCTGCAGTTCGCACTGGCAGGGTTCCACCATATTTGATTTCTCATGTACATGTACCATTGTGTATAGCTATATAGTCTACCCAGTGGGTTAGGAAAAGTGACCTACATGTGCACTAAACCACATGCAACTACATGTAACTACACACCAAAATATTATATAAAAATACCTGCTGTTTAAGAGTGTGTAGTGCTACATGCCTTCATTAAAAGATTGATATACTGGGTAGTATTGCTGGATCAGCAATCCATTCCATCTGGTATCAGAATGTGTTCCAACATGCTGTTACAGAATGCTGACCTAAAATGTACCATATATTTTGTCATTGGACTACCCCAGGATTCTGCTACCAGAGTGTAGCAACTAGTCACCAGGCTATGACACAAGATATACATATAAAAGACTATGTGTACATACATACATCGAAGATCTTGGGTGAACATTGCATCAGTACACTGTGAACAGTACCAGCCATGCCCATTCCCACAATGGACTCATGAGCATTAATACTGATGGAGGAAATCACTCGATCGAGTGCAGTTGCCTGCTCCAGTCTGATATTTTCAATTAGTGCAAAACACCTACAAAGGTTACAAAAACCAGCTGTCATGAAACTACAATAACACATATTAGCACCCCACAAGCAAGTCGACTGCTCAGCAGTCACCATTACATACCAGTATGTACACAAGTTTTAGCAATGTGTGTATGGTCAAGCTTGGATGTAGTCTGTTCAGAGAGCAATAATGGCATCTGATAGAGTGGTATACAGTGGCATATACTAGTGGGTTTAGTAACTACTCTCTCCAAAGCATCAATGTAGGCATTCATGGAATCGCATGGCCAGTAAACAAGGCTAGGACTCTGGGTAAGAGTGTCTGACTAGTATTCAAAAGGTCCTTGGCTCAATCCCCAGCTGTGCATCAAGGTTTTCTTTACTCTCTAATACTTCACCATTTTAAGGAATCATGTATACCATGTACCTATCAAGAAACTGCAAAACAAAGTCTTCAAACTGGCTTGTAAGTGAGCACAGCTCAATTTCCTCCTGAGAAAAGACATGGTACATGATTCATTACATGTGCACTTCAATTGGAGCAAATACTAACATACTTCAGTCATTTCAAACTGGCCAATGGAAGGACTACAGTCCACAAGAGGCACACCAGTCACCAGTGCAGAAATTAGAAGCCCAGAAACCTATAAAGACCAGTATAAATACATACGTTACTATATGTAATATAGTACTTACTTACTGCCTGCTAATTCCTATTTACTAATTCCTCTTTCATGCATGTGCATTAATTTTGTTTCATTATCATAGGTACAATAAATATCATGCCCACAGAACTGTACTTATTACAGTGGGTCTAATTATTTAATTGTTCATAGAGGAAATAGGAATGTTGGAGCAATCATTATCAACTTGAGTTGTAATTGGGGTCAGCTTGAGTGAGCCCCACATCAGCAGGACGTCAACTGTGTTTTGTGTGCTTACGCATGCATGCATGGTCTACGTGTATGTACTGAATATATCTGGTATACCTATTTCAATTGCTTGCATATACCACAAACAACTTTCTGACAGCAATATCACAACTTGCACTTGGAAGAGCAGAGGCTACACAGTGAAGAGAGCTACGTACAATGACTACGTTAACCCTTCAGCTGCATGTGTCACAGAGGCTGTGACATCATGAATAATTAATGAGCAAACGAAAGAGAAAAAAATAAGAAACAAAAAGCTACTATGATTGGAGGTAATATCACGTAGAAATGCGCAAAAGCTTGCTGTGCTATAAACACTGGGCTAAATGTCTTATTAGAAGCACTGTAACTGTTGTGAGGAGGGATGAGGATATACATGTACATGACAAAGAGGGCTAGTGTACTGTCATTGAGTGTGTGCATCGTACAATCCGAGCATAGTCTTGGATAACTTACATAATGAAAAGACACTATAAGTGCTGTATTACAAGTAACACTGAGTATTCGGACACTAGAACAATTGTTTAAATACTTAGACTCACTGCAGTGTATACTGATGATGTGGATGTGAATTGATACTCTAAACAAGTTACTTCATTCCTTTCACCTGTAGCCAGAAGCTTTAACAACAGCAGACAACTATTTATACACAATCTAGCAAGCTAATTATGCACATATGTAACCAGCTTATACATACATGTACGTACAAGTGTTTTTCTGAAGTCATTGGGATCAATGCCTGGCAGGGCAAGGAAGAGGAGAGAAAACAGGTGCTTGCGCCCCTCAGGGTATCTAAACAAGAGGAAAAAACGACATATTAATGTTCCACGACCAGCTAGTTTAAAGTCACTACTGTATTAACACACACTGGTCTAGTAGTCACGAACGGACATACTTTCCAGCTCCTCCACTTAGCAGTGCTCTGCTGACAGCAATGACACACTGAAGTGTGGCAGTCACCTGATGTGGTTCAGTCAAGGTTTCTAGTGCTGTGTATGTCCTGAGTAGTGAAATGTCAATTATCACTTTCATATCAACACATTGTAACAGCCTCCTGTTTTCCCCCTCTTCTTCCAATGTCTGCAAGCTCAAAGCACTTGTACATACGTACGTACGTACCTGTTGAGGAGGTCAGGTAGTACCATCTCAGGCCGTACTAGTACCAGATTATGCATGGCAACAGCAGCATCCTGGGTACCCACTTTGCTAAACACAGCCATTCTCATTGCTGGCAACAGGCACTGCACAAAGTTATCCACATCTGTCTTTGTTAGCTTGGCATGATCTGGTGTGCAGTAGAACCAGCTTGGTTTGCTAAAGCGCTCCCTGAAGTAGAAATGATTAGTGCATATATAAAGGATATTCAGTCACTATCTACTACAGAACTGGTCACCACAGGACCAGTGAGACTCACTCTCTAGCTTCATGTAACTATTGTGTGCCATTACTTGTGCATCTGTAAGGAGTAGCCACTTAATTCTATTTCGAAGATAATCATCATTTGTGGCAGTACCGGGTAGAAAACGAACATTATTCCGTCGCGTATTTCGATCGCACCCGCGCGTTCACTACGCTATATCTCGAAACTTCCATTAAGGGCGGGGCTCATACGTGCTGCGTAGAAGCCTCACATATTGACGCTACTACATAGCGCGTATGAGCCCCGCCCTTAACAGAAGTTCAGAGATACGGCGCTTTGAACACGCGTATGTGATCAAAATACGTGACGGAATAATGTTCGTTTTCTACCCGGGACTGCCACATTTTATTTACTTTTGAGTCTTATAACCACACCCTCCAGTGGGAAATTTGTAATAAGTTGTTTGGGGTTTTCCCCCTTTCTCTTGCACTTTGGACTATAATTACTATGTTTGGTTTCCTAGGCCAGCCCTTTGGGCGCCCGCTGTGTTTTATGCTGACTCTATTGTTGGTTTTTCAGTTCAACTGCTATCTGTTGTTATTATCCGAATAAACTGCAGCTCGAGAATATGAGATATTGATAGCGTCACAGACCGTTTCGCTACAAATTTTCAGGAAAGTGCATGCAACGCCTTTAGAAGAATTGCACATTTTTAATTTTTGCATCAACTGAGGCCCTTGACCATGCTCCTCAGCTACACGCAACCTTTTATCAGCCATGGGGCAAACAGAAGTAGATCATGGCCTTCTCACATCTGGAAGAATGTTCACTCGGCCATAAGCTTTTCTGATACTCTCCACAAATGATATTGCATATTCACAAGTATTTATTATTGCACCAGTAATCATGCCCACAAAAATCAACAAAATTTTGTATCATGCAAACATTTCCTGCTATAATATACATGTTTATAAGTATCACTACAGTAACAAAGGTATACCGCAAAATAGTATGAACTTGTCACAATAACCTTCAGTACACACTGCCTTTTGCCTGATACAGACTGCTATGTAGATGACTTTAACTTTGCACACAAGCCTTCCCAATCCAGTTTTATGTTGCAGCCCTGAAAATACTCCCCAATTTTCCCCACGGCTGAGATAAAATAGGGATGTGGGAGGCTTGGGTATGAGTCTAGACAACCAGAATGGCCATGGCAAAAGCCAAGCGATTGTGTGATGTACATGTACTTATTGGTGTACTATCTGCTCTGTGTGCATACATGTACCTACGCATACAGCAAACAATATGCATACTAATTACTTATGCTTATTTTCTTGTTCTAAAACTATAGTAGATAGCAAGACTGCATAATATTTGCAGTGGCACATGCAGACCACACACACGGCGAGCTCTGTAAGCTAATGTCATTCATTACTATTATAACACTTCCTCAGATATACATGTGTACAGCAAGTGACATCATAGATGGTGGAACCGGGGGGGGGGGCAACTGCCCCCCCCCCCCCCAAAATGAATGTTCACCAATAATTAAGCAGGGGAGGGGACCATGACCGAGAGAAGACAGGTGAGTTTAATAAAACCGTAAATGAGTGTAGCCAATTTACCGTGTCTTGAGATTCTGCCCAAGCAGTGATATAAGAGAAACAAGGCTCCAGTAGCATACCGTATAGAAGCAAATTTTCGAGGGGTAAAATGTTCGTGGATTGGTCGTCTGATATATTTCGTGGACCAAGGGTTCTTGGTAGTCATGCAATCACTGTTAGATTGTTTCTCGTAGTAGCGGATAGATTGTGGCTATGCCATGCTCTACTGCTCACTCCCTATTTCAGCTTTTTATTCCACCATGAACTTTCTGTGTGGAGCTCTTTTTGGCGTTTGCTGGAGCTAAAGCACGCGTCTTACCAACATCTCAACTCCTCGTTAGCAGATGTGATGAAGATCGATGGTACTGCTTTTGAGTCAGAGCATCCAGTCAGTTGCTTTGAAGTAGCAGTACAGAGCCATCTCAAATATACTTGAATCAAAAAACGAAGTGCAACTTATGCAGTACCATACATTCTGAAGAAAACAACGAATCCGCTAAAACTGTGAAAATTAAGTGCCTTGAAAATTTGGCTCTGTATACTATGCAGCAGATCAAAGTATATAAAGTTCGCAGCAATGGACTATATACTTCACATCAAAATCCATACAATTATATCGTGCAGTTGCTTCTGTACAATATGCAGGTGTTTGTTGTTCGTGCATTCACAAACTCCACCAACTTTGGCAGCGAATCTACACTTTTTGCAGCAACTCTGCAGAGCCTACAGTGTATTTACATCACAGACAGTGTAGAAACACTGTCTCCAGCAAAAGACAAGTACAGTGCTCCAAAGTAAAGATGTCAACTTTCCATTTTTGGTATCCTTACTCTTACTGGTATTGTGAAGAACTATGAAAGTGAAAGTCACTGCCACATGTTGACATCTAAATGTTATTGCAGCTTCACACCTCATTAGCACCTCGTTAGCTATCCATGTAGGGCTTCACATATATGGCTTCATATACCCTTCTGGCAACAAAAGTGAGCACAGCAGCAAGACAATACAAGCTATAAAGTCGAGTTTTGGATATTTGATAGAATTATACATTTCTAATGAGCAAGAGGAATTTGAGCTCTTAACTAGTAGTAAATTTTGATTTCATTTCTAAACACTTTTGGCCCTCAAAATGATGTACCATCTCCACATCCTTCGGTGTTAGGCCTCCAAACCTGCACCATTGATGTATCCTTATGAGAAGAATGCTATATAGAAGTTTGGGCTCTTAACTAGTATCTATTCTTAAGTTTCTGTCTAAAAACTAAATTCTGAATTAGTACGGTACGAGAAGCCATAGACACAAATTGGATGGCTAACGAGGTAATATTCTCAGTAAAGTCACAGAAGTAATGGAGATCAACAGCTGCCTGGTCAAAACTGACTTCCACTTTCAAACGCTTTCGTAATACCAGAAAAAGTACAAAAGTGAAAAGTTGACATCTTTACTTTGGAGCACTATAGTTAAACTAGATGTACGCATTGCGCAAATGGGGCCTCGTGCAGAGGCATGACGTAAGTTAGTTAGCACAAAACCACACCCACTAGAACGTTTGGGAGCTGCATCGTCCACGCAATTGCTGGAGAAGCTACTACTACACGAATGGGCCTTCAGGAGACGGATGTCTCTGTATACAACACAGTTCCAAGGACCAGTGACGGCTGCTACAGGAGAGCAGAGTTGCTTGAAACTCAAGTTCGTATCGCTCACAATCGATCCGCGTACTGTCCGTCTCCAGCGGTCAGATCTCTGCTGAAACAGAGGCTACACAACTCCAAATCGCGTTGAAGCTGTGGCAAGCCCAACTGGGTAAAAAGAAATAAACGATTTGTCCCGATCTCTAATCCTCCGTGCGCCAGAAGTACAAAGGCGGTATTCATGTAACTGGTAGGACGCCATCTTGAACACATGCTTGCCCCCCGGGCGGCCCCCGGGGCCAAAAGTGTTACAGACATAGATATATATACATACACTAGATCAGATTCGATCCCCACACTGCAATAGTACTTGCCTCGCGCTAAGGCGCTCGCCAATCATGTGACAAAGTAGCCTTGTTCCCAGGCCTTTACCCCACTCGCTTGCAGTAGAAAAAGTGGGGGGGGGGGGAGCCTGGGAACGAGGCTAATGACAAAGAGAAAATGTACCAAGCTCTCTAGTAGCAAAGTGAAACACACATGACAGCCTGGGAATGAGTTAATGTCATGTATTACTGCTTATGCATGAGTATACAATGTCTGCAAAACAATGCTGATGTTTAGGTAGACCCCCCCCCCCCCCCAGCATGAGATGTGCAAAGTACACCTTATTGTACATTGACCCCCAAAGTCATCAATATTCCACCTTTTCAGTCATTGTTGCTGTGTCTACCGCTGCTTTTTTTAGCCGTATTTCGTGGCTGTGATTTTAGTATTTTGCTACGACCTTGTGATTGCGAGAAAACCGCAAATCTGGTTATCTCTGTGAACTGTGCCAATATCGTGACCTATGCCATATCCAGATATGGCACGGTTAACTGTGCCATATGCCAAATATCGGCATACGCGGTGCCTTTCATCCGCCCACGCACCTTGCAATAAAGACCAATTAAAGTTGCATAGTTTGTGTTGCCTAAGCAGCAAAAAAGTGATACCGTACTCATGCGTCGTTAAGTGCATGCGCTTGTATTTCCACAGGAAGGAAATGAGCGTCTAATAGCGAGGTGTGCCTAACAACAAGGTGCGCTTAATTACAAATATTAAATTGGAGTGTGCTTTATTTGAAGTACGTACGGTCCTTGTCAGAGATCAGTTGGAACAGGAGCTTTCTTTTCGATTCGAGAGTATCGTTCGAGGGCACCATGTCTATAAAGGTGCGCTAAATAAAAGATATTTTGATAACAGAATCAAACCAGCGCCTAACAGCGAATATGCGCTTATAAGCAAAGTGCGCTTAACAATGCGTGGGTACGGTAGGTAGCGATCTAACTGAAATGCTAATCAGGGGTTCATTTGAAAAATTGTAGCAAATGTTCTAATACATAATATATGCATACACCACGATATTTCACTCACTTCTTTAGCCTCAGAATGAATCGAAGAGCAAGCTCCTTCAGAAATAAAAGCAAGGCTTTCTGCAGGAAAGAACACATCGGTGAAATGTTACTTGGTAATGCAAGATATTGTGGGGAATACGTACATGTAAGTCTTATGTGTAACATGGACTAGGGTCATAACTAGTGTAGATATGTTAATAAAAATCGGAGTGGCTTGCCCTATAAATAATACTGTTGCTGGAGAAGGTAAAATACCTTCAGCAGGTTGAGATCTCTATGTACAAACATATCGACGGCTACTACTTACTACAGGAGAGCAGAGGACAGGCTGTGATGCTTGAAACTGATGTTTGCACTGTGTGATTTGTGTCGTCTGTCTCCAGAACTCACTCATATCTCTACTCATTATTACAAACACCCCTTAAGTCATTGTTGTGCTATCGCCGTTGAAGAAACCAGAAAGAAGAATTGTGACAATTTGACAGTTTAGCGACTTGCCGATTTGGCACTTCAGCGATGCTCTCTGTCAGCGTTAACAGTCTTGTTACTGTTAAAAACACAGGTATGGTCCACAAAAGCTTATGACTAAGTCTAGGGCAGAGTTTTGAACATATCACTTTGTACACATACAATGGGGCAGCCATTTCTTTTGGAGGCATCCCTATATATGGAGTACTACGGTACCATACTCCATAATAGAGCCTTGCCTAACCTTAATTCACTGAGAATGTGTGTGCACATGTACAGCTACTTACAGTATGCTTTCCAAAATTGGATGGGTGGTAGTACGACTCCAGAGCTATCATTAGCTGGCTTAGGTGCTTCTGAGCTGGACTTCCCCCACCCTGCAGAAAATTGACTTACATGAACATCACTGAAGACATATGTAGGTTTGAAATTTGCATACACGTAGCTTAATTTATAAGGGATCTACAGCTGCTTGCAGTAAGTAAAAACAGCATCCACTTACACTTAGAACTAGCTCCATCTAGGGCATGTAAACAGACGTCTTATAGCTGTATGCATTAATGTACGTGTCATATGCAGATATCACAATGAAATATGAGTCTTACCAGCATGCTAACTATGAGTGTTGCTGCCTTTCCTGCCCCAAAGTAGTTGTTATTCTGTGAAACAGTTCGTAGTTCCTTTGGGCCAACAGGCAGTTGAAAGCTCCTCAGAATACGAGTAAAAAGCTGAAATGTATGATGACAAAGTGTATACAAATATTGCTGTACCACCCCATAACCAAAGTTATGAGTAATTTCTAAATAATTATAGCAATGTACTACATGTATTTGAATAAGCCCATAAACTCCTTTGTTGGGCTCGTGCAATAGGGTATTACGTACTTACATACATGTAGGTAATTTAAAAGACTCTAGTGCAAGGTTTAGCAAATTTCTCAATTTATAAATTAAATTGACAGCATATTCCACCATTTTGGCTTTTCTGAAAGCTTACAGCTCTAGATGCACTGCAGTTCCTACATGTAGTGCTAACTAAATAGACCTGCTGCTTAAATTTAGATTGGCCCTCTCCTACGAATACGCAAGCATAATATGCCTCGCGTGGTTACCAGAGGCATGCATAAACATGTTGTTGCTATGTCTTAAGGCTACACTACCTAAAAAGGACTGTAGAAAAAAACTGGTCTTCAAACATCGCGATATACCTACATACATATATATATTACAAACGCTAGCTGAAATGTTGAGCCCATAGGTCGCGGCAATTATAGTATACTGCTTTCTGCTAGGATGATTAGAGTGTACTTTATCATAAAAGTGAGTTTCCAGAAGCCATTAATGAGCATAAAGAATACAGAGTTACAAGCTAGTGTTGAGACTAGCATTAAATGGAGTCAATACTCCCTTTGCTCTCACTATTGCAAATTATACTACAAAATGCGACCCTTGCACACATTGCCTTGTAGCTTATGGTGTCCATTCAATTATAATTGCCCCTGCTAATACTGTCAATAACGCAACTGTCCACACTTTCCCCTCCCTTCCAAAAAAAAAACAGATTACAGTGCCAAGTGAGAGAAAAAAAGTTTTAAATAAAATAATGTTGTGATATAATGTAATGTACAGGCTTTCTCAGGTCTAATAAAGGAAGAGAATCAATATTCTGAAACTTCAAATGAGCCACTTTTTCATCTGGCTGCTTTCTTTGGCTGAACTGGGGCCACCTCTCCTTCTGTCCGATTGCAACAGTCGCCATTTTTACTGCGTGCCCGAGTGGATGAGTTCATAGACGGATGCTATACAGTATTGCTATTTATTTTGTTGAAGTTTCCGCCCAAAGTAATTGACTGACCATTGCGTTTCATGAGTGCCTTCGCTGTGAATTGGCGAACCTGCTGCAGAAATGACTGACGGTTGCGTTTCACAAAAGCGCTAGTTTTCAAGAGTGCCTTCACGGTGATTTGGCCGGAGTGCCGACTACAAGTACCAAAACGGTAGGCTGGTGCGTGAGTGTAGTTAGTAATTCTATAGAGCGACCAAGTCAGGCAGGGCTCTTCACGTCGTGGCCACAGTATACCTTTGTGCCCTTGACGATTGTAGCCTGACCTTTGAACTTGTCACTGATGAGTACTCTTGTGCTCTAAAAATTCTTTCAGACTGAAATTTATACTCAGTGATGGCAGTGACCTCAGAGCCTCCTGCTAGTTTGGGTTGGCTTTCTTTCAGCTTTGTGTCAGTACAAACAAGGACAAGTAGCTGAGTGTGGACTGTTTCCTCTTACAGAATACCATGATATGTGACCTGATTTGCGAAAACCCAGCACTTCGCACATTTATGAAAATGCATACTTCAAAGACGCTTATCTCGTGAACGCTGTACACTATCTAAATGAAACGTGGACTGTTTATACAGGAGGCGTTACTGCAGCAATAGCCCGGAAATGAAGCCATTCAACCACACCGCAAGGAAGATACGGTGTCGGAGGACCAGCTGTTCCCCTGGACACGTGGTCCTAGGACCAGCGGTCCCCCCGGACACGCGGTCCTAGGACCGGATGTCCCCCCCCCCCATACGCAACCACGAACATTATTTGTCGCTAGTGCATTAAGCCTTTGGCACATAAGATGGCATGCTGTATTACGGAGAGTGCACAGCAAGAAGGAAGTGCTTGTCTATTGCACTTACTGCCAGCCCTGGGATAAGAATAGCAAATGGACTGGCGATTTCGTAGAAGGTGGGGGTACCATGAGCACGGCAAAAGCATTGACCAGTGCTGCATTATTCGGCGTTAGTGCTGCATCAAAGCTTTTCACACAGAAGATGGCATGCTGTATTACTGAGCATGCACAGCAAGAAGAAAGTGCTTGTCTATTTCATTTACCGCCAGCCCTGGGATAGGAATAGTGAGAGTGTGGGGCATGCCATGAGGTTGAGCACTGTAAAAACTTCCGTCAAAGAAACACAAAGTGCTTTTGCACAAAGTGTTTGGTATACTTTTAGTACTTACTGCTTCTACTATTCTTTACTCAATATCACTGCTGAAACCGTATGTTAGTGTATATCCTTCCAGTGGGAGGAGGGACTTGTAAAAATGCTTTGGTCGCAGGGGCGGAACGCGAACTCAGGCAGAACAGCTACAGAGCTACTCTATAATTTCTGCCTCATGATAGTGAGGGGGACAGCTGGTCCTAAGGGGGACATGTGGTCCTAGGACCAGCTGTCCTAGGGGGGCACGTAGTCCTAGGACCACGCATCCGGGGGGACAATTTTAGGGGGGTGACAATGGGGCCGAGTTTGCGGAACTTTCGATCGCACAGCAATTTTCGAAAAATGATGGTCCTACTAAGGCACGTATCACAGAAATGGAGAGAGCTGCAGTCCTCTAGCGTGGAATTCCTTTAGTTAAAGGTTGATACTTGTACTGTACCAAGAAGCTAACCATTGTCGAGATATGACAGCTTGAAAATTGGCAAAAATTGAAAATTTCGTGAAAATGCGCGAAGTGCCGGGTTTTCACAAATCCGGTCACATATATCTCCACCCTTGGTGTGCACAGTTCAAGTCTAATTGAATGTGATACACAAGGCTGGATTTCCTTGCTTACAATGACAATACTTACATTCACTATGCCTTGCAGTAGTGAAACAACCACCTCTACAGAAGTGTTTTGGTAGAGTAATTTGAGATTACCTTAGGCGCTCTAATTATTAATTGTTTTTGCAAGGCGAAGCAATATTAGAAATTCGGTCATATTAGAAATTCTGTCATCACAGCAGTGATGCACAATTGTGGCTGCGACTGTAAATGGAACTATATAAATGACCTGGAACAGCTTGCAAAGTGCAAAAGAACTTCACAGAAGACAGCAACAAGCTAAGGCACCTGTTGTGTTTTTACAGCTACAAAATGGTAAAACAGCTGCAAATTTGGTAAAACAAGTTTGATTGAAGTCTAGACTAGCTGGCTTATCTGTGTATTAATTTGCAAGCAAGCCAGACATCAAAGCAAGGTACCAGGGTAGTGTACATAGGTACAGTGATGTGCGTAGCTAGCTAGCAAGCAACAAAGACCATTGTAGCTGGTGCAATAGTAGGAATTGAGTCTGCAGAGAGGGATGGTAGTGACGCATAATTGGAATTGAATTTTGATGCAGAATTAGAAGGACGCGTAATTAGAGTGCCTACGGTAGCATGAGAATTAGTAGTCATTTGCAGACTGTCCCTCTCGTTTTTCTCCACAGTAGTTCTTCCCAGTCTCACACCATATGCATCTCACTTCATTCTGCAAAAAGTCATGGCACTCGAAGTAGTCAATATAATAACTGTAGCATGCTGTAACCATCTCTGTGATACACATATGCACTATACTAGCAGTGGTGTAGCCAACATAATACAGTATAAAGGTGACTAAATAATTAAGTTAGTATGAATATATGGAATTAAGGTCCCATTAGCCCCTTCTCTTCTCACACCTCAGTAGTCATGGTACTATTATTTAACTAGTAATTACCTCCATTTGTACTATGCACTGGCCCACTGCACGATGCATCAGTACTGTGTGTACTATTTCTGGGCTTGTGTATTTCACTTACTTCCCACAAGGTACCTGCATATGATACATATATGCACTAGTTCTAGCTATGTAGCTACTGTTCATTTGTGAATCAAAACCGGTCCCTTATCGTGCGCCCTTAAATGTGACCACTTTGAATATCAACCGCTTTCCTCTCATTTGGCACTGCAGTTATCCTCGAATAAGTCACAAAAAAAAGAAAAAATGTGTGGGGATGGAATACCAAAAAAAGCAGCCAAACAAGGTAGGAATCAAACCACAATATACTTTTTCACATTGCTGTCCTACATCTTTCCAACCACAAATACACCAGCAATAGCCTTCCTCTAGCATATGGAAATTCTACTCTAACTATTGTTGCACATGTGCCATGCCAGCTGACTGTGTATTGCATCATTATGACTATTAGTGTAATGCAGGACATTGTGGGGCGAGCCTGAGCGAGTGACTGTGCATTACATGATTAGCAAATGAACATATCAAGTGAATGTAATACAACAGTAAATTGATTGCAAGCCTAAAATTGGATGTCAGAACCATACATACACAATCATAATATATACAACTACTTAGCTAATACGCATGACCAGTATTGTCTGTAGTATTGGTCTGTCCTCTGGTCTGTTCTGGTGTTTCTCCTATAGCCTATTGTGATTGTCATGTGAGAAGGCAGGCCCTAGCTTGCGAGCCAGCTAGTCACGCATGAAAATTTGTACACATTATGCACGCTGGAGAAGGTACAAGAAATGACTGGCCTTAGCCTCAGGAAAGTGATACCGTATAGCGACAAATTTTCGAGGACCAAAAGTTTCGCGGATCGACCTACGGTAAACTTTTCGCGAAATAATTTTCGAGGATCGCGGACAAGGTGGAGCCACGCCTATTTTAAACCACGCCTCAGCTCAGGAAACTTCTTAGCGTAGTGTCGGATGGTTGCAGCCACTCCGTACTCCGCTGCACGCTTTCCTATTTTCGCCTTAGGTTCGGCAGAAACCTTTGTGTAGTGGTATCTTTTCCTGCAAAAATTGTGGTCCGCTCTTCGATTTCAAGCACACCTCTCACTTCCGCGTTTGCCGATGCAATGGAGGACGACGGTACTGCCTTTGATAGAGGGCCAAGAGGATCTGGTAGCTTGGATGGCTTGTCCACGCTACGAAAAGAGCCATGATCCGCTTATGAAACTTTACACGAGCCAGTGACGTTATGTAAAAATTCAAGGGTATAATTTTCGTGGTTCGAGCGAAATCCACGAAAACCGCGAAACTTTTACTCCTCGAAAATTTGTCGCTATGCGGTATCAGATTCTCTGTCTGCAACACATCCAAGGTTCGGCCATGTCTGCTACAGGAGAGTGAAAAGACAGACTCTGCCACTTTGAAGTACCGTTCGCATCGCTCGATCGTTCCGTCCGTCTCCAGCACTCATATCTCTACTAATGCGAAGGGTAAACAAACAGCACTAACCTTGGAGCTGTAGTATGTCTCTCTTGGTAAAACTATGCAATAGATTTGTGTCTGACTCTTCGTGTGCCACAGCTTTCCAATTTCGAAGACGGTATACTCTGCACTCAGCAGAGAAGCCATTTTTGCCACGTGCCTTGCTACGTAATACATAATACGCAAAAATAGACCGAGATTCGGTAAGACGTACGTACCAAACATATATATATATTATACAGACACGGGGGCCCAGCAAAATCGCCAGGTTTGGGGCTCGCTCAGGCTCGCCCCAATAACTTTGTATTTCAATATGAACAGTTGCATTCAACGCTCCATTAGGTCTCTCCTAGCAACACATGCACTAGAACCATGACAACAAGCTCCTTGAAAGCAGTATGGGTTAGTGTTTAGAGCCACCAAATATAGAACCAGCTTGTTGAAACTAGGTGTTATGAAATATGCAATCGCCCACGCAGAGCAACAACAGCTGTATTTAGCTTGCTGAGCATAGTTCTGAAAGATACACAAAGAATTTCAGTTTCCCTGGCCAAATTACTGAGTCAGTACTGTAGCTCAGGTTGTTCCAGAATTGAAGATGAAACAGGCTGATCCACTCAACAGCTGTATTCAGCTCGCTCAGTGGATGATTCACAAATATGCTCTTGTAAATACTCATATGAACTTACCTGAGGCATGTATGGGGTCCAGTCAATGTAGCCGATATTGTCTTTAGCCAGACGAACAAAGAGCTTGACACAGAACTGTATAAGGAAAAGATAGTAATGTGTGAAGAGCCACTCTTTAATTCAATCCAAACATCAATACATACATACCTCTTCTGCAGATGTCACACTGTGGGTAGCCAACCAGACAGTTATGAACTCCTTAAACCACAGCCTGCAGGTATAATGTACAGCATACTTACTTGATCTAATTATTTGAACATTTAACTGGATACATGTTTTGCATTCAACTTTGACATTTTTGTGTTTTTGTTTAATTTGAGACATACCATATTTTGGCTAATTAAAAACAAATCGGTGAGTGATACGGCGAATCGGTGATCAATTCAGGTGAATTGGTGAGCTATACGACAAAACAGTGACCGATTCAGGCAAATCAGTGAGCGAATTAGTGACCATTTCAGGTGCATTGGTGAGTGATGCAGTGAATTGGCGAGCGATACAGAAAATCGGTGACCGGGCCACCATAATGCTTAGCCTAGCTCAGATAATTAGAGCAAATACAATACCGTCACTAGTGGTTGACTGCTGAAATTTTACACATAGATCTGTAAGTGTCCACAATTAGCTTATAATAAATTTACATATGTATTTATAGTCTACACTCAGACGTGTGAGTATTGCACAAAAAAGGTGGAGCTTCCAGTCTCTGAAGGTCATTACGTAATCATTAAAATGGCTAACCAAAAAAGTGGAAATTCGATGTTGAATTTGAGCAATAGCTTTATATTGGTACGTATGTATGTTTGGTATGCGTTGTTTTCCTTTTGTACAGTATTTGAGCAAGAAACTCAGTTTGCGGGAAATTCAGCAAGCTAGCGAGCATCTGTGTGGGCTGAAGTAGCCTCGTTCCCAGGCTCCACTCCCCCCCCAGCTTTTTTACTCTCTGCGAAAAAAAGTTGGGGAGTGGAGCCTGGGAACGAGGCTAGGCTGAAGCCAATTTCAGAATTTCTCTCACCCCATCCAAAGATAGCTCTGCCAATGAATTTATTCTGCTAGTACTTTTTTACCTTTAGTGTATGTGACAGAAAACTGAACACTGTAGCTGTCCTCCGTATGGGGGGAGGCAATTAATTAAAAGGGTAATTAGCGTGGGCCGGCTGCCACTATACAAAGCTTTTCTTGAGGAACACCAGCATAATTCAGATATCAAAATGAAGTTCAATCTACGTAAAGGTGTTCAATGCAAACTTCCTATTCATAGTTAGTAGTACTATAGAATAACCATTTACATCGAGGTTGTAACTGCCAAATAGCAGTCACAGCTAATTTTCTCATCCCATCCAAAAGATTTTACCGATTACAGGTTTTCACAACCATCTAACACGCATTCTAAAGACAGAAGAAAAACGTTACTAGGTTTTATTTGGTTGAGGAGGGGGAGTGCCCCCCCCCCCCCCCATGCTTCCCACAGTTCATTCTCAGGTGCATGAGAGAGTATGCTGACCCAAAGGCCAATTTCTATAGTTTCATGATCCAAATTCTGGCAATTATAGTGTAGCCGTACCCATTACATCTGCATCTCAGATACTTTAATACACCCTCATTAATTTTGTAGTCAGCCACCGTACTTACACTTTCACACATAATTACCTGAGTAATATAGAGTAAGTAATAAATACTTGGACGACAGGTATAATTGGACGTGCTAGCGCCGTACACATAAATTACCGGAAGTGGGCGGGGCCTTCGATCGATACTACAGACCCTTCGCACTCTGAGTTCCAAGTTTGGTGTTCCTCCGTTGCTTGGTTCTGGAGCTATAGCCTTCCAAAGGTAAGTCCGAATATATCACAGATCGAACAATCATATGTATTGTCGGACTCCGTTCCCTGTCTCTTCTCTAAAGCAACTGTCGGTGAGATTTCTGTAGCATTGGGAAGCTCCACGACCCTGATGCTGCACGCCAACTTTTCGTAGTTGTAACTGCCTCGAGCACTGAGTGGCGTTGCTGAATGTGAAGCAGGGTCACTCTATCTATGATCGAACAGTGATTTTAGTATTTTTTTTGCCGTAGACACCCTAAAATACCTGCTAGCACAACGATATGGCTATCAGTGGATTGTACGGGTCCTTAGCAGCATAACAGTGCAAGTCCGATGTTTATACGTTGCGGTTCTCGAGATAGAGCTGTTTGTCTACAAACTTCAGCATCATCTTCATTGAACATGATACTGTTTTTAATGGATGAAAGCAGGCAAAACAGCTCTATCTTTGGAATGCCACATCGTATAAACATCGGACTTGCACCGTTGTGCTGCTAAGGACCTACTGATAGCTGTATCGTCATGCTAGCAGGTGTTTTAGGGCGTCTGCGGCAAAAAAATATGAAATCCACTGTCCGATCATAGCTAGAGTGACCCTGCTTCACATTCAGCAAGGGTCGTAGCTAGAGTGACCCTGCTTCACATTCAGCAAGGCAAGGCTAAGAATGGCATCATCAAGACAAATAGACACTTGTGCAAGTACTGAATTGTATTTAGTCCTTGACAACAAATGGTATTCAAGTCATAAATTCATGTATGTGGGTGATGTAAAATGCACTTTCTGGTGAGCATTTCGCCAGATTTAAATTCCACCACTATTTTACTTTGGACTATTCCACTAAATATAATTTCCACCAAATTTTTCGGCTAGATGGTATGGCCATATAATTAAAACACACACAAATTCAATTTATACTATCTCAAAACTCACCTAAATCCACAGTTATGTTCTTGGGGTGGCAGCAGGGTTGGTAGAAACTCAGATAACAGGTTTATGGACTCCACCATAGAGAGATCAAAAGGGCACATCAATGGACTCCACTCATCAAGCATCTCCTGAGTACTCTCTAGTGGAAAGTAGCTGTAAGAGACAATCGCATATCACACAGCTCCTCGTGTACAATGTGTCAATAAAAGTAGTACAAATTTGTGCTAAAGTATGTTCAAGAGAAATTTCTTTTAGCTCACATTTTTTTTTACTTTCCTGTATTCCTCACTTTAATTTCTTAGCTATGCACCATACAATGTATAATAAACCTACACTCTTGCTTGCGACACCACCAAATGAACAGCATTTGTAGCATGGCTGCAAGGTACAGAGATAAAGATAAAGGTAGAGATATTCAAAGTGTAATGTGGGCATGCATTATTTTTCTGTCACTGTAAACACATTAATAATATTGCCTTACACCGAATATATCATCATTCCAAGCTTTTGGTAGTTTGAGTAGAAGACTCGCTTCACAAGCTCATACAGCGGCTGCCATGGAAGACACAAATCCTCTCGCGAAAGTAATCGCCATTTCCTGTAATTAAGATAGCTATACATTAATCTCTGTATAAAATACCTTATTTGTCTCGGCACTTGACATTAGGGTATATGTACTGAAGGTACCATACACTGTATTTCAAATAATAAAGATCATGATATGTACATGTATATGCACTGGTAGATCTACGTAAAAAGCACATGGTGTGATAGTAGCTGAAATGATTACTTAGATTGAAGCACATACTTGAGGAGCTTTCCAAGCAGATTACCCCAACTATGCAAAAGCGGCGACTCCAGGTTAGGAATAGTCACCAGTCCATACAGCAGTTTCACCAACTTAAGGTGGTCCGCCTTGGAGAACTGGTACCCATATGCTCTCAAGAAGCTGCAACAAAAATTAAAGACAGCGTAAAAATAGAACAAACTACCATGATCATGTATGATGTTCACGATATTACATGTACTTAGCGTAGACTGTACATACAGTATTAGGTGACTTGTAAATTTACCACTGATGCTCTGCCATTAATATTCACTACATGCACCCAGGCTATAGTTGTGGTTAAGAACAAATTGAAATACCAGTGTTCCCAGACCACTCATTTCCGCATGGTCTGGTCACGAGGCTAACATAGGCACCACTATCTACCCCAACTGTCTTGCATTACAAGTAGGACTAGTATAGAATTTGTCAATTGCAGGAGTAATGTACTCCAATTCTCAGTACAGCAATGCTACATCTCTTTTTTTTATTAGAAATACCCACATCTGTTTCTCTGTAAAATGTTTTGAGTAGCTAACCTCAGGGAGTCTTATTGAACTTACATAATAGTTTTGACTACAAGTTACACAATTCTAAAATTGCGCAATGAGACCTACGCAATTTAAAAATTGCGCAATGAGACTTCCACAAATTAAAATTGCACAGTGCGTCTACGCAATTTTGGAATTTTAAAATTGCGCAATGCCGGCAATTTCTAGATTGCGCAAATTTCCAAATTGCACGGAACATATGTTTTTTCGATACTGGTGTCGGAAAATGGTTGGACCCATGGTGGGACCCCCTGGCCCAAATTTTCTAGGACAAACAGACTGGAGGTCCAATCATACATGCAAATTTTTGGACCACCCTCCCCCCCCAAGAAAAGTGGACCCTTTGAGTGTCTCAAAGTGCTATTTATGATGTGTCACTTTCTTCGGCGTACGGTTTAAAGCGATATTTTCGAGTTTTAAGCGAGCAACAATACCCAGATCTGCAGGTACTGTATAACTTTCAAGCCCAATATTTGCAACTTACGGTTACCAATCCAGGTTTGGTAAGTTGCTTTGTACTTGTGTTTATTAGCTTACCATTACTCCCTGTAGAAGAGCCCAACTACCAGTGAACTGGAGCTGGAAGTGGCTAAAGTACAAGCAGAGGCTACTGCAGAGGAGACTAATTCAGATGCGGAGGGGGGTGAATCACAAGCAAACATCGAGAGAGCGATTAAGAGCAAGCTATCCGGAATCCTTGCTCTGTGGAAGAAGTTATTTGACAAAGCCTCTGAGAATATCAAGGGAGCGCTACAAGAAACACCGTGACCACATGAGGAGCCAGCCTGAGATTTGTTCATTCCAGTGACTACTGTACATATAATATACTGCAACTAATTAGGATGCCTTTATAAAAACACCCTTCTCTTTCACAAAACTTGCTCATCTAGACCGTTGCTTAATAAAAGCACTCCCCAGTACAAGCACTTCAGAGTGACCATGCTAAAACTGCAGTCAAGAATATTTATAATCCTACTAAGTGAAAGGTACATTAAATACATAACCATCAGGATGACAGTTTATCATTTCTATAGGGATATGCTCTGGACAGTCTGGTTCTTCTGTGTAACAGCCAGTGTCACACAAAAAAGGGTGACAAAATGATGGCCAAGTGGACAGGTCCATATGCAGTGGCTAAAGTTTTGGGAAAAATTCGTTTCGCCTGAAGAATCGGAAAACAGGTCATGTGCTGATGAAGGCTATCAATGCAGTAAGACTGAAGCAGTATCACATGCCAGCAAATGGAGACAACACAGACAACACAGGCCTCCTCACAAACCCTGGAGTGATGACATCTCATCCAGAGCAGACATCAGACGGCCAACCTAACCCTACCATAAGTAAATAGTATACCTGAGGAATCTACAGGCTGCTACTGCAGCGATAGACTACTAGCCTTGTCCCAGGCTCTCCCCTTGAACGAGGAAAAGACAGAAGATAGCCGCTTCCTTACGTGAGTGCCTTCAAGGATAGAAAGGACTTACATGTAATTGTATGTGGGCATGTGCACAGTTGTAGCAAATTTATACTGTACTACATACTAAGCGCTGAAACAATTCTATGGGAAAGGTGGGAAGCTTAGCAGTCTGTCCCCACTACACAATTTGACAAAAGATACCAGGTTCTCCCTCACTTATTCCAACTTAGAATATTTTGGTCGCTGGCATTCTATACCATGAACACACTTTCCTACAATACAGTGCTCTCATCCCCGGTTCATCAGAGGGTCTTGGCATCCCTGGTCAAGCAGAGGGTCCTGGAGGAGAGGACCTCAGCAATGATTCTCCCATCCCTGGTCAAGTGGAGGGTCCTGGCAGAGAAGACCTCAGCAACGATGCTCCCATCCCCGGTTCATCAGAGGTTCCTGGTGGAGAGGACCTCAGCAATGATGCTCCATCCCTGGTCGACGGAGGGTCCTGGTGGAGAGGACCTCAGCAATGATGCTCCCATCCCTGGTCGACGGAGGGTCCGGAGAAGACCTCTCTAGATTCTCAGAAAACAGCTGCCTTGCATGATCCTGCTTTGTATCAGTTGTGGTTCACTGGTGCTGTGCATGCTGTGCACAGGTCTAAAGATGATGATGTTTGTGAATCAGATGTAAGTACATACTATCAATTCATTTACAAGTACTGTACTGTACTGTTACTGTGCATTCCACTTTTCAGTTGCATACAAACCCAGAAGAGTACGGTTTCAGTAAGGATGTAGACGTAGCACTGTGGCTAGACTGTCGTGCATACTGTAGAGAGTCAAAAGGGTTTGTTACTGTTGATGGAAGCCTCCACAAAGAGTATAAAGAGTTTCGAGCCGAGAAAATGTTGAACGGTAAGCAGGGCTCCAGAAAGAACTCCTACACTATTGGTGTACAAGACAGAAGCTCACCTTCACATGGACTGTGCAAAAGTGTGGCCGCAAGTACATCAAGTTGTTTGGTCACAAAGTTGATAAATTATGTGCATGGGTGCATGCAAAGCGAGATCTCATGGATCAAGAGGGGTGGAAAACTGAATAGAATCCTCATCTTGATAGGGACCATGGTGACGAGAAAGCAGATTGCAAAATTACATGTGTGCAAATTCCAGTCGAGCCGATGTCTAAACTAAAAAGACGACAACAAAGAGGGCGAAATATCAAAAGTTTGACAACAGTTCCCGTCCATTCGTGGATTTCAATCAACACTTCCTGGCCAAAGATTGTTCAAACCAGAGGCCTGCACTGCGCAACTGCAGAAGCTTGCTATGACTCGGATACTCGTGTCCACAACAGTAACATTAAACAGCTGGGAGGGAGAGACTGAAAGTGACGCTATATGCGTATGCTCATCAAGGTCTTGATATCAGAGAGTCAGTAGACTCTCTATGTAGGGATGGCACCGACACGCCCATTACGTAATACAAAACAAAAGCCTCCAAATCTCTGCTAAAAATAACATATAAGCTTTTACAGGCACCTAAACTTCATATTCGGGTGTTTCTGCAACCAACAAGACTCCCAAAGTTGCCAAAAAGCATCGGTAAACTGGAAAAGCGGAAGGTAGCTAGACTACCAAATTGTTCATCTTGTTGTTGTTGTTGTTGTTCTCGTTCAGTGAGGCTAACTCAAATTTGGTTCAATCAATCACCGTAGTTTTAGCACTAAAAAAACGTGCGTTTCAGCGCAAAGGTCCACGACAACATAGCATCTTCATAACTATAAAACGGAACTCGAAAGCAATACACAGTACGCTCAATCTGCAGTTGAACGTTGGTCGGCATTTCAATAATTTTGTACGCATGCGCACAATGTCACATGACATGCACTTGGCTACAACATGGATATTATAGACTCGTAAACAGGATTGGAAACATTGCGTTCATGCGTCACATCACGGTTTTGCCGGATGTGTAACTTCCTGCATGGGTGTGGTCAGACATCTAATAGATTAGACGTGCGTTATCTAGAGTGAAAAAAGCAGGATCATGGATGCGACTGGATCCGACTCTTCGCTGAACAGCACTGCGAACGGTAAGTATACTACAGTAAGACTTATAGGTGTCATGATTAGTTCATTGAGGTTAGGTAGGAACGAACGACACCACAGTACCTTTACAGACTCCCATCCCTATTTCTTTTGACATTTTTCCAACCGGGTCTTGTTACATGGAATGACAGGAATTAGATTGTGATGTGTACATCCAGTTTTTCGAAAGCACTCTTGTATGATTATAATCTTAGTCGCAACTGGATTACATTATGCTATTGGTCAAAGATAGTAGTGTGTTGTTACAGGTGAGATGTCATTGTACAGGTGGGGTTGGTTGGTGCGTGCGGTAGGATGTGGAGTGGGCCTTATATATTGAGTCCAACTACAGTGTATGCGGCTGTGTATGATACGTTATAGTGTGAGGTCATGTGTGTTGTAGGTGTAAAGTACAGTCGTTTGTTGGTTGTGGATATGGCTGGTGTGGCATGTAGGGGATTGTGGTGTGCCATTAGAGCTATTGACCCCCAATATGCATGTATGCATATAGCTAGCTACTCAGCGGATAGGATCAGATGATAGCTAAACAGCAGACGATATACTAGTGTTAGCAGGGACAGCTATGGTTCAAGGTCCACCATAAACATCTGAAAGGCAATGTGGGCGAATTTAAGATGCCTGATGATCGTGGGGGTGTACAGCAGTGGCGGTACCAATTCCATTTAATGCGCATCATGGAGGTTAGTATGGTCTATAATGGTCTAGCAGTTGTATCAGTGTTCTTACTGTTGTATCACAGCTACAGCAACTTACTTTGGGTCCGTCATAAAGCGTACTCCAAGTATCATAATCGTCTAAGCAGAACAGCTCGTGCTCGAGGCTGCGTTTCCGGTGTAGGCGTAACCACCATTTAATACGCAGAACGGAACGGAACAGAACGGCGTATAGCAGCAAGTGCTTGCCTCAAGCGCTTGAGAATCTCTGCTGAACGGTTTGATTTGTTTGAGAACGCTATGGTGTGGGTGCAATAGCCCGGATCCAGTAGCGCTTCTTCGCGATTGAATCATTGTAATTGCTTCAGTCATTATTGTGCTATGCTCCCAGAAGAAAGAAGAAAGCTGAAGACAATTTACCAGTTTAGCAACTTGCCGATTTGGCACTTCAGCGATGCTCTCTGTCAGCGTTAACAGTCTTGTTACTGTTGAAAATACTCGAGAATGACAGGTATGGTCCATATCACTTTGTACACGTACAATGGGGCAGCCTTTTTTTTTTGGAGCCATCCCTATATATGGAGCACTACTGTACTCCATAATTGGTGAACCAATCAATTTTTCACAGTTTATATTTCCATGTTTAACAGGTAGCGATTACCCTTTCAAGTCCTAGAGATGATGAAAAGTTTGCAGAAAGCAGATTTGCAGAAGAGCAGATTTGCAGAAATGCAGGTTTGCAGATTTGCAGAAAAGCAGATATGCAGATTTGCAGAACAGTTAGCTACATGTACATTTATGTAGCTAACTGCAGAAATGCAGGTTAGAGTTGCAGATTTGCAGAAATGTGGATTTGCAGATTTGCGCAGTACACTAAAGCAATATTGCTCATACCACAGAGTTTTTGAATAGCGAAAAAGTACATTAGTTGTACACATTATGCAAAAAAAGCCAAGGAATGCTATATCAGTACAGGATGGGTTTTATAAATAATTTTGCTTCATGTGTGAATTAAATTGAGGGCACACTTTCTAAAGTGTCTACAGGACAGAAAGCTGGAACCATTTCTATCCCAGAATATACGAGCAGGAAGGCCTTGTCAGAAACAAGAATGTGGGTTTGTATTGTACGTGCCGGCTACAAGATGATGCATGCTTATGCACAGAATGGTTCCATGAATCCTGTGTCAGTGAAGCATACCAACTGAACTCTCATAGGTAGCAGTGGTTCTGCACAGCATGCACCTAACTAAGACTCTACAAGGTTATTGTGTTGTCTCAGTGTTGTAAGGCCATACCTACTTGATTATATGTTTCTCAGATCCGGCAGGTCTATTTTTGGAATTTCCAAAAAAAAAAAAAAAATTGTGATTTTTCTTTTAAGAGCCAATAAAAAGCCTAATAGCTCCAGTAGAGTGCTAGTACCGCAGCCTTTCTTCACCATTTTATCCGCTAGAAGCCTGTACTGTTGCTGTTCAAAGATTTCAGACAGAAAACAAGCCAGTGCGCGCGATCGCGATTAGCTCCACCTACTTTTGCCGCCACGCCCACAACTTTAAATGAGATTCATGTTTCCTTCTTTTTTTTTCTTGGCCTGCCACCCGGGTCCCACTCCAAAATTCAGTTGTCTGAGAAACATATAATCAACTAGGTATGGCCTAATTATTAGTACCGGTATGTAGTATCCTATGCATTATGGAAAAGTCTAGTGCATAGTTTGCCAATAGATACTATATAGTATCTATGTTTAGTGTAATTATTATGCTTTCAGTGGGGAATACATGCACAATAAAAGACCCACAAGTCAAACTCTTTTACAAGAATTATGTGGTGCTTAGGTAGCTACAGCATCACCAACAGTAAGTACAGTGACTCTGTTCCTCTGAGCATGAGAGACTAGCCAGAAACTGTTAATGCAACCTTCAGTTTATTACGCGCATGATGGGACATGCCTCAATCCCCAGGGAACGTTGCAGGATGATAGGGGGGAGGTCCATTTATCCTAGGATAGCAGGACCGTAGGGGGGGGGGGGGGGGGTCCAACCATCCTGTGACATCGGCACTCAGTATCATCCCCAGCCATTAAGGCTATGGAAATCAAGACCATAACATTGTTGGAAGCTACATAAGCTTACCTACTGAGCCTATTCGTCCAGTAAAGGGCACCAGGCCATAACTCCCTTTTCTGTACTGCCACGCTCAGATTTTCCTTGATTTCATCAAGTAGTTTCTTGGCCTCATCCTCCAATCTCTTGCTGTAGGGCAAATATTTACTGTATACCAAGGGCTTTTGGTAGATCAGTCCTTGGGTTTCTTCGCTTGGTACGTTTACTGCACCTATATGCCTACTAGCCATATCGATCAGTTAGCAGCACGCTAGCAGCACACTAGCGCCATAGATTATCTATGCTAGCGCTGATCGAGATACACGTACACATTTTTTTTGCGCTGAATCAGCAATGTTGTCATTACTACGCTCCACCCATATATCCACGCGGAGGCCACGCGTACAAATATTATGGGCCATGAAGAGACCTCGGGGACTACCCAGACCCTCGAGGGTCTAGGTACCCGGAGACTAGCTGCACCCTTCGGCAAGTTACAACCAGCGTCTAGCTCCCAGATCCCTGCAGCATGAGCAAGATCTATAGGTGGTTTATGTACCTACCTTCGCTGTAGACCTTTCTATTTTATCCTCCGATTTTTCTGTGTGTGTCTGTACCTTCACTGTGCATCCTAGTACAACCATCATGGAATCAAGAGTGCATAATAATATCTATTATGCACTCTTGATGGAATGGAAATATATAATTATACTAGCATAATAGGTTAAAGTTTAGGCATGATTCACTGATTGTTTTATTCTTTTTGCAGTAAAGCTCACAAAGAAATTGAATATTATGGAGTACAGTAACTCCATGTTATGTATAGGGTGGCACGGGGGGAAAAATGGCCGCCACATTAAATGTGTACAGAATGATAAGATCAAAAGTCTGCTCTAGATGTACGCATAAGTCTTTATGAGCCATACCAGTCATTCTCGAGTGTTTTCATCAGTAGTAACCCATTATTCTGTGATATAGCTATACACGAGCATGCACTTTCAACATGCACTTTCAAACAGTTAGCCACGTGCAGGATGTGCACATCACGATTGCCTTCCTATTATCCTGATGTCCTCCCCACATTGGTATTTCAAACTCTGACACCTATTTCACTTGTTACAGTGCCAGTTGCATTTTTGCCAAGTGAGAGGAATTAACTAACTTTCTAACTTTCTATTTCACTTGTTACAGTGCCAGTTGCATTTTTAAAAGACTCAAGGAGTTGAAGAACCAGCTTGGAAAGAATAATTTATTTTCGTAGAGCCCACAAGGGACTTTGACGAAAGGCTAAACTCAAAATCCTAGATAAAACCCTGAGAGCTAAGTAGCTGTAGAAAGCTGTGTTTGAGGACAACAAATAAGATCACCAAATAATTATATTGGACACTTAATATCATCAAAAATTCACATAATGTCCAAAAATCTTCAATTTGCTAACAGTGTCTCAATTTATTTTAAATGACCCATTCATAGCTACCACCTTAATATAGACACCAAGCTTCAGATATTGGACATTTCTACCTATTTATGTACATATAACCTTTGGCATGAAAGTTAATCAGCAGAAGTACAATTCAGATAAACTGCATACATCATTACATTAAGGAAGTTTAATACGAACTTTTGAAGTTTGTCTACAAAAAAGCTAGTGCTGTCCAATAGGAATTGACACCTTAGGCAGCCTCAGGGGTACATCAAAATTTGTTTGCAAACTCTATGGAGGTAGTATATAGTAATGGTATCTGGATGATGGTACTTATACCTTAAATAGTGTTTCCTTGAGAAATTTTTAAAGTCCCCACAATTCTTAAATGTCCTCTAGAAAACCAACTATATGAATAAACCTCACCTTTGACAAGAGTCATTACACCATCCAACAGTAACATTTCTTTCTGTTTTCTCTATGGGAGACAGCACATATATGGAGCATCCTGATGAAATTTTTTACAAAATTTATCTCGCAAAACAACTGTACGCTTGAATTTTTTTCTATGGAATGTTCAGCAATTATAAGTGTCCAATATAATATGGTGAGTTTATCCTACAGCCATCGGTGCTACGGGAGAGTAGAGAGTTGGGTTGTGTCGCATGTTTGCATTGCTATGTCCTGTGTAACATCATTGCTCGTGAAGTTATGTACGGTAGGTAAGTCCTGGAAGTTTAACTATAGCATAAAGCCTTGACTAGCCTCTTACTAAGTAGCTTCATACCCCACACCACAACTTTCTTTACAACATACGAATAAAAGTTGTAGAGAGTAGACAGGGAACAGGGCTTACACATGCGTAGATGTATATCTACAAGTACAGATCAGTGTCAATTCTTAAACATACAGATAAGTTATCTATCAAAAAAATTGTTAAAGTGTGGAATATACAGACAGTGTGCATAATAAGCAGTCTACATAATAATTCTTTTAAGTAGAAATTTCACATTCTATGGAAGCATTATTTATCTCTAGTTCAAGTTTCTCAATTCCACAGCTGGTAAAATTACATGTAGAAGCAGCAATTCCTTCTTGCACTAAGTACATACAAGGAATAGGTATTTGAAAATGAAGGCTAATAGGATCTGCTTTCCACCCAATAAACTGAATCATGTAGGGTTTTGATCCTAAGCCAAATGACACACATAAACTGTGCTTGACTACAGAAACAATTCCTAAATCCACATGTTTAATGGCTGGCTTTAGGAGCGCTTTCACAGCAAAGAATTTGTTTTCATCATACACTGCTCTCACGTATGGTGAACCCATCCCAACCTTAGGAATATACTCTTGGATCATTGGAAGTAAATCTTCTCTCTTGAGGCCATGTAGGAGATGAATCAGTAAATCTACATCCCGGGACGTGCAAAGATTCATGTACACAAGAGGAGTCACCAGACCATCAGGAGATCGGCGGTCTCGAAGTGAATTCACATCAATCAGTGGTGTACCATCAGGACATCGCAATTGTACAAGGTAGTGGTACAGGTCTGGAAATGACTCTTGCCCAAGAAGCTCTGTGATATCGAGAAGAATTTTTGAAAACTCAATACTATCATCATCAAGCTGAGCTGCAATGTCATCAGCTTCCGTGGCTTCACTAGCAGCTTTTAACTCTTCACCTGCAATACGAAAATAGAGCTTAGTGAATAACATACTCGGAAGTTTTGCATGCACAGTGCATTATTGCCAAGTGGGAAGCGTGGCAACTAATCGTGTTGCATGGAGACCCCTCGTATGTATGTATGTAGGTATATATATATGTAAGTAACGCTACAGGAATGCAATTATTGCAACATATTGCCTGTGGTTCATGCACATGCAGTAGAGCCAAGAGCATGCACTACCATAGAGTTGCCATGCACAGAGGCGACAGCGATTGGGAAGGCCATATGCACAGCAACCCAGAGGAGTGGTAGCTAGGAGAGGGGACATCGGTGGGTGGTTTATCGTCAGCGGGTAAGGCTGATTCAGCAGCAGGAAAGTGATGACAGCTATTCTCAAAGCCTCAGACTGGTCGAATGGTCAGCTGAGCAGCGTAATGCAACTCAATTCCCGCGAGGCCCTCTGCATGGACTACCATGTATGCACTAGTAAATAGTTATATGACCAGTGAATGGCCAGGCCAAGGTGTGGTCTACAGTAAGTCTATTGAACTCTGTACATATAACTAACTTCACAATAGTAGTTTGCCTAGCTCAACTGAAGTAGAGCATTAGCCTCGTTCCCAGGCTCCACTGCCCAGCATTTTATGCACTTCGGAAAAACACAGGGAGGGCCATCAAAGTGCAAAAAACGCTGGGCAGTGGAGCCCGGAACGAGACTAGCAGAGCGTGTCATTTAGCCTGCTACCTAAAGTTACAGGCATAATATAAGACCCCATATTGATTAACACACACTGATAATGAGCCAGAACATTCCTCGTAGGTTTTCTGCTTGTCTGCAAGGGGTGTCACTATTGGACAACTGGACTGGAACTTTGTGTAAATCACCACAGCAATCTGTAGCTCAAAGTTCGCCAAGATAGCTATAAGCGAGTAGGTGTGCTGCAAGACTTCCAGATAAGTACCTGTATAGAAAAGTACTGATCATGGCTGGGATCGGCCTTTTTGCACCCGCTTACCAATAATTGATCAACCCTGTCTCTGTAGCACAAAACACGGTGCTGTAGCATTAGGCAACTTTATCAACTTACAGAGCTCTTATAAGAGCACTACAGGTGATCCTAGGACCGAGATGGTAAAATTGAGCTAGCCGTTCTACTTGCTTGTTTACTTGTATACCAATTTTTATCACATGCATGTCCATTCTACTATTAGCATTCTGCCAAGCATTCTACCTACTTGGCATTCTATTAAGCATTGTACTGCCATTGTTCTACTGTTCATTCTACTACAAATTCTGCAATTAACCTTTTATTGAGCATTCTACACTTTACTTCCACTCTATTGCACATTCTATGTGCATCCTGCTATTGGAACACACATGCATAACTAACCGAGCTAAAAATTGCTTATGGTAAAAGGAGAGGGTGTGAACATAGTTACTTTTATTCTAATAATTTTTGATGTTTGGTGAGTCCAGTCCAGTAGTGCAGTCCAGTTGTCCAATCCAGTAATATAGTGACACCTGTCTGAAAGCCTACAAAAATGTACCTGAGCTTTTTTTTACATGAGGTATGTAAAAACCTACATACTTACGAGATGGATCTGAACAATATTTCTCCTCTAAATTCTTAGCAACTCTTCCTTCTAGCATCTTGCAGCGAAGTACATCAGCCAATGCTTTCCAGGTAGCAGGAGGATCTTCTCTCTTTAACCATAAATTGATCATGTCAAGTAAACATATATGTGCATCAAAGGGATGGTCATTGAACGACTTATCCAGGATAGCTCGATCAAAACCCAGATGAAGGAACACATCATACCACTGTGGAAGCATGTTATCTAGCAATACAGAGTAGACTTCACTTGCTGTGGGTACTGCTGGAACAACAGGAACTGCAGAAAAAATGCATTTACATTTACTAAGCAACAATAATTAATCAGAACATTATACAAAGAAAAGTCCTATCAGAAAAAGGAATTAGTACGAGGAAGCCAAAGCCATAAATACAGCATTACCTTCACTTTCAGTTCCATTTGCAGCTACTGAATTCATAATTTCAGTTGCACCCTATAATTGTATACAATAAGAGAAAGAACCACTTAAAATGCAACTATAACAAGTGCCAAAAGGTACTACTGTTGGTATAGTTTAAGAAAATCAACTGCACTCCAGTGTTTGTGGCAGAAAACCTAGAGTATGCTCACTTAGTGATTAGTCCAGGCCACTACTATTAATCAATAGACTTTCCGTACTTCATACAGCAGTAAAAAGGCTAAAATTACTAGTGATACACAATGTGCAGGGATGTCCTCGCTTCGCGAGAAATGCTGGGTGTGGCACATGGCATGCAGGTGGCACGCCCATAGCACCCAGCCCACAAATGAAAAAGGTCAAAACACACCCACAAAACAAAATGGCTACTTGCTATTATGTGCCTAGAAGACCAGAGGCCGAAGCAAGCTTACTGTGATAGTGATCGCTTCCAAGTCTCCCCGTTAGGAGTTTTATACCGAAGGTAAGTGTTCGCTGTGTGTTTGATAGGCTATACCAGGAGAACTGGCTGGAACAGGATACGACGACGACGACGAAAAAAGGTCAATCGAACTGGAGTATAGCCTCGCTTCGCTCGGAATAAACGAACAAAGGCATTTACACATAGTTTCGTCCCTAGGCCCACATGCACGCTGTTTGTAGCCTAGTACATTTTCTCATGGTCATGACAAGTAGCAATCTATACAATACCATCCTAAATGGGTGTTTCACCTGAGTATGCCATGGAGCCACATACACAGTTCTTTTTATGGAGTTTAGTAGAGTTAAACATAGTTAGCACAGAATGGAGTGGTGGGCTTAACATGGGACCATGCAAGAAACAGGAGTAGGGGCAGCAGACCGGGAGCATGTGCCGTACACATGCACATAGGTGGAGACCAGTCAGCAAACAGGCCAGAAAGAGAATAGCCATGGCACTTGAAGTCAGCAAACCCATTATTCTAGGTCAGGCAATTGGTTTGAGAAGACAGAGGAGAAGAGAAAAACTACAGCAACACCTACGAGTGTACCCTGGCTCCTAGCAGAGAAGGCCTCTGGTTTTGAAGCACTGCAAATGAGTTTATAGCCATCCTGACTTTTTCAGAGACTATGGCAGCAGTGTCTGTAGTCACCTTATTCGGCGATAATCTCTGCTTCAAACCCTGATAGCGAGCTGCATTGCTATTGTGTGGGCGTAACCATTGCCATATTAAAATGGTGGACAACACCGACAATAAGAAAGAGCCGAGAACAGAACCACTATTAAATCGCCTGTTGTAGTGATATTTTCAAATTTTTTTATGACAGGCGTACGTACGTACAGCAGGGCCGTCGGAAGCTCCTTAGGGGTGGAGTGGCCATTGGCCGCAATGTCAGAGGCCGCATAGCGGCCAATAGTGTTTCCACGGGAAGGGCGGAAAAAATTTTGCCTTATTTTTCAGCTGTCAAGAAGCTGGTCTCATAGCATCTTTCGAGTTCGAGAAGCCAGTAGAAGTAATTGTCTGCTCTAAACAATTAGCAAACTGCAGTTGTTTATTCTGGTAAGCAACGTATACATGGCAGGATTCACCATTCATCAGCACGTCAGTGCATCATGATTTTGAGCTCTGCAATTTGTTTAACATCCAAATCCAGCCGCATATGAAGCAACAACACACGCAAAACAGAAAGCAATGTCTTAATCGTAGTAGTAGTGCAGCTGCGTGAGTGAAAAATCCGTCTGGCCCGCAAGACTAACCGCAGCCATGACCAACATACTATCGAAACACTGTCACTGAACGAGCGCTTCACTACTGATGTCCTTCCAAACTGAAAGAAAGAAGGTTGATGTGCCTTGTCACCAATCAATCACTGGACATGTAGACAAAGCCATTACAATGACTCGGACAGAATAGGTGCGTTAAGTTCAACAAACCATAGGTTTATAGTATCTATGGTTCAAAGTTCAAATGCAGAAAAAAATTGGCATGAAAAGTGGGATGGCCCAGGCCGCCCCGCTTCCGACGGTCTTGTATAGACAAAACCGATTGCCGCAGTGGTGGTAACAGAGCCACCCGAGAACTAAGGTAAGGCAGGGTAACTTGGAATGTGGGGTAACTCAGAACAAAGTCTTTCTTTGGCTCCTTACACCAGAATATGCGCTGTTATAGCAAGAACACTTAATTACTAACGTTTAGTAATTAAGTATCCTTGCATAACAGCTCCTGTTCTGGTGTGAGGAGCCAAAGAAAGGCTTCGTTCCAAGTTACCCCGCCTTACCTTATGTATTTCCTCTATACATGTAGTTCCCACCCCACCCAAGTAACTCACCTTACTCTGATCGTACTGCAGCACTCTCACTCCGCTTCTAATTATGTAGGCTATTAGGCACGAGCACGAGACTCAGCTTAACTCCGCCCATCGGAGAAAATGGCTACTGAGAAGGTAGCGGACATTCAAGCTTCTGCTACGGTTGATTGGAGTCCCCTAGGAGAGATCTATGTGAAGTAAGGAAGTTTGCTTGAACAGTGTACTGGTGAAAATATACCCAGCGGTTGGAGTGACGCAGAAACGTCACCGCAGCAGGTCCATTTAGCACATGACCAGCTGCTAGTAGGAAGCTGGGATCTATTGACAGTATTATGCACCGTTAAGCTATCCACTTATGTGAAAAACGTACTGCGAAAGTAAGTGAGCGTAATTCCGTTAGTAGACAAGATGCCAGTTGATAGGGCGTGTTGATTGGTTGCGCACATCTGTGCAAAAGGCCTGTGTGCAGTACTATATATAATTTAGCTATAGTATCTATGGTCATGTACCTCTCTCTCCAGTGGACTTTATGTCTTAGGCCAAACAAACTTAATATCTCGTCCTATGCCCACATGTACATGTATAGATAAATATTTTGCCACAGGGGCAGCAGACCAAAATTGGCCTATGAGACATTCAAAAAGATCTAGCAGCAACAACAATGAGGTTATAGTTTAGCCCGCTTGTGCGTGTACATATATTTGATGTCATCTCACAAATGTTTTGGCCATACGGAGCTAGCAGAAGTTGATTGAGCCACTTCCTGTAGACTCTGATCTCAGGTGCCGTATGCCCCTTCTGCTTCGTGTTTAGCTAGAGTAACAGTTAGAATGTGGTTTTAGAAAATGATATGTAAAAAGTAGGTGTGCCATCAAATATCAAATTTAAGCACCCGCCGTGTGTATTTTCAAAGGATTTATGGGACGGGAAACCCCAAATTTGCTTGGCTCTTTGGTATTGGAAGAAAGGCCACAACTATTTCCACTTTGAGCCTCAAACAATCACACAAGGTACCATCAGTCTGTGTATTTTCAAGAGACCAGCAGCCGCAAACTTGATAATAGGAAGGTATAGACTTTTTCTTTATTGTTCTTGAACGCCTGCCATTCTCTTAGCTAGCTAAAGTGGTGGTCATGCGGTACACCGAAATGACAACGGGCATACTTGTGACATCACGTGAAGCCCTCTCCTCATACTTAACCCCTGTGCGAGGGTGGGAACAAGAGACAGAATATATAAAGTACATAGGAAACATCTTTTGAAGATAATACAACTGGTATCATTGCAATAAGGATATTTACTAGCGGAGCGCGTGTGAAGTGTGCGCTCGGCTGGTACTAAGATTGCTTTACGTTCCCGCATCTGTCTGTGTGTGTGTTTGTCCACTATTATCACGTGTGCTAAGTTATGTTATTGTGTTACTATGCCACTATAGCCACGAGCATGCTGAAAGTTTGCAGGCTCAGTAGGCCAAGGTACATCAAGCTAACTTATAGTTTTATGTTGCATAAATGACGAAAAAGTGGTAGGTAGCGATAATAATTCTGTTTTGGCAAGTTGTGATAGTTAACTGGAATCATACTACGAAATTAATATGTCAGCACTTTTGCTGGAAGCTATACTATCCAGCCAAGTTGATCCATTTTACAGCGGTATCCTATGCTGAGTACAACCTTTAGTTGGCTGATTTGTGCAAAATAATCAGCTGGTTTTTAGATATGAAATATCTCATCGATCAGTCTTGTTTTTATAAGTTCTGAGAACCAGAGGTTTGTATAAATATATTTACTGAAGATCATTGGCAACCATGCAAAGCATTATTTATAGTAGCCTTTGTTACTGGGCCACACCGTCAGAGAAGTGGCCTTGTATCTACCATTTGCTCATGCATGTGCAGGAATGTACAGAAACAGTCAGTAAAATGTATCACTAAATAATCATATGGCAACACGTGATACAGATCCAGCATACAAGTATTATGTGTTTCTGATCTTCTACACATGTATGTACAAGTGAAAATGGCTTTATAGCTAGTCAAGAATACTAAAAGAACCTAGTTGTATTTTCTATATGCTAGTACTGTGTTAGCTGTCTTTGGAGGTACTGCTTCTCATCTGGCAGCACCTGTGAGCTGCTCAGTTTTTAAGTTTATGATCACTTTCTAGCCATCTACCTTGCACACTAGTACCTAGCTTACTGTCTTCAATTTTCACTTTCATGACACGCGTTATAGAGTAAGTAATTTCAATGGGTGCTACAAACCCTGAGTTCCAATTTTGGTATTCCTTTGTTGCTTAGTTCTGGAGCTATAGCCTTCTAAATTTAAATTCAGACACAGCTATGATCGGACAATTGTGTATTTCGTGAAATACACGCACTTCAAAGTCAGTGGATGCACAGGTCAGTGGATGCACAGAATTTGTAGTCAGAATTTCATCAACTACAAATTACACGTCTGCCACAGCTGTGGAGTAGCTTTTTTCCACTGTATACCAGCTGTAGATCCACTGGTAATCCAGAGCGTGAACCAGCATCTGTTTAAAAGTCTTCTGGAACTCAGGGGACCAGTCTATAAAGTTTTAAGTGCGGCCACTTCAGCAACTCCTATCTTATCAAAGAAAGAGGAGAATGTAATGCGGTATTCTACAGGGTTTGTTACTGTATTCTGCGTAAGTATCAGAAATGTAGCGACAAGAAGTCTTTGCAGTGCATTGAGTCTGTAGGAAACATGGCTGTTGCTGGAAGCGAGACAGGTCTTCTAGACTATACCGGAGAATGGTTTGACCAAGTGAGCAGGGGTGGCCTTTTCCCCGTAAATGATGAAACTTACCAGTTTTTAGGATCCTGGACGCCCCAGTACGGAATCTACTTGCAAAAGCAGTGCTATCATCAACTGATGTAAGCTAACTATAGTTAACCACCGCTATGGAGGATAGTCAGTGCTTGCTTACATACGAATGGCTCCGTACAGGACGCCAGTGTGCTGAGACTGAAGCGCTCATCGTGGCTGCCCAAGATGGTGTGGTCATAACACGAGCATACATGGCGAGGGTGTTGAAATTGCCCGTAAGTGTACTGTGCAAAAGATGTCATAAGAAACGATAGGTCACACCCTGTCGAAATGTGAGAACTACTTCTGGTCACTGTACATGGAAAGGCATAATAGGGTTCTGGCAGTTGTGCACTACAATGCTGGGCTTCAAGGCCCCAAAGCCTTGGGAACCTGTGCCAGACGCACTTGAGAATGACCAAGCCAAAATTCTGTGGGATGCTAGCATCCCAACAAACAGGAAGCTGGAGAACCGTAGACCTGATATGCTGGTGCAACTCAAGAAGAGGAAAACCATTTTCCTCTTTGAGATGGCATGTGCGTATGACACTGATTGAGAGACTGACAAGTATGATAAGTTAGCTGCTGACCTGGCGATCCAGCAATGAGGATACTCAGTGAAGTTAGTTGCACTGGTTATTGGGGATATGGTTTCGATAGGAAACTTGGGTGACCAACTTTCAAGCACCCGGTTGTTCACGCCCCGTCATGTGTGCTCAATTGTGAGAGCAATGCAGCAAAGAGTGCTCTACGAGAGCACGAGGATCATCGAACGACACCTCGCTTGGTGAAGCCTTGCCTACCAGAAGATATAGTATATAGTTATAAGAAAATATTAGTCAGTATCAGCAGCATGCCGTTCTACAATCACTTGCTACTTTAAGTAGTGAGTTGACTGATGAAGTTGTTTTTTGCTGCAATCCGTCTTGCACTATTCATCGGCAGTGCCTTGAGCAGATCTGTCATCAGCTTGTGCAGTGTCTTAAGGTAGCTGTTGATTCAACAATTCCATGCGGAGGTCATGGTCGTCGTCCCAGAGTCTATTAAGTTAGAGTTGGTGACTAGTCAATGGAGCTATAAGCTATGGATCAAAGCTGGCTCTCCTGTTTCTGGTGCGCTTTTCAGCTAAAAAAGCTCGCTCATCACAAGTATGCAGCTGATTGGGTTAGGAGGAGAGAAGACTATGCCAAGCGCACCAGGCTGGCAGAAGCTCTGCTCAGTGATCCTAGTCGCGGTTTCTGGTCAAAAGTACAAAATCAGTTATGGAAACCATAGATCAGTCTTTGCTCCAGTTGTTGACAATGTGTCTGGCTTAGATAACATTGCAAAGCTCAGGTGTGATGGCTTTAAACAGCTTTACAATACTGGTGATGGTTCAGCTTCTAATGAGCGGTTGAATACTCTTGAATCTGGTATCACCTCTGCAGATATTGGACAGATTTCGTTATCTTCTCAAACTATTTGGATAGCCATTTGTAAACTGAAACATGGTAAATCTGTCAGTGGTCCATTAGTCTCTGATCACATCTTTGAAGCTCCTACCTCGATTTATCAATTTCTTGCTTGGCTGTTTACTTCAGTGCTCAGACATGGTGTTATGCCAGCTGCATTTTGTGATGCAACCATTCCGCCAATTCTAAAGGGATCCAAGGACCCATCTCTGTCTTCTAACTATCGAGGGATAGCGCTCTTGCTTTGTCCCTTAGTAAAGTTTTAGAGGGGTCGATTCTTCTCACGTGGAACAAGGGCGCATCGACCCGCCAAAGGTGGAATGAATTTTTTTGTACTAGCTATCTTCAGCTTCAGTCCAAATCTGGGTTTTCCACTACTTTCAGATGCTCTCAGAAAGATTTTGGCGTACTGTGAAGTGTATGCTGATTCTCATGGTACTTGTTTTAATGCCTCTAAGACTCCAACTAATCTGTTTTAGACGTACATCGTATCCTGATGGCTCTCAGTTTTGGTTTCGTGGTTCTTCATCTCTGAAACACTTTGCAATATGGTCTGTCAGACAAGCTTGATATTAATTGACAGTAGTCCTTCAAGTGTTAAGATTGGGTTCTTCATCTCTGAAACACTTTGCAATATGGTCTGTCAGACAAGCTTGATATTAATTGACAGTAGTGTTAAGAACTGGCCATGCATGCTTTATTTAAACTGACCAGTCTTATTAACCCTCTGGTCAGTTTAAATAAAGTCTAGGCAGTTGTATGTTACATATCTGTGACAATAAGTGTTAAATTAAACACTCCAGTGTTAACAATGACATTTATTCATCAAGGTTTTAAAGCTATTGATCCTCCCACTAAGATGAGGTTATTTCACGCCTATTGTCTTTCACCTGAGCTTATGTACAATATTCATGTGTGTAATATTTATTTAGCTTTTCAATGAGTGCAGGTTGTACCATGGTCTCACTTGCATTTTTGTTTGTGAATACCAATATGTTGACGCATGCTGTACAGAGGCAGTCCAATTAATACTCTCGATTGAAGACTATTGAAGAATCTTAAGAATTTCTGAAAACTAATTGAGAGTTCTTGACAGCTAACTGCATATCGATATGGCTGTGCCACTCTAAAGTACAATGTATATCCCTGCTAACTAGCTACATGTAGCTTGTTCAGCAGTACTGATAATACTCTAAAGGTGTACCATACGTTCATCATACTAATGGAATACTTGTGTACATGCAAGTTTGTGCTTTTTACTGAGCTGAATCATTGAGTACCACTTATAACACTGTATATATTGTCTATAGGAAATATGTGAACTACCAATTGGACTGGCAGGTGAACTTAGCTGACCACTTGGTCGCAGTTGCTCCATATGGTGGACCAGTAGGTGAGGATCTTTTCTTTTTTTTAGACTACTATAATATGTGCATGTACCTTATAGCTGTAATTTTTTCCAGGTAAAACCCAAAGCCAGTATTGCAGGAAAGTTCACCGGATTTATGTTTGCGCATGCCCACAGATTGGGCGAAATTGAATTCCAGAGCATTTTTAATTAACCCTTTTGGTACTTGCAATTTCTAGCAAGAATTTGGAGAGTAGAGAGGGAATGTATGACGCCTGTGCTCGGAAAGTCGCTATTGGTATAGTCTTGTGTAGTTGGACCCCAAGGTTGAACTAGAGAAGCAATGCTGCAAACGAGAATACTATGGTGGAATATGTTACATTTGTTGGCGACTTATTGAAGAGGCCATCATGAATCTGTGACTACAGATATTAAATTTTTGCCACTTGAAATGACTAGCAAAATTGGCAAAATTTACCCCTGCCAAACATTTTCCTTCCATACGGTAGTTTGAAGTATGGTATCACATGTTATTATACTATAATTATAGGTACATATCAACTAAATAATCGGCTTTTTGTTCATTTAACAGCCCTTTTGCCCAAAAGTAATGGCAAGAAATCCTCCGGAGAGACGAGTATTTCCATCTACACCTTAGCTGGGAATCTTATCTCAACCATTCCAGTATGTGAATATACATTTACGTATGATGTGGTTGTCGTATTGCTTTATCTGCTGTTGTACCTGTACGTAGTTCCTGCACTGGGTACTTACAGTGTAGCTAATAAGATTGTAAATTAAGTACATACATGGACATGTACAAAGATCCACAATAATTTGTGCATCCAAACATGATTAATAACTCTTTTCTGCAAAAAATATCTTGTCATGCAGCTCTAGCCCCTTTGTCTCTGGACTTCTTTACAGGTTCTATGTTTTGTTATTGTGATACAGTTCATGTATACAAAGCGCAAGAAAGATATACGTACATGTACATAGTGGTTACTCTAGTTCCAGATGTTTGAGCATGTAGGAAACAGGCATCAAATAATTATTGTTATTTGCTTTTTTATTAATGTTTTGGCATGCCACAGTGTAAATGTGGACAGTTTGATCCATTATTTTATAAGTGGCTGAACAGTAATCTGTTTCTAAATGAAGTTACATTCAACAGTGAGCAACAAACTTTGTAATTTACGGTCTTTGAACATGCCTCATAGTGGTGGACACCTATGTGCTCAACATCTGGAACTGGAGTAATTACCAAGTAGTCCAAAAAACGACATGTATTATATTTTGCAGTGCTGAAACACATATTCTCAAGTTTGTGTGGGGCACCCTTATGATAGTAGGTGTAATCATGCTGTACTAACTTTGTAATACTACATGTAGTACTGCATCACTCTTTCTCTATTACTATAAATGTTCATGTAGAATTTAAGGAGGGTTATCGTTGCTCAATAAACCTTTATGATATGTAAACTTTCTGTACATGTATCTACAGTGGGAAGGAGGCTCTGTGGTGGCTATGGGATGGAGCAGCTCTGAGAATCTGATATGTATTCTTGAGGAGGGGACGATAGTAGTCTATGATGTCCATGGTCACACCATATTCACTCGTGTGTTAGCAAGAGTAAGGAATTATGTATGTGCATGTACGTGTACGTATGTGTGGTTGTCAGTATTGTTCAGTATATGAATGCTGATGATTATGAAAGGAAACTGATGTAGAGGTTGCAAAAACATGTCTGTAGTCACTCCTGTGAGTAAACTCTACGGAAGCAGACAGCGGAACAGCTCTTGCTCAGAAAATTCCCTCTCACTACAGGACAGCCCAGATACAGGATACTATACAACAAACCCCAGTTACTGCTGGATGCCTGACCTTGACAATCAGCTTTTAACTGCATGCACACAGTAGTTTATTTATTGCGTTTTTAAACTTTGCGACCTGGCTATGAATCTGCAATTTTCCTTTACCATTATGATGTAATGGAGGGTGAGCACTAAGTGGAGAAAATACGTGAAAACGTGTAAACAAGCACTACGCGTATGGTCATGAGTTAATTAAGTGCTGTAGCCAGCTTTTAACTACATGCAGACAATCTAGTAGTGTTTTAGTATATTTACCAATTGGCATATGCTTGACTAGTACTGAGATTGCTTTATGTTCACGCATCTGTCTGTTTGTCTATTTGTCTGCACTATTACATGCACTAGGTGTTTGTCGTTGTGTTACTGTGCCACTATAATTATAGCCACAAGCAGTTTACATGCCTAATAGGTTAACGTAAGGTGTATAAAGCTATAGCTAGCTTAATTTTGTGTTGCCTAGGTGGGATGGGCAACAAACATTAATATAGTAGCCATGGTCTCCAGCTTACAGAAACTCAAATACCAGTGCTTAAAAAGGCACTGGCCACATGCCCATGCATTTAACCAATAAACTGCAGAAATGCCTCGCGCAGTATAATTATTGTAGCATAATTATGTACAACTGTACAACTGTTATTGGAATTCTGCTTTGTGACATATCCAGTGCGTGTGACTTAGTGCATGCAGCGCAGTTGAGCTGACTGCATTGTTGATCGTGCTGAGGCCAATATACACTTGCATTACACTTGCATTACACAAGCACTGAACACTACACATGGGGTAGCTGTAGCTTGCCTAACCGAACAGCTAGATTAATAGTAAATTTTGAACTGTTTTGCAACACACTTCGTTCAGTCATTGCATTTGTCAATTTGTTGATCATGCTGTTTGTCTGCCAACACTACCACCTTCACTTAAATGCTACGTACATGCCTGGAAGCTGTAGCTGCCTGATCGTATTGAAAATATGTTGTAGATTTACTCCGATATCTGACTCTTCATGTGCCACAAATCGAAACTGGAAGCCATGTTTCTGGCCAGTGACGCTATTTTCCTAGAAATATGATACATGACGTAATCTCGAGATTGCATTCCTAAGCGTGATACATATATATACTGCCAAGTATAAAGATGAGAAGGGGTGTAAATAAAACAATTAGGCTAATATTTCGTAGCTAAAAACCTTAAGGTTGCAATTGTGTTTAGTAACAGGTCGGTCTAATCTAAATACAGCTGTAGATTTGATCAGCTTGGCTAGACAGTGGACTCTAATATCTATGCGTAAAGTAGGGATCACAGAGGTGTGAAACTTATACCATTGTGATCCTTGGGTGAAAACTAAGAAAACATGTGAAGCTCTTCTACTTTCAGTTTCTGTTGAGGAATTATGACCAAAACAAAACTATATACATTTTATATGGGTCTTTATGGGGCCCCTACAAAGGCACGTGTTCAAAGTGGCATCTCTGGCAGTTACATGTACATGGATACCGTCTTCGAACTTGTGCCGCATGAAGATCATCTTGACAAGTCTACCACACAGTTTTACCAAGGAAGGCTTACTGTAGCTTTCAGGTTAGTAGAGTTTGTGTAACCTCTATGTAAGTGGAAGATACGAGCGCTAATTATGGACGGCATGATCGAGCGATGTACATGTATGAGTTTCCAATAGCACAGCCCATCTCTCCACTCTCCTGTAGCAGCCATTTCTGATTCATCGAAAATATGTTGCAGATAGAGACATCAATCTCTCAAAGACCAGTTGTTTTTGGTAGCTTCTCCAGGAGTATTGGTATAGATTATTCCGGGGTAGTTGTTATTCTCATGACTATTGTTCATGAAAATATCCATCAATTACCCTCGATTTATGTATATATACAAACGCTAGCTGAGATTCCAGTCTACACTGCAAGATTACTCACTCAGCAATAAGTTAGTGCGCAAGCTAATAAGAAATGATGAACACTCAGTTTACGTCAAAAAATGTTTATACAAGAGAATTTCAAAATTACTTCAACCACCTGAGACTACAGAATATATGTGACAAGTCCTTTGGCTAAGGACTGCCTTTCATTGCATGTTCAAGAGTCTGCAGCAGTCATGTTACTCATGGAAACACTTGTAAAAGCTTACGACTGGATCTACATGTAGGCCAGAGATTTGAACATATACACTCTACTGTGCTGTAGTGCTTTTCTTGAGTGAAGCTGAAGCAATGGTTGATTTCTGTGGGGACTGTGTCACAGATACTACTTGAACCGGTAACCAGTGGAACAAATACTCCTGTATGTAGCACACATATAGGGTCGACTAGACTCTTTCCAGATACATGTAGTGAACTACTTTTCAAAAGCATCCTAAATGTATTTGGACGTTGCAACAAACTTTAAGGGCTAGGATCATGACCTCTATATGTAATTGTGGAGTTGTGGAAGTTAATACGGATCATGCGTTATATTTTTATGTACAGAATCTAGTGTAAGGTTGCTACTTAAAAAGGAGTTGCTGCCATTTCCTGCTCCTGCTCTTATTTTTTATGCGCTCCTGGTAAAATGCACTTATGTTTATGCACTTATGTTTATCAGTGGTGGACGTCATAATATAGCTTTTTATGTGTAGAAACAGAAACAAGGAGTAATGGTGGTAAAATATTGTTCGTCTTTACCTACACTACATATGAATAATAAGGTCATGAGCTCTCCAGAGAGCAAGCAAGTGCTAACAGAAAATTTGAATTAGGTACCGTAAATATATCCATCATTAGGAAGTACGTGAGCACCGTGTATCTGAGTGCAAGTTCTTCCACACCATTGAGGGAAGTGCTGGGTTTGCTGTGATGACCTACAGCTATGAATTCTTTGTGATAGGAGACTCAGATCAAGGAAGGGATGAGTTGCGAGTCAAGAAACTTGCTGATTTACCTAGTAAGTGCTCTCCCTTTATCTCAAGAGTAAATATTGTATATTAGTATGGCTACAAGTGTGTGGGTATTCTCCCAAGACAAAGGTGCAAGCCTTAGAGTGCATGACCTATGGTACCTTCTCATGAGTGTAGTGTTCTCCCCAGGATTTGCAGGCCAAAGGGTGCACTCAATTATTTATGACAGCTGCACGCCTCCTGTTATAGTTTACGCTAGTCTCATGCCCAGACTTCCCTCCCCGCAAAGGAGGGAAGTCTGGGCAGAGACTAAGTTCCCTCCCACAAGGGAGAGAAGCCCGGGCAGAGGCTATACATGTAATGTTATTTGTCCCATTGGCTAGCCAAGTTGACTGTTTGTTTAGTGGCGTTGGCTGTCATATTGGATTATTATATAACTCAACCAAACATGTGATCAATAAGACATACTGGCTAGAAGGAAAAGTAGTGCCGGTAATCTTGTACTTGTATTGGCTGGATGGGAGTTGGTGGGAGCAAGGCAGCTTCGGTGGGAGTTCTGCAGTCAATGCCAAATAAGAGATAGGATGGCTTCTCTCCAGTACTCTCATGTATGTGGGGTGTTCTGGTAGGCCCTTAAGATTCCAGATAAGTATCAATCCCACTGTACCCCAAATTTCACGACGTGCTTCCTCAGGGCAGTCTTCAACGATCTGTTGAACCGCTCTACCATGCCGTTGCACTGTGGGTGGTAGGTGGTAGTCTTCAATTTCTGAATCCCAAGGAGCTTGCATACATCTGTCGTAAGGTCAGGTTGGCTCCACAGTCAGATAATAGGCTCTCGGACACCCCAAAGAAGGGGATGACTTCTTGCACTAGGATCTCTGCTATCAGTCTGGTCAGGGATCAGGTACACCAGGGGCCATTTGGTAAAGAAGTCTTGGAAGACCAGGACATGTTTGTTCCCTTGGGTGGTTGTAGGCAGGTCCATGATGTCCACACCAACTATCTGGAATGGCCGATTCACGGGGATAGGATGCAAGGGTGGCCTCTCCACTTTTCCACCACCAGACACCATGGCACACTCAGGGAAATTTCTAACATAGTGGACATTGTCAGCAAACATCCCTTCCCACCACCGGTGCCGGGCAAAGGTGTTGAACAACCCATTCCCCGAGAAATGAGCTGCCATTGGCCCTCGGTGGCTCTCATTCATGACTTTCGTTCTGAGATGTTGGGGTACAACCACTCTCTGCTGCCCACTGCGCTTTGGGTCAAGGAAGAACAGGATGTTGTCCACTACAGTGAAAAGAGAACTTTGTAGAGCAGCCTTGCGTGCTCGTTCCTTGTCTGCAGGGAGCTCTCCCTTCTCCAGGAATCGAATGATCTCCAAGATGTTGGAGTCTTTCCGCTGCTCTTGGGGGAATGGATCTGCACCAAACAGTGAACTAACATTGGGCTCGGCTTGTAGCAGGGTCTCTGTGCTGATTGACCTCTGAACTGTCTACCAGTGTAACTTGGAGATCTGTCTGTGTGATGCCTTCTCTTGGAGCGGGTGAGTGAGGGTTGCGCGACGGAGCATCTACGTTGAGGTTGACTTTGCCAGGTTGGTAGATGATCTTGAATTCGTTGATTCCCTTCCCGTAGACCTTGGTCCACCACCTTGCATGCTTTCCACTTGGGTTGGGGGTCTCCAAGATGGCCTTCATGGCTGTGTGGTCTGTGAAGACAGTCACCGAATGGCCATACAGATATGTGGAAGTAGGTTACTGCCCACGCCACTGCCAGTGTCTCCAAGTCAGTGATGCTATAATTGGCTTCTTGAGGTGACAATGCCCGACTAGCAAAGGCAACAGGATGGATCTGCTCCTCTTTCTTGTGACTGTGATAATACCGCTCCCCGGCCCAAGACACTGGCATCTGTCTCCATCACAAACTCTTTGCCAAAGAAGGGGTGTGCGAGGACTGATGAAGTAGCGAGTTTCTGCTTAACATCATGAAAGCCTCCTGGCACTCAGCAGTCCAGTCAAACTTCGCCCCCTTACATGTCAGCTTGTTAAGGGGTTGGGCAATCATCAAAAATCCCTTGATAAATCTTCAAACTGAGCCCTAGGATCTGTCGGAGTGTTTTCAAATTTGAGGGACAGCCTCAACTAACCGGGGGGTTGGTTTGAGCCATGGCAGAGTGATCATGTGCCCTAGGTATTCAACTTCTTTGTGAATAAACTGGCACTTTGTCAGCTTGAGTTTCAGCCCCGCTGCTTCGAGTCGCTCTACCATCCTGCTTAGGTGTTCCAGATGTTCCTTCAGGGTACGGGAGAACACTAACACATGATCGATGTAGACTACGACAAAATCTGGGCCTTCTTCCAGGTTCAACCCCATCAGCACTCTCTGCATCAGGCGTTGAAAGACGGCGGGAGTATTTGTGACTCCAAAGGGCATCACTCATAAAGACCCTGTGGTGTGATGAAAGCGGTCTTCTCTTGAGAGGCAGGGTGCCCCTGGATTTGCCAGTAGCCAGGGGCCAAATCCAGCGTCGAGAAAAACTTTGACTCTCCCAACTGGTCTAACAGGTCGTCTGTCCTGGGCAGTGGAAAGGTGTCTGGCTTGGTTGCTGTATTCAGTGCTCGATAATCTATGCCGAATCTGTGTAATCCGTCCTTTTTCTTCACCTTCACCACTGGGCTGGTCCAGGGGCTGCATGAGGGTTGCATAACTCCACAGGCTTGCATCTTCTTCAACCGGTGAGCAGCTTCCTGTCGTACTGCAAGTGGCATCCTCCTAGCATGTCGCTTTTTTGGGACAGCATCACCTATGCCAATCTGGAACTGTCGTAGGTCGGTCTCTCCTCGCTCCAGCTCGTCCTGACAGAAAGCTTGGTGTTGGTCAGAGAGGAAAGTACATGAATAAAGGCGCTGTCTCTGGGCAGGCCGGTCCAACAGTTCTGGTTCTTGTACCACTTCCAGCAACTTCTGCTTCCTCCCAGCCAGGTCCTCACTGGCATCCACTCTCCTGACTTCGTCAAACTCATCTGGGCCACGCTCATCTCTGGGTAGTAGGTCAGAGGGGTCACTGTGGGCAGTTGGGTCATCCTCAAGCTCCAGTACGTATACTCGCGTACTACAGCTTTTAGTTTCGCGACGTCTCGTTCGCGACCGCATTACATGCTTGGCTGATGTTGGCTATACAGCAAGAGTTGTCAATGAGCAACTCATTCGGACCTTCTATCGAATGCAAATTGGGATTGAAGTGTTTTATTCTTCTCAGTATGGCAGAGTAAAGAAGCGCAACAGCTTTACTGTAAAATACAGTGCATCCAGTGGTCATAGCGAAAAGTTTAGGCAAATCTAATTTTTTCTTTATGTCGAAGGACATGTGATTGTGGTACTCGAGAGGTTCAGTGCTTACCACTCACTCGCAAGCAGCATTTTAACCTATCAACCAATGTACTGGACATGTGCTCCGGCATTATTCCAGTCTGTACTGCAGGTTTTTCAACCATTCATGCTGATAAGATTCAGAAAAAATAAAAATATCTTTATGTGAATACATAGGTGATTGTCCTGCCATTGCATTAGTGCAAGACTAACTAGTGTGTGTGTAGGTTAGGGAACCCAGTACTGTTTGTCAACTAGCCCATCATGTACTCATTATCTGTTTACATTGCCATGCCAATTAAACCTTTGACCACTATTTATCACGCAGTTATTTTATAGCTTAGCTGCTTACACCATTCAGTAAAATATACACAGATCTACTCAAATGTATGAAATTGTGTTTCTAATGCGCAGTTGTGTGCTATTGTACACACTGTTTTACACGGGATGGCGCACATGATGAGCCCGCTCCGCCGCTCTCGACCTCGTGTTCCAACAACTTGCATATTGTACATTTGCTACGCGTTCAAGTGGGCGGATACTACATCGCAATTGTACAAACTGTACGTCTTGTCCACCCACCCCCCACTTTCACCTAGCACTTCAGTGGCCCGCCTATGGGTAGAAAATACGTAGAATACGTACATTTACATTACATTACAGAAAAAAAACTCTGCACTTGGGAGTGTATCATGGAGTGTGGTGATACTCCATTAACCTAGCATCGCCTGGAGTAACATAATTATGTGATACACTGGAAGACTTGCCTTGTATTTGGGTTGGTGTACCTGCACACCCCTACCCCTATCCCTGGATAGGCCAGTGGGACCCATTCATTCCCTTCCTTGAAATTTTGCAGGGGGATACAACATAACAGAGTTAATACCTTGTGTGTGTGTATAAGAAATGTCAAAACCAGTAGAAAAACTTCAGATTTGGGGCAAAAAGTGTGTATTCTACCAATTTTCTGTGATATTTCCCCCTGCCCATATTGAACTTCACCCTGGTATTGAAACACAGAGGCCTGAATGTTGAGGATACTTAAGTAAGAAGTGTCAGAGATACTATGGCAGTATCTATAATATTATTATAATCCAAATCTGATTCATTGTATTCTTTCTCATCTGCATATAATACAGCGGCTTCCTCAAAACCGAGCTGTTGGGCAGTACTTCCAGTTGGAAACCTAGTGAATGTTGTTGCTGCGGTGGAAGACAAGCTCTATGTGCTGGACACCTTTGAAGCCATTCACCATGTATGTTCATATAGTGCTATCCTAGTGTACAATGTAGTGTTAGCTAGCTAGCTTTTGAAGATAAGCTAAGGTCGATATTGTTTAACACATGCATTCACTGGCTTGTACTCTCAGCCAGGACAGTCCTTGTGCTCACAGAGCTGTTTATCCCAGACACTTTTGCCATCTCATACTTCATGGTGTAAAACGCATGGGAAGTGACCAGATTAGAACATTCCACAAATCCGCACAGACTTCCTGCATGTACCATATAGCTGGAAATTTTCACCAGGGGTAAAATTTTGCCAATTTTGCCAGTCGGTTCAAGCAACAAGATTTTAACCAGCGAAAATTTTGTCAGGCGAAGTTTGATGCGAATGTCGGGAGTGAACAAGTTGTCAAGAACTGTCAACTATGGCTTTGCTATGTTATATGCCGGCTCTCTGATGCTCAAACTCACACTTACACATAGGCTACACAACCTCTACTAACCTGGGAGCTGCTGCAGTAAGCCTTCCTTGATAAAACTGTGTGGTAGACATGCTCAGATCTCTGACTGTTTGTGCGTCACAAGTTCGATGACAGCATCCACATACGAGACGCCATTTTGTACACATACTTTGTAGAATTTAATTTTTCCCAATCACGTGTGCGCGAAAATAGATTTGGCAAAGTTTTCCCGCAATACTACACTGTTGGATTTGGTGAAAATTTTGTCCTGTAAAAATTTCCCGCTATATGGTATGACACACTTCACATGTCATTGAGTAAATCGTCCAGATCCCCTCCCACTTTTTTTATAACATGCGAAAAAGCTGGGAGTGGAGACTGGGACGAGAGTATACTCCCGTAAGTCGAAACAGTGGCTCCAGTAGTTATAGGGGATGCTGTCTTCGAGCTTGTGGTATGCAAAGAGTTGTCCCAATTGTATCATATTCCACTAATACACCGTACATTTATTTGACTATATCTTCAGGCACCTTGTATATTTTACTTAAGTATGTGTTTAATTAACTTCGAATATCCACGCATTATAGTTCTTTGCTGAATGGATAATCATAGTATCAGTAGTACCATTTTCTACATGTATACCTAGGCACAGTTTGATTGCAATCGACCTTCATTCCCAGTCTAAAGTCTATAGCTCTTTTACCCTTCCCTCTCCCGCTTCCGTTTACATAACATTATGGGTTGCTGCTCACATTTAGACTGTGGTCTGCAAGAAGGACCCACCTCTCTACTGGGTTGAAGTGTCTGTATCCCTGAATGGCAAGGCGATCGCCCTGGTCGACCAAAAAGGCTACCTCTGGGGAGGATCCACTGACTTCAAGGCAAATTATATTACGATTTTAATAATTACTGCAATGTTTATTTAAGTAACATTTGATGTAGTCTCCTTAACTCGTAATCACTTGATAACTTGTGTCATTAACTCATTGAGCTACGTATAATCTCATTCGGCATTTATTGATAAATTTAAAAGGAGTTCCTAATCTCTACACATGTACAAAATGTTCATTTGGAAAAGGGCCATCTACATATACATGGTACGTAGCTACTGTATGGGCTTTCCACCTTGTATTTTACGTCTTAAAAATGATCGCTACTTAAGTTCTTCGATCTTACTAAGTACCAATCCAATGAATATTTAAATATGAATAATTTGACAGTGAGTGAATCGTACTGAAAACAAGGGAAAGCCTTTTTTGCTACATTACTAATAACAACTTGATGTTATAACAATACCAATTATCTGTTGTAGGTATGCGAGACAGAATTTGATCTCCAGTCAGCTTCCAAGGTTATCCAGTTGCAGTGGTATGTGTTGTATGTTTGACTCCAGTGCACCTTGAATATTATAGCAAATTCTTCCATTTGTATTAATGTGTTTAATACTATATTTACAGTATTTGTACATGTACCTTTAAATGTGTGCACCAGCCCATACATAGAGTCACTGTCCCCAGTGTGCATGTCATGATGTAATCAAGTTGTTTGAGGTTGATCAGCGTAGAATGCGTGCCATTCGTGCTTGGCGTACTGTTTAGACCGGCCACTTTTGAGAAGTAGAGGTGGCCCAGTAGGTCGTCAAGTACAGCCTACTTTGGTGAGTAGAGTATGTACAACAGTCCTACATGTACTTCCATGGGACAACGAATCAAGGCCCAAATTTTGGCTCTCTAAGCAGTCTAAGTAGTAGGAAGTTTATGTAGTAGCCATATTTAGGTGAATTGGCAAACTTCAGATCTAGGGAGGGAGGGGCAAAGCTGTATCTGTATTTAATGCCAGCCCAATCAGAATTATGTATTCAAAAGGTGAACTTATCATTAGCCAGTGTGTATATCAATATGTAGCTAAGTATACTGGCTATATGAATATGTATGATTTTCATTTGTTTTAGGGGTGTTAAAGACTTCTTTGTACTGGTGATGGACAGGCTGATGTTTGTAAAAGGGTTTGGAAAGCACTGGTGCAAGTATCCTTTCATTCACACTGCTGCTACGTTTGAACTGGAGTATAGCTAATAGTCTTGAAATTCCAATGTCAACTTACGGGCAAAGGGTCAAGCTCAGTAAAGGTGCCCTGAATATGCTTGTCTTTTCGAGCTTCACAATCAGTACGTCAAAATCAAAGCAAATTCTTTTCAGTATTTGCATACCCTGAAGCTGAACCTTCCATATATAGGAGTCTTTTTCAAATGTACATTTACTGCTACTATGTACATGTACTTGTTAGCTGAATAGCATGCAACCTAAGTGTTTATGTACATAGTCGCAAACTCATTGACTAGCCTAATCTCTAGCCTCGTCCCCAGGCCCAGTTGTAGTTCTCAGGCAACAAAGGAAGGCAGTAAATCTGCACTCCTTGTTAGTTTGTATACCACAATGTTTCCAGTAAAAGGGTAGCCATCTTACATCCCTGTCCACACGTAGAAATAAGCTCTAAAATTCAGTTTTCCTTAATTCCGCTTTGATATCCATTGCGAAATGCCTGCATTCTCCAACCAGAGATTGATGGCGTGAGGATTTTAACGAACCATACTTGTGAATTTATCCACAGGGTTACTAGTGAGTTGTAATTAAGCCTACAGTGTACATACATGTACATGTTTATTCACTACCTTACTATTTGCATCACTCCTAATACAGCCCACTCCCTTTCTGTTCTTCGAATTGGATCCATGGAGGTGGGGGCATTACTAAATGATGCCTACAAGGAGTATGAGGTATGAAGCTAATCCATGATGAAAATGGTGTAGCTACTGCAGAAATTTCTTAACTTGAAGAAAGAATGCCGTAGCAGCGGCTTTTGCATTATATCAACCAGTTGGACAACTTTTTAAATCCCATGGGAAAAGTGAGAGCCGGGGAATGAGGCTATGTTTGAGCATGTGACTTTAGTGGAACCAAGACTGTGATCGGCTACATGTCAGTCCAAGCTATGTAAGTGCACTACAAAGTAGATTAGCGGAATTAACTAATAGCAGGAGTGCCATGTAACTTTGTGATTATTGCCGAGTGCTGCAAGGCCAATAATCACGACCTATGGGCTCAAAAGTTTAGCTAGCGTTTATGTATAGGATAGATCACTGCGTAGGGTGTATGACCCGTTATCTACCGCGGGGAAAATTATCTCCCGCAGAAACCAAGGAAGTACCGGACGAAGGGAGATAATTTTTCCCAAGGTAGATAGCGGGTCATACACCCTGCTATGCAGTGTCACTGATCTATCCTATACATAAATGCTAGCTGAACTTTTGAGCCCATAGGTCGTGATCTACCTATCTTGTACTATGCCTAACAACAGTTGCCAGAGCATCAAGAACTGTAGGGCAAGCCACAGCTTGCAGGCAGAAGCTCAAAAGCTACCGTTCAGCACAACGCGGTAAACTGGCTAGCTAGTAAGCATTCAAGACACAAAATAGAGTACATAATGGATATTCGGATGCCAGGTTAATCGGACGCGCTAGCGCCATGCGCGTAAATTACCGGAAGTGGGTTGGGCGTTCGATCGATGCTACAGACCCTTCGCACTCTGAGTTTCAAGTTTGATCCTCTGATTCTAGAGCTATAGCCTTCCAAAAGTAAGTTCGAATATATCAAAGATCAGACAATCGTATATATTGTCGGACTCCGTTTCCCTGTCTCTTCTTTAAAGCAACTGTCGGTAGAATTTCTGCAGCATTGGGAAGCTCCACGACCCTGCTGCTGCACGCCAACTTTTCATACTTGTAACTGCCTCGAGCACTGAGGGGCGTTGCTGAATGTGGTCACTCTATCTATGATTGGACAGTGGATTTTGTATTTCTTTGCCGTAAATGCCCTAAAATACCCGCTAGCACGACGATACGGCTATCAGTGGATTGTACAGGTCCTTAGCAGCATAACGGTGCAAGTCCGATGTTTATACGTTGCATGGTTCTCGAGATAGAGCTGTTTGTCTAAAAACTTTCATTCAACATGATGTTTTTAATGGATAGAAGCAGGCAGTACAGCTCTATCTTTGGAATACCACATCGTATAAACAGCAATTTTGCATCCCTACCTCGATACAAGACCGAAACTGTTGCATGTAAGTTTAATTAGCTAGATACTGCCGTATTACTGGCAAAGCAATTAGTATGTGGGCATAGAAGTACTGTGCGTAGGCATATAAGTCCACCCTGCGCGCGCATACATCACAGCATGTGCTAATTGGTATCAGACCTTGCCCCTCGCTTTTTTTCCCATGGCTGTGAGATAACAGCTTGGGTGGGAAGGACTGGAATCACACAACATTTAAGTGTATCACTCATTTACATACATGAATGATACACTTGCTACTCAAAATGTTTGGCCTGCCCTTGGGGTGTTGTGGGATCAGTCATCACCTGCTCTGCATCCTGTGCTGAGTGCAGCATGGCTTTGCAGTAGTCATGCTGGAGACAAGCGAATAAAGGAAAGCAGAAAGTGATCTATAGTACCCTGACTACTTCTCACGCCCAGCTATTACAAAATCGTTACGGATTCAAAAGTGCTTTCAAGATTCTTAATAGCATGAATTTTAGTTGTGTATTTTTCACGCTCCATGTAACCATACTCATTGTTGATCTCATTATCTTCTGTTGTATTACCAGGGTGATGAAAGCCACAAAGCTGATGAGTATATTCGATTCATCAAGGACAGGATGCCTGATGCAGTGATGCAGTGTATAAAGGCTGCTGGTGAAGAGTTTCTTCCAAAGATACAGCAAAGCCTGCTGAAGGTACAATGGAGTTTTTGTGAGGATTAGAGAGTGCATCTCAGTGAAGCAAATGTTGATTCCATAATATCTTACCCATTTACAAATTGCGTTAAGTGGATGGCAGGAATCTGGTTCAAAAAAGCAAGCATGCAAGTAGTTTTTGAGAGGGAACCCAACTCCGTTGGGTTGTAGCCGTGTCCCCAGGCTCTCCCCTCAGAATTGCAAAAAAGAAAACAGGCTGGTAATTTCTCACGTGCGTGGGAAGGGGAAGGTGGCTGTACTGCTCTGTTTTTACCGGCCAGGCACGCGTGAAGTGCGTGCCTGGCTATAATACTAAGATTGTTTTACATTTTTGCATCTAACTGTGTGTTTGTTCGTTCATTACTATGCTACTAAGTCTTGGAACTGGGTCGCTTAATTTCTTAGCAGTGTAAGCATAAGTGGGCATATTTGCACCTGCATCTTGTCCCCTCTCTGTTGTTGTATATGAGCTGGCTCTGTACTGTTACTGGAATTTGGATGGCTATGGGTATTGGAGTTCCCGGGTGGAAGAGACCACACGATATCGCGTGAAGCACGTTTAAACTGCGGTATTGCGCAGTTTCTTGCGTGCTCGCGTGTATTAATGCTTTCACAGAAATCAACACGTGAAAATTGACAATAACTCACAGTACAACGCTGTATGGTCTCAATATTTTTGCAAACACTGGCACCTGGGAGTGCGGCTGATAGCGAATACAACACTAGCTTACAGCAACATGGCCTACACGCTTTGAATTAGGCACTAGCACGTATAATTTAATAGCACGAGCGTGTAATTTCGCGAGAAAACTGTGTATTTGCGCAAGAAAACAGGTAATTACCAGAGCGGGCCCTTACATTCTACAAGTTCCGGGGTATTCATACAACCATGGTACAACCCTTGCTACAGTGTGCATGTATATATACTTTTAATTTATGTATCATATCTGCATGGTATTTGTTTCTCCTTCAGTCTGCCAACTTTGGAAAGGGTTTCCTTGGGCCAGATGTTTCAAATGAAGTAGTTAATGAGTTTGTTGAAATGTGCCACCAGATGCGAGTCCTGAATAATGTCAGGAATGAGCGAATTGGCATGCCTATCACACTGAGGCAGTATCCTTGACAATGGGCAGCAACACACCACATGCGCAGACACACTATTAATGCTGATTGAAACTCAATCTGCGAATAAGCATCCAACGCTGGGTGTGCTGCTTTGTATATGCATTTGTTCACTAAATTACAGTTGTATCTAGTCCTCAGCTTAACATTTTTGCACTGACTCTGACTTGGAGGTAGAAGCAATGGAGTTGAAAAGTACTTTTCATACTCAACACCTTTTCCTTGACAAAATGTAGATACTATCGCCTCTCAACTGGTGTACTGATAGATCGGTAAGAAAACATAAGTGTAATTTGATTGGTTCTAGTCTGCATGTGTTTTGAACATAAAGAAGCAAGTCCGTATATATAAGAATGGTAGCTTATGTGTTCTTTGAGTGTCGTAGTTACTGTACCAGCTATTACTATACTTCGTTATTGCAACATTTTGATGGCTGTTTGGCTTTCTTCATCAGACAATACGAGAATGGCACAGGTGTTGCAATTATCTATAAGTTCTTAAGTACCGGAAGTTACGATTATTACGTAAGTAAATTGTACACGGGGACAAATACTAAACAAACTAGTTCCATACTGATTACCAACCCGCAGTCTTAGTTGAAATTTCTGTAGTGTCTGACATGGTCAAGGATTGAGCTCCCCCAGTCAATATCATGACTCTATAGGGATCTCCAGTAAATGCTGTACGTTAGCCCCATACTGAAGCTCACCCCCTCACTCGGCAATAGTAGGCAGAAGTGTTTGCTGAAAGACTAGCTCTGTTACCCTTGTGCTGTATATCACTCAAGCTAGCCAGAGGCTATAGCTATGTTTCTGCAGGCCTAGTTATTGCTCTATGCAAACAAATACTGGACGAGAATATGTGCATTAGATATAAATCTATAAAAATGTGATCTCAACATTTGATTACTGATTGATGTACATGATCTAGCCAAATTTTACACAGCTTCTTTGCTTGGATATTACGTAGTACTGTTACTATTACACTAGTACAATCTGTTGTTGACCAGGGTGTGGCTGAACTATAATTACTGGAAGCTTGGCACTTGCATAGAACCTTCAAATGTAATATTATTGAGGAATATCAAGGAATACCTGCTGTACTTCCTTAGCTTCTTATGCCATATGATAGATAGCAGATACACGTCTAAACACATGTCAGTGTAATGTTTGCAAGTACACATTACCAACTGGAAATTTTGTTTATACTGTATATAACAATAGTAGTGCCACCTGTAGTCATCGAAGATAATCGGTATCGTAGAGTACTACTAGACTATGCAGATAGTTGTAGCTGAAGATTACATACAGTAGATGAAGCATTGAAGAACAGAGAATGCCAAGACTTTAAAACTGGAATTCAAGAATATAGGTGATCTGTGTACAAGATTAAGATCCTGTACTAAACTGAGTTATCTGCAACAGCTTGGAGTTAGGAAGACATGCGTAGGGATAAAATAGGCTGTGTATGGGATGAATGTGAGAAGTAGTACACGTATGTGCTCTGGTACACAGCATTAGAAGTACTTTCTTGATAGAATTGGAAATGTGTTTTGGATTTTTGAGGAATTTAGTACACTTGATAATTTAATAGAGTATAAGCCTAGGCTTTATTTTAGGGTATGACAATTGAGACAGGATGATTATTTAGGATACTAGTATTGCGCATTCTCTGGGTATTCTTGCATTTGTCTTCTGATGGAGATCATCTGTGGGTGTGTACATTGTAAATGGCTGCAGCAGCAGTACTAGTATATTATTGTAGTAACAGGAGATCTGATGTGTGTTTGAAGAAAGAATTCCTCTATTTACAAATAGGCTCATAAACCGTGGCCTGTACCCACATGCATTGGAAATATGCAGCTACCTCAAGATATCACCTGCAAGTGGTGAGGTAAAGGTGATGCGGCAATGGGCACTTCGAAAGGTTAGCTAGGATTGCTAATATACTGTACTTGGATTTTTACATTGTATTAAAATTCTATGATGTACACAATCATATAAATTTAGGCATTCTTCCTTATTTAGTACACATCATTACTTGCATGTAGTATGGAATCTGATGTGGGTTGTATCTTCCTATAATTAGTGCATGACACGACTAGTAGGTGAAAATGCCAAAGAAGGTTGAGAGTCTCACACTATAAAAGAAAAGTAGTACATGTAATTACATACAGTAAAAAAGACTTAACTAGTCTGATGAAAGAGTACTGTTATTGGATACGCTTTCTGACAAGTGGCTGCCAAATTGTGTGTAAGTTTTAATGAGATCATGTAGAACATGTAACTGTAATGGGTGTACAAGTATTGTAGGTACTGTAATAGTAGCCTCGTTCCCATGCTCTCTCCATCCTGCCCACAAACAGGAAGCGGAAGTAGTGAAGGGGGAAAAGTGGGGAGGGCTTGGTACGAATTGAGCACGTGACACTTAAAGTGGAGACCCACTTGCTGGCCACATAGCAAACAAGACTGATATTTCATATCTAAAAACCAGCCGGGTGTTTTTTTACATAAATTATCGAACTGAAGGTTGTGCTCAGCAACAGGTCAGTCTAAGCTAAATGCAGCTGTAGAATGAATCAGATTGGCTAGACAGTCTCATCATGTACAGCTTCCAATGAAAGTGCTGACACAGCAATTTCATAGTGCGCTTCCAGTTAGTGATCAGAACTTGCGCAAACAGAATTATCATCGTTACCTACCACTCTTTCGCCATCTAGGTAACACAAAACTAATCTACATGTAACTTTGCGTACCTTGGCCTATTGAGCCTGCGTAGTTTCCACTGCGCTTGTGGCTATAGTGGCATGGTAACAGAATGATGTAACTTAGCGCACGTAATAATTGCGGACGAACACACACGCACACACACACACAGACGCAAAAACGTAAAGCAATCTTAGTACTAACCAGTACAAACTGAAAATCTGAACCCTTTTCACAAAGACTGAAGACGTAACAGAGGACCTTGCCAAGGAAGCAGCTTATGATAAACCTCTGTAAGGTAGGAAAAAAACTGTTAAGTTGAGATGTACACAGCAGGGTATCACATTTTTACAAGGCCCTGTGTTAAACCTTTGTTCTTCACAGAAACACAGCATTTTTTACCATACGACCAGTGAATAGGTAAGCATCACATGCTAAAATTGTACTGGGCTCTCTCCACTTTTCTAAATTTTTTCTACTCTCACTTCCTGTTTGTGGGTGGGGTGGAGAGAGCCAGGGAACAAGGCTACTGTAACGGTAACTTAGGTACAGATGAATGTGTTCATGCGGGTAGTGTCTGAAGATGTTACAGTAGTGAAAATAGCAGTTACCGTAAATTGGGAAATTTTCGAGTTGAAAAATTTGCATTAGATAAATTTTCGCGTTAAAATTTTTTCGTAGCAACGGATGAGCTACGAAAATATTTAAACGCCGACATTTTTTTAACACGTGGCAGAAAGAAGCGCGTGCGTGAGATTCAGCTGCAGCTAGCTGGCATGGAGGAGTTTGAAAGAATCTGCTGCATTCGAGGCTACCATGTGTATAAAGAAATATGGGAGGCAGCTGATGGAGAAGTGCTGATGTGTGAGAGGGAGCCCCACAACGCTCTAGATCGGTACGCTGTAGCTGTGAAAAAAACGGGAACTCGGTAGATTTGTAATAAATTTCTGTTGTATGTTTAGATTATAAATATGATTATAAATATGTTATATATAATATTATGCACAACATGTGATATATATATGTGCACGAAAATACATCTAAACTAATCTATGTACTGTTGTCGTAATCAGGTGTTGAGAAGATTAGGTTGTGATTAGCAGTAGTATGGAAGATAAATGGGGAGAGTATTGAATTGCATTCAGAAATCTAGGGGTTGGTACGTATGAAGAAAATATGTAGTTGGAATGAGGTGATAAAAAGAGGCTAATAAAAATTTCGATGAAAACAAGAAAAAGTTTGTTAGCAGGGTAATCGTAAGAACATGAAGTAGTTCAGGTTTGTACGTAACTAGTACAAAGGGAAAGTTAGAAGTACTGCATGATCGAGCAGGTTACAGCATCTGTAGATAATCAGTTTGATGATAGCTGGAAAGGGCTTGTAGAGAATAAAGTGACAGAGTACAGGGAGGTGTCCAGTGCGCAGGAGAATGAGGTTTTAGATATGGAGGTAACTTAAGTAGAGATTAAAAGGGGTTTGAAAAGCAATGCGTTATTTGGTAAGTACGGAGACACTGGAATGGCTAACTTTGTTGAAAGTCTCATATGGAGTAGTCTGGACAGAAAAGGGTATTTTTAGACAATGGAGATTGTTAGCTTGTACAAGAAAGGTAATGCTGGGGGCCCAGGTATTTACAGAAGCATATTACACCATTAAACGTTGATAAGCTGTTTTACAAGATTTAAAAATAATCACTTGGTGATAATCAGAAAGGGCTCTTCATGAGGGTCAGTTTTAGAGTGAAATGGAGTTGTATTGATACTGTCTTTCTTTAAACGAGATCATACAAGGTAAAGTGAGGGAAGGAAGGCACACTTATGCTTTTTTCTTATACATCGCGAGCGTTTGACAGGCAGTCATTATTCTACGGAACAGACCGGAATGGAACGGAACAGTTCTATCACGTTATTTCACGGAATGGACTATTGCGCTGCAGGTAGAGTTGTCATACTATGTATGGTTAAAGTTTCTCGTGTGATCTAGGTACCGATGCGCCGGGACAGAAGCTAAAGTGGGGGTCATGGTTGAAAAGCAGCAAGGGGAGAAAAAACCCTGCCACTAGTCTAGCTAGCGTAGCCAGACTCTCGACGGAAATATCGGTGTCTCCTTGAACAGTGGCATTCAACAAACCCAGTAGTTTGACTTGCCGACATTCTGTTTGATTCTGTTCCTTCCCCAAGTACCCAATCAGGCGTTATTGATTAACTTGCTTAGTAAGCAGATATACGGTAGCAGGAGCTCCTGACGGTAACCATCGTGAACATGCACATGCAGATTATAATTTTATTCGTAATAGTCACATGTACCAGCACTAGAAATCAAAGAAACATCTGTTTTATGGCTGCAGCTCGGTCAACCTACCTGTACAAAACATGACAAAAGCTACCGTGTAATAGAGTCCGTTCCGTGAAATAGTGTGGCGGAACTGTTCCATTCCGTTCCAGTCCATTCCGTAAAATAATGACCGTCCGTTTGACACAGTTTGGCATTATGATTTGTGGTTTAGGTTTGTGAGGAATGTGTGTTAGGGGTAGGATGTGGGGAGTTATTATTAAACAGAGTGGTGTTTTATTAGGCGGTAGCACAGGGTTGTAATCTGTCGCCCATCCTATTTTCCAAATCAGGCAGTTTCTAGATGGGTTAAGAAAGGTGGGATTAGGATAACCCTTACAAATGACTGAGTGTGGGCAACTAATGATGCGGAGGATTTTGTAGGTTAACTGCTAATGCAGAGAACTTACAAAAATTGATTAATGTCGAATGGAGACATCAGAAAGAGTGCTATTATGGTATTTTCTAGAGAGGCTATTACAGGTACATATACATTTACGTGGGTAGATAAAGAGATTGAGTGTAATGAAATTACTGATATTTTGGCATTGAATTTGCTGAAAATGGGTCATAGGATAGTCGTGTACAGAAGGTATTGCATTATGATATTTATACATACAATGATGGTCATATTATATGTATAGTATTGGCCTTCTGTCAAGCTTAGGCCATTCCTTGATCATATAGCCTGATGTAGAGTCATATCTACGGACAACTGTATCAACATTCGATATCCCTAGGCTGCAATGCGAATAGACATTGACAATTGCAGCATACACATGCAAATTCTTATTTCTTTGATCCCGCTTAGACGTTATGTACCTATCTCTATCTGTTACTTCGAAGCCGGGCATTCTCTTGCACCTTGGAGCCAGACACGTGGTGTATACACTAAACCACACCAACTGTTACTTGAGTTTTGATGCAATTTTGCAATTCCGATGATGGATTGTACATGTGTATTGGAGTGTAGGCTCCATAGGCCTGGTTTGCATGCTTTTTGTTCAACAGTGAACACTTAAAGCTCATGCATACAAAGTACACGTATGTGAGACTCACAGTTTGGTGAATATGCATCAGTGATTGATCAAGTAGCTTTCCACAAGTGTAAATACTCCTGGATATGTTGATTGTTGTGGGCATGCAACAATGATGTCAAATTTTTGTCTGAGGTAGTAAACTCTATGCTCATTTTTGTGATTTAGGTACAAGACCGGAGTGTTTCTGATGAAGTGATAGCAGAAATGATTATTCAGAAATTGAAAGTCACTAGCGGCGTTGTGGTATCATTTGCTGAAATAGCTAGAGCTGCCAGAGAAGGTGGAAGGAACCGTCTGGCTGCTCAGGTATGGTACATTTAACTCATTGCATGCTGTGAGCCACTATAGTGGCTATTACACAATTGCTCTGTACTGTAAGCCACAAAAGTGGACCATAAGTTCATAGTTCTGTAGTGTGTAGCTATGTATAGTGCGAGAGAGAGACATTGGTCTACATTGTGAGCAGATGCATTCATTTAGCAATACCGTAGACTCGGGGTTAATAAGTGCATGCGCCTATCACACAAGACAGTAAGGAAATATGCGCTTATTAAAAAATGTGCGCTTATTATGATGTACCACACCCACCACTGTAATAGTACCCCCCACTTTTTGCATGTGTACATCAAGACGGTATGGCTGATAGTACGAGTGATCTTGCTATCTACTGCAAAGAGAGTGTGGTTCGTGGCCATCACGTTTTCAAGCGAATCTGGACTCCCATTGTTGGTGAGGTACTCACTGTGGCTAGAGAAGCTGGCAACACTGAAGATTGATTTGCTGTTGCGGTTACAAAGGTTGACATGGTAGTCGGCCATGTTCCACGCGAGTTCTCGAAGCTTTGTTGGCACTTCGCGTGAGTATAGCTCTTTCTCTTCAACTTCTGGCTACATGTACCAGCTGCAGAATCCGTATCACAGACAGACGCCATCTCCACACAAGAACTATCACGAATGTGTGAAACTTTACTTGGGAAGCCATGCAGTGCGCTGTTACCGTATATGCGCGTGTGCGCTTAATAAACTGTAGTTAAGAACAAGAACATCACGTGCGCTTATTAAAAAGTATGCGCTTATTTCAGAGGTGCGCTTATTAACCCGAGTCTACGGTAGACCAGTTGCACGTAAGCTAAGGTATGCATGGAATGATAATCAGTCGACATCCTTACTCTTTGAACACCATCTTCATGCACTAGGTCTCTAGTTTTTTGCTATGTTATAGTTATAGTACAGTAGTCAGGGATTTATGGCAGTAAACAAACCGAGTCTGAGGGCGTTAGCCCGATGACGAGGTTTGTTTACATTTGTATGTTGCCATAAATCCCTGACTACTGTACTATGTATCCCTGGAGGCTAAGCCAGCACGTACCTGATTGGTCAACAGAATGTCTTTAGATACTGAATTTAACAACACAGCGCTGTTTATCAAGCGAGTCTCAGAGCAGCGAGCTACAGCTATAGAGCGACATACGGTATATGAGAGGTTAATGCCAAACTCCTCCCCCTCTTGCAAACACTTCGCAAATTTGAGCTCGAGTGCTCCTTGAACCTGAACACTCCGGATCCTTGAGGAATGCAAAATCTTGAATTGTGAAGTAAAGCTAAGGACAAAAGTCATTTCCTAGCAGAGCTAGACTATCAGGCTGTTTGTCAGTAAATATCTAGCCACTCGTACATAACATAGATACAGGAAAACTGAAGTAGCTGCACACATTCACTTAGTATAATGGCATTACATGGATGCTATGGCAATAGTATAAACATACTATTGTTCTTCTATGATTGGTCACAATCAATATATCGAAGACCAGTCATTATATTCTAAATTAGTAGCGCCAGTGGGTTGCTATATTCATAGAGTTTATTTATTCATGGTAATTTAAATCACTGACAGGCATTATTTAGTGTAGCAAGTTACTGGCGTTGGGAAAATCAATGGTCCCATTTAAAATCTAGTTAAGATAGCAAAGTTTCAGGAATCTTCTGCAGTCAGATAAAGGTTGCAGCCCAGCTAACAGTAACAAGTTATGATACTCTTCATTCCAGGACTTGAAACTCATTCTAAGTGAGAAGTTTTGAACCCTTTCCAGCGTTCTTATGTGAGCCATACAATGAGGGTCCCACACTGGGGCAGCATATTCTAAATACGGTCTGACAAAGGAGATATACAGCTGCTTTAGGGATTGTGAATTGGAGTGAGCATAAAATCTTCTAAAAATCATACCTGCCTGCTTCATTGCTCTCTTGGTGATCTGTTCAATGTGTTTTGACCAACTGAGGTTGTCTGACAGCCAAACTCCCAAATACTTAAAAACAGATACTCTTTCCAGTGGCGTATTGGAGATACAGAGCTGAGACGGAATCAGAGGACGCAGACGTTTTCTTGATATAAATACACTACAAAACTGGTTTTCACAGATTTTCCTGGAGCTAAATGCATCAAAATGCAAATGCATATTTATATCCTCTTGAAGAAGCAGAAAGTCACTCTGGTTTCTGATTTGAAGATAGAGCAGTATATCGTCTGCATACAGCAACATACATCCATCGTTCAGTGGAATTTCACATACCCCATTAACCGGCACATCGTTCCACTTCTTGTTTCTTCTCGTTTCTTCTGAGAGGATAGCACAACAATGACAGAAGCGATTACAATGATTCAAACGCGAAGAAGCGCTACTGGTTCCGGGCTACTGCACCCACACCATAGCGTTCTCAAACAAATCAAACAGTTCAGCAGAGATTCTCAAGCACTCAAGGCAAGTACTTGCCGCTATGCGCCATTCTGTTCCGTTCCGTTCTGCGCATTAAGCGGTGGTTACGCCTACACCGGAAGCGCAGCCTCGAGCACGAGCTGTTCTGCTTAGGCGCTTATAATACTTGGAGTACGGTTTATGACGGACCCAAAGTGAGTTACTGTAGGTATGTTATAATAGTAAGAACACTGATACAACTGCTAGACCATTACAGACCATACTAACCTCCATGATGTGCATTAAATGGAGTCGGAAAACTGCTTTAGACAGCTGTCTACCATTGCAATATTGCATACAAGAATGAGTGGGTGTACAGTGACATTCTCAAGTGGGTAGGTGTTTAGCTACAATTCACATTAGCTGTATTTTGCTACTCTGCTGTATCTTTAAGCCCCACCGAAAGCTTTGCAGTGCAAAGTGCATTCTGTGTCTCTTACATTATAGGTGCTGTTAGTTTATTATGAATGGGAGCATATGTGGATACAGCTAATACCGCTCATCTACCCCACACAACCACACCATCTAAACTACCTTTCTCCCCCCACAAAACAACAGAAACAAGTAACAAAAAAACATTTTAAAAAATGAAAGAACAAATAGGGATGGAATCCAACCAAACAAAGTAGGAATGATACCACAATACCCTTACGGATTGTCATCCCTATATGTTTTTCCGACCTCACACACACACACACACACGCACACCAATCCCTGCCATGCCACACCAGCCATATCCACAGCCAATAGAATCAGTGGCAATTGCAGCACTTCACAATGCAACACACATCACCCCTCACACTACAACCATAGATTATAGAGTACTCTATTAACTATGCTACAACTTATCCTCCACATGCAGCAATACACACTCTAGACTACATACATGTACCACTTACTCCACATTCTACACCACAATCCACACCTGCAATGACACCTACACTGCAACAACATCCTTTCACTTCGCCAACAGTTAGTACGGAACACATTTCCAAAAACATTACTCTATTATACCAAAGTACTTTCAAAAAAACAACTAATCATCTACACCACAATCTGACATCCTGTCGTCCCATGTAACTAGCACTTACGTTTAATGAGACCTAGTTGCAAAAATGTGGTATCATTCCTACCTTGTTTGGTTGCTTTTTTGGGATTCCATCCCTATATGTTCTTTCATTTTTTTTAATGTTTTTTTTTTGTTCCTTTAATATAGAATTGAAAGTTTACCAGGATGGGGATTACTATGTAGACTGCAGACAGGGTCCCTCATGTCAGAGCAACTGCCCTGCAAAGAACATCCTAAGTTTAAAAAATGCATACCAGAACTGCCAGGCTGTATAATTTGCCAATTGCTATTCATTGACAAGCTACTCCAATTGCTGGTTATGGTAGTAATAGTCTTGTCACTGGCCAAGAGAGCGATGTACCGGAGCTTCTTTCCAGATCTGTTCACTACTCGTTTCTCCAGCCACTACTGCTATAGCCTGGCTGAAGTACGAGAACGAGAAACGAGAAAGTTGAACAATTGGCCAGTTTAGCGACTTGCTGATGTACTGCTATGGTACTCTCCAATGACGTTAATTAACAGTCTTGTTACTGATGTAAACTCTTGAATGACAAGTATGTCTCATAAAGGCTTATAACTACATCTAGGGCAGAGTTTTGAACATATCGTTTTTACACATTCAATGCAGCAGCCATTTTTTCTCTTTGCTATCCCTATATATGGACTACTACCATACTCTTATGATAAAGGTTTTGCAAAATTAAATTTGTCTTATATTTTTACTAGCAGATATGACCTGCTGTATGTTTGTCTTATAGTTGCTTGATCATGAAGTGCATGCAAAAGATCAAGTGCCTCTCCTCATGGAAATGAAGAAGGCTGATGTGGCACTTGACAAAGCAATAGAGAGTGGAGACCCCCAACTAGGTATGTGATGACAATGCATGAAAACATTATATGCAATATGAATTTGTTGTAAAATGCTAGCATTCAAGCACAAGTAAGTTACATATTAATTATTTGATAAATCATGAAGGTATGTATTGGGTGTAATTGACCAGCCCACTGTATTCTTCACAATATGTGCACATGCAGAAATAATTAATCCTAACATTTTTTAATGTAGTATACAAAGTCCTGGAAGATTTGAAGTACAAGCACTACCACTCTCAGATGGATCAATACCTCAGGCTTTTCCATCATCGTCCTGTGGCTGCTGCACTTTACAAAAAAGTAAGCAAATGTTAATCAAGCTGGCCACTTATGAATGTTCTATGTATCTGACAGCTAAAACGGCAGAGATTTTATATGGGCAACCTGGGATCCCCCACCCTCCCAAATTTTGAAATTTATATATACGTATACTGTAATGAATTCTCAGCCTTTTAAGGCTCCAGAAAATAACCTCAGGATATGTAGATATCCCCAGACCTTCCTAGGGTTGTGACCTCACACACATTGACTTACCACCACAGAAAAATTCTGTAAGAAAGTCTACTAGTTTGAGTGCTCATATAGGAGAGTCAAATGTGTATGACAGAGCCTAGCTGGTCTCGCAAGCCAGCCCCTATTCTCATAAAATGGCAGGCAGACTCGTGAACGGAAGTTAGTAGCTGGTTTTCTGCTAGCTGTGTTTAACTGATCACAGTCAACATAATCAAGTATTTTATGGTCTGTGCATTGCAATCTGAGTACAGCAAGCAAGGCTGACTTGCAAAAGTCCATCTAACAATCCTTCCTGCAACGTGAGGTTCCTGTACCTATGGCCTTGTGTCCATTAGCATGTTTATTTGCAACCGTTAACATCCACAGTGGTTGACAGGAACAACAAACATATGTGTAACATGTTTACTAGACCACTTACATATTATTATAATATTTGCTTGTAGACATATGCTGGCCTGCAGGAGTAGAAAGAGCTACATATTGCGTAAACGTCCTAACTGATGGAGCAAAGTGATTTGGTTCACTCCTAAAGTCAATGCACAGGTTCACATCAGGAAGCCCCAAATATTAAACTTGACAACATAATATAAAAAAAATAAACTCTTTGTAATAGATGCATTGGGAACGTTCACTGTCATTTATATTTGAAAACTGGAAATCACGAAAAAAACAAGACGGATGTTTCATATCTAAAAATCAGCCGGGTGTTTTTTTTACATAAATCATTCAACTGAAGGTTGTGTTCAGCAACAGGTCAGTCTAAGCTAAATGCAGCTGTAGAATTGATCAGTTTGGCTAGACTGTCTCATCATGTTCAGCTTCCAGCGAAAGTGCTGACATAGGAATTTAGTACTGCACTTCCAGTTAGCGATCAGAACTTTCCAAAACATAATTATCATCATTACCTAGCTACCACACTTTCGCCGTCTACAAAACTAACCTAGCTTGACGTACCTTGGCCTATTGAGTCTGCAATCATCCATGCAATAGCTTCCACTGTGCTCGTGACTGTAGTGGCATAGTAACGAAATGTCATAACTTGGCGCATGTGATAATTGCGGACAAACACACACACACACACACACACACACAGACTGACCCGGAAATCTTAGTACCAGCCGGGCACACACGAAGCGTGCCCGGCTGGTAATTACATAAGGATGGAATCCCAAAAAGCAGCCAAACAAGATAGGAACAACACCACAGTGCTTTTACAAATTCCCATCCCTATAGTGCTTGTTATGTGTGATGATAGGATGTTAGATTGTGGTGTGAACATCCTATGGCATTTTTTTGAAGTGATATTACAGATTATGTGGTTGATCGAAGATAAGTGTGCTATTGCAGTTGGAAAAATGTAGACATGAGTGTGTGGGGGAGGATGTGGGGTGAGCAGTACTGAGCCTACCTACAGTGTGTATTGTCGAGAAGGATAAGTTATAGCTAGTGTGATAAGATCGTGTGTGTTGTGAAGTGTTGCAATCATTTACATATTGGTGATGAATATGGCTGGTGTGGTACGTAGAGGATTATGGTACATGTGTGTGTAGTTTGAAAAATGTCTAAAGATATGGAGATGGGAATTCGTAAGAGCATTGTAGTGTTGTTTCTACCGTGTTCATTTGTTTTTTTTTGTTTTTTTCAGTTGGGATTCCAGCCCTGTATGTTCTTTCAATATTTTTTCATAACTTCTTTCTGTCGTGTATTTTTTGGGGGGGAGGGGGGGGAGAAAATTATGGATGATTGTGGTTGCACAACTGCAGCTTGTAGCTATACCAGTGAGGATTATAAGTTTTTTGACTTGGTCTGACAAATGTCAGACCAACTCAGACGTTGACTGGACAAGATCTGACATTATTCATTATTAACACTTGAAGGACTATTGTCACAGGTATGTGACATAGAACTGTCAAGGCTTTATTTAAACTGACCAGTTGGACTAACTGGCCTGCCCCCTAAGGCTTAACACTGTTAGGACACATTTAGAACGCTTTGTTGGCACTGAAATTAAACACTATCCATGACAGTTTAGCTTTAATTCAATAGCCCATTTTCTATGTCATAACTGTGCAAGGCAAAACTGAAGTAAATTAAGGCTATACATGCTCACCTTGAGTGTAGCCTACACTTGTAAAGGCTATAATATTGTTAAAGGCTTCCCTAGACAGTTAGCAAGATTATCCCACTTAACCTCTGCCACCAGAACAGGAAATGCTTATATGATATTCATAGTATAACCACTACTATGCGCAATGCCAGACCACGCAGTCACATCAATAACGCTATTGAACGGCCATATACAATGTTTGCAAGGCAAATGTCCGATGGCCGACTGTTCTAATACACTCTGATATATGCTTATAGCTACTTTATTGTATAGCTACTTAGATTATAGGCTAAGATGATAGCTACACAATACCACATATGCAACAATAATCATCAAGGTTAGTATGTTCTGGCAGTTGTATCTGTGTTATTTACACTACTATATAATGATAAATCACATTCTAAATACTATAACCATCCGGCAGAATGCGTGATGTATCAGTACAATAACAACAACAAATAGCTAATTCACGAATACCTCTCGGTTAACTTGCTTGCTTGCGATTCATCAAGACAACAGCTGAACTCTACTCTGTGAGACTGCTTGAGGTTGAGTTTCCCGGTGTAGGTATAACCTCTTATATTTTCTGAATATTTAGTGAGAATGGTGTGTGACGGCAAGTACTCACCTGGAGTGTTTGAGAATCATTGTCTAACAATTCAATGTGTTTGAGAATGCTATAGTGTGTGTGTGTGCAATACCCCCCCCCCCCCCCCCCCTCCGGAAAATGCTGTTTTTTCATGTTAGAATTATTGTAATCACTTCAGTCATTATTGCTGTAGCCTTGCTGAAAGAAACAACAAAGAAAACAGAAATTGAACAATTTTCTGGTTTAGTAGCTTGCCGATATAGTAGCTCAGCGATGCTCTGTAGCAGCATTAACAGCCTTGTTTACTGATGACAACACTCGAGAATGACAGGTATGGCTCATAAATGCTTATGATATTACATCTAGAGCGGACTTGTGAACATTCTATTTTGTACACGTTCAATGCTGCTGCCATTTTTTCATGTTGTCCCTATGGCTGTCTGTCATGAGTATTTTCAAAATGAATAGCAGCTAGATAAAAACTATTGAAGTACCTGGGTATGTATGCGTATGGGTAGTATGTACAACCCTTGAGCTCTCTTTATAAATTCTTGATGTAATTATGATAGCACGGAAGTAGGTACGTATTATTCCTTCTGATTGTTACAGCTGTGCAAAGAAACGGATCAGGAGCAACTTTTGAACCTCTGTCGGCAAGAGAGTGATTTTCTGGAAGCTGGATGTCTTCAGTTTGCACAAAGTTTTGTGAAGAAGGTAACATTGCATACTGAATGACATGGATATTTATTACTGTAAGCACCAGTAATTGTTGTATATATTATGTCAATTGGAGAGAAAGACCTCCTAAATACTAGTCAGGCGCTAGCTTATACCACTAATTAAGCCCTATGGCGGGGTAGTAGACAATATTTTATGTTTGTGGACTCAGCTAACTCTTGAAGAGAAAGAATCAGTTGGGGCGTATACACATCTACCACTTCTCTGCCTTGGGCTTAAAGGTATGAGTACCTGACAAGTATTCAGAAGGTCTTGGGTTTGATCCCCAGCTTGAACCCAGATTTTGTTTCCGTGTGTGTACCTGTAGGTCTGAAGGTTGCCTGATAGAATGCATCACTAGTTGTGCCAAAAGATATCCTCTACACAGACCTAGTTCCCAACAAAAAATATACTGGCAGTTGTGTAAAGTGGAGTATGAGAATGTGTAATTTTAGGTATGAAGGAGGGGACACCGTTGTAAATATAGGTAAGCCTATAACGAAACCATCCCAGTAAGTACAGAATGCTGTACTCACAGGCACCTAGAACATAGTTGCAGCGTGTAAGGCCCCCAATTTGTTTAGTCTACTCACCAGAAAGTTAATCAAATTGTGCGCTCTTGAAAGACTGGGTGGGCTTCAAACATCTGTATCCCAGTGAGGGAAGATCATAGAGAGATGCAGCAAATGGCAGCTGAATGCTCTCTCTGTGCTCACTAAGTGTGATTGGTCAATTAAATGTAGGTGCTTCATAGGCGGAGTTTACACAAAAATGCATACCTCACTTGGGGTTTCCCCATTGCCTGCAATACATTATGCGTATGTGGCTGCCCCCCCCCCCCCCCCACCCCCACCGACATGATCCGCGGAGTAATAATTGAAACTTCCGCATACATGTAACATCAGCCGAAAATGGTCTATTGCGAGGGGAGGATCTAGGCACAAGACGACGCTAGTCCTAAAGATAATGAAACGGCAGCAGTCCAGTCTTTTTCACTAAGAAAATGCATGGAGAGTATGGTGAGTACTTAAGAGCGCTTCCTAATAGCCCAAAATCAGGCAGCAAAAAAAAAACACGCCTGCTTTGTAGCCTCTGCGAGGGCGCAGAGCACCCATGGCTGACTGCTATGTAACCCCCCTTTTGAGAATCCTGGCTACAGGCCTGTCACGTGCATAGTTCTGTGCTCCCACACCGGCTTTGCACTCCCTACATCTAACTTAAAAACATGCAGCTGTATAGCTTAGCAGCGGCAACCAACTCTTTTGGCAGAAACAAGCCTGGACGTAACATAAGTGTTCAATTGTAATGCCTTTCACTTCCAGTAGGCATCTTAAACTGGATCAGGGCAGCAAGGAGTGGGCACTCCAATATGTGTGATACCTACGGCTGCAACAGAGGACACAATGCAGTTAATCACCAGGTCACAGAGTAGAATCACGCGAGAAAGGCTACCAGGCTTTCTCCCGTTTTACGTTGTTTTAAGGGGAGAGCCTTGGACAACTCTATCACATGGTTTTACCATTGAAGGCTTACTACAGCTCCCAGGTTTGTGTAGCCTCTGTATAAGTAGAGATGTGAGTGCTAGTAATAGATGACGCAATGAAGCATTTCAAGCAGCACAGCCCGTCTCACCACTCTCCCGTTGCAGCCATAACTGATCCTTACAAATATATTACAGATAGAGACAGCAATCTCCCAAAATCTAGTCGCTTTTTGTAGCTTCTCCAGTAGCATTGCTATAGCCTCATAGCCAGGCCTCCCCTCACAACTTTTTTTGTAGCTGTGGAAAAATGCGCGGGGAAAGCCTGGAAGGAAACATCACGTGATGTCTGCTGCTGCCTATGTCACGAAACACTGAAGGCCAGAAGGAAGGTCACAAAGTCGATCACATGATCATAGTCGTGTTTCAAGTAGCCAGCCGTTTTACCAATTGTTCCGAGTGCTGGTTGTCTCAGTGTTATTCTACCAACGTAGTTAGTAATACTGTCAAGTTGGTGTTTTGTGAGGGAAGTGACCATGGCGTTTATACCGAGCTAAGCAGCAAGAACAACTGTGGCATTGTGTTGTTGCTGACTCTTATAAACTAGGTATTCTTAACATTAGTATATCAGACTATCCCTCAGAATGAATTCTCGAATTAAGCCACACCCATCCGTGCAGTGGCGTTTTGCTTCTTCAGAATAATTGGTTGTGACGACAGTGGCAGACATCACATGATGTTTCCTTCCAGGCCTTCCCCGCTTGTTTTTCCACAGCTGCGGAAGGAGCTACGAGGGGAGGCCTGGGTATGATCAAGCTAGCATTGCTATGCATCTACGTAGTTAGTTGTTATTCTTATGACAGGCTGGCTTGCAAAATATCCCCGTTTTGCCATGCCCAGGTTGTGATTTGCATCTCTGTTTGCCCAGCATACTTCACACTTAGCAGTGTGATTATACCCCCAATACTCTGCCAAGTGTAAAGATAAGGCATGAAGGAGGGGTCAGAGGATCGAAACTTATGCCGTTTTGATCTTTGGGTGAAAACTAAGATTTTCAACCTAGGATTTCTCCACATTCAGTTTTTATGAGGAGTTATGGCCAAAACGAACCTATATACATTTTATACTGGTCTTTATGGGGCCCCTACAAGGCACTCGTTCAAAATAGCGGTTACATGGATGCTGTCTTCAAACTTGTGGCGCATGAAGAGTTAGAGATCTGGACAAGTCTATCGCATGGTTTTACCAAGGGAGGTCTATTACAGCTCTCAAGTTAGTAGAGTTTGCAGAGTCTCTGTATAAGTAAAGATATGAGTGCCATTAACGAATGGCACGATCGAGCAATGCACATGTACGTTTCGAGCAGTCTGTCCACTCTCCCGTAGTGGCCATGGCTAATTCTTGAAAATACGTTACAGATAGAGACCTAAATACTCTGAGTCACTTTAACATCCATGCCGCTCTCGGTTCTGAGTGTTTGTACCTCATTTGTAACACGGAATTGGCACACTTTGACGTCATGGCCCTGGGCCACATGTTTTGCGTCGTTTACACAATTGAGCAATCACCTCGCGCAAATCATGATGTTTACATCCGCATCTCTACTCGCCCGCCGTATACTTTATACACTTAGCAGAGCGATAACCATCGATGAATATATAATTGGGGCAAGCCTGAGCGACCCCCAAACCTAGCGATTTTACTGGACCTCCATGCAATAGTTTGGCCTCGAGTGGCAAAAGGACTGTAGAAAATACTAGCCCTCAAAACTAAGTAGATCTGTAAGCTGTACCATGTGTATTAACATCATGATTTCCTGGGAGGCATGCCTGCAGAACTTTTCCTGACATCGTTACACCCCAGAGGAGGTTGGAAGGTATCACGTGTCCGTCAACTATTGCATGATGTCACACATAGTTAATAGCGTTCCATGTAGAAAAATACGGAAGTTATGCAAAGTTATACGGTATCTGGCCCAAAGAACGCTCTATATCTCCACAACCTTCAAGGGTACGTTTGGGTACACCCCCTCAAAAACCTTGGCTTGCGAGTGTGGAACTGTGATGAGGAAGGATTCAGCTTGAATACTATGGATTCTCAGTGAGCTTGAAAAGTATTTCTTGAAGCTATTGGAGGTATGGTAGCGGTTTTACAGCTCAGATTCTAACTATTTTACTTTAGAAAGCCGCTAATAAAACTTGCACATGATCACTTGCGGAGCGGCTACATTGCTCCTCTCTGTTCAAGACTATTGCATTACATCATCTGACAGTATAGTGCACGTGATGGTTGCACACAGGATGTGGACTGGGGCTAGGGTAGCCCCCGATTCACCCCGGATTGCACACGGTATGTGGATTTGGGCTGGGGTAACCCCCGATGCACACGGGGCTGACTATTTTCGCGAGTCAGTGAATAACTGAACAGTAATTCTGGAGCAGGTACAAATAATGGAGGTATGGTAGCGGTTTTACAGCTCAGATTCTAACTATTTTACTTTAGAAAGCCGCTAATAAAACTTGCACATGATCACTTGCGGAGCGGCTACATTGCTCCTCTCTGTTCAAGACTATTGCATTACATCATCTGACAGTATAGTGCACGTGATGGTTGCACACAGGATGTGGACTGGGGCTAGGGTAGCCCCCGATTCACCCCGGATTGCACACGGTATGTGGATTTGGGCTGGGGTAACCCCCGATGCACACGGGGCTGACTATTTTCGCGAGTCAGTGAATAACTGAACAGTAATTCTGGAGCAGGTACAAATAATGACTGACACCCAGGTGAATTATGTCTCTATCTACAAGATTTTCTGAGAATCAGCCACGGATGCCGTGACAGAGGGTCTGTAGTGCTTGAAACTCATGTTCACATCGCTCGATCGTGCCGTCTGTGTCCTGCACTCATATCTCTGCTTATAGAACGGGTACGCAAACTCTACTAACCTAGGAGTAGTAGGCCTTCCTTGGTAAAACTATGTGGTAGACTTGTCCAACTCTCTGACTCTTTGTGCACTACAAGTTCGAAGACTGCATCCATGTAACTGCCAGAGACACCATTTTAAACACGTTCCGTGGCCCCCGGGACAAAACGTCACTTACATCGTGATATATATATATACAAGCAAGTACACTGAGGCCTGCCATAAAATGGTAGGCCTCAGTGCAGTATACCGTCGACTATTTTATCACTGCATAATGTGCATATAGAGCTACATCTAGATTATCTGTAGTGTTGCGTATTAAATTTAAGTTCAATCCATTTTTTAAAATCATGAATAAGTGCGTATAATATAGGATAGGGAATAAAGGTTCAGAATAATATAGAATAATAGGACAGAATAGAATGTCAAGATTCAAGTAGCAGCAGTGACATGAGTTCTCCTGTCAGAAGAGGGGCTGCTGGCTTTGCCCCTCATCACCATCTTGGAGGCTGGGCTCCTTCTCCCCTTGCTGACTTTGCGTGCTGAATGATCTTGATTCAGAGTCAGCAGATCGCAGTGCCAACCTGGACAGCAGAAGAGTGGATACTATACTCTGCTCTCGGTCTGTGTTCCTGGAGCACTCAGTGTCTACCTGCAGAGCCATGGAGCAGATAATAATTTATTGGCACGATCCTGGGGTCAATATTATTTTGTACCTGCTTGCTGCTCTGGCAGCTCTCATTTGGTCTCGATTCTGCGCCCGCACAGCACTGAGCGGTCTCTGTGGACGTCCGACTGGCCCTGACGGCTCTCACTTGGTCTTGATGCCACCTCCATCGCTCGGCGGAGGTGGTAGCGGTGGTGGGAGGTGGGGAGGGCCGGTTGGTAGCTTCGCTCGGACGTCTTTGAGCCATTCTTCGCTGCAGCATCATGCTCCTCGTCATGCGCCTGTCTCCAAAAGCATGCAGTTGGTCCATTCTATACTCTCTTAGAAAACAGACTATCAGCACCTGTCATCAACAATTATACACACTACTGATCACTGCCAGTCATCGCTGGAAAGTTCTCGAACACTATTTACCTGTCATGGCTGGATTCGTCCTGAGGGCACGTGTGTTCATCCCGACGAGATTTTACGTTCGCGGGTCACAGGTCAAAGTACATCCGGGAGCGCTTCCGTTTTTGGTTTCGTCACCAACGGACAAAACCAATCGTAAGTATAGATAAACGCTAGCTGAAATGTTGAGCCCATAGGTCGCGATTATTGGCCTCGCTGCGCTTGGCAATTATGGTATGTACATCTTACCGAATCGAATTCTATTTTTGCGTATTACGCATTATGCATTCATTCAAGGCATGTGCACGTGGCAAAAGTGGCTTCTCTAGCCCATCTTTGAACTTGGAAGCTGTGTACACGAAGAGTCAAACACCCGGACAAATTTATCATATAGTTTTACCAAGAGAGACTTACTAGAATGAGCTCCAAGGTTAAAGGAATTTTAGGAACGGTACTTCCAAGTGCAGAGTTTGTCTCTCCACTCTCCAGTAGCAGCCATGGAGCAGACAGAGATCTCACCTACCTGAAGGTTGTTTGTTGTACCTTCTCCAGCATCACTGCATGCATAGTCTTTGACGTGACTGGCTAGCTCGGGAGGTACTAAACCAAGTCTCCAGGGGCTAGCCCTCTCACATGACAACCACAATATACTTGTAGATGATGTAAGCTAACCCCCACCTCCCCTCCTAGACTAGTGGCAGAAGCACCAGGACAGACTACTACTACTACTATTACTACTACAAGCTACAGACTGCATCAGGAAGAATTATTACTAGACAAATGTAGGACATCATGGGGCGAGCCTGAGCGAGTGACTGTGCATTATAATAGCAAATGAGCATTTCAAAGTGGATGTAATACAACAGTGATTATCTGACATGCATAGATACTGCAGTAACCGCTCCAAAAATAGCCTGGATACTATTCTTACGAGACAGCCAGTTGTGAGAAGTAATACAGGTGCTGTTGTATTGTGCATTAGCAAGTTTGTGTTTGAATCATTGTAGTCTTGATTTGTGCTGAGACCTTAGGTCCTATCTCTTACTCTGAGGGGGAGGAGCCTGTATCATGCTGTTATCACTTCTTTCACATTTTCATGTTCCTTATAAAAATCACAACATAATTGTGTTTGAGAAAAGTTAATCAAAATTCTACACATACAACATATTATACATTTACTTGCTGCCCACAGTTTACTCCAACAATGGTACAAGCTACCAAGCTTGTCAAATTAAAAGAGGGGGCTTCTCTGAACTATGTTGTAAAATTTATGTTTAACTACAAACCACTATAGTAGCAGACAAGACTACATCCAGCAGTGTTAAAGTCTAAGTATACGTAAAGACATGGTTGAAGATTGTGCTCAGTAACTAAGTTAATTGTACATGTACCTGAAAGCTAAATAATGGTTGGGTTGGTCTCTTCCTGCACAGCTGTTACCGAAAGTGCTGACTCACCAATTTTGTAGTGCGTTTGTAGTTAACCAAAACTAGACTGCCTAGCCCTTCTTTGCCATGTAAGCAAGATAAAAACTAACTTAGATTGATGTACCTTGGCCTATTAGGCCTGCTTAATTCCATTAGCTTCTGCTTGTGCCACAAACGTAGTGAAGTAATGCGCTTCACATTTGTAAAGCATAATACGCAAAAATAGAATTTTGTACACAGATTCGGTAAGACGTATGTACCATAATAATAATAATATATAATACATACAGATGCGCAGGCAGAATCCGACTCGCTAGTTTGGGGCTCGCTCAGGTTCACCCCAATAAGCAGAGAGTGCAGAGCATGAGGCCATGCAGACTATAGCTACTGCTGTCTGGCCATGTGATACATTGTTGTGGCATATACATGTACATGTAGCTACATATTGTGGCATGTACATGATCATGTATTTACGGTTCTGACATCATAAATTTTAGGCCTGCAATCAAATTTATGTTATGCGCAGTCTCTCGCTCAGGCTCGCCCCACAATGTCCTGCATTACGCTAGTAAACTTTTAGCCAAAGTGCACAGCCAGATTCGATATGACCAATTCTGAACCTTGAGGAAGGCTGGATGCCTTTCCTTCACTCATGCTTAGGCCAATAGGCAAGACAGTGGCATGAATGACAACACTGTAGCATAGCGTACGGTAGTACTCTATATGTAGGGATGGCACTGAAAAAAATGGCTGCCACATAATGTGTACAAAATGGTATGTTATAAATCTGCTTTACATGCACTCATAAGGGCCTTTATGAGCCATGCCTGTCATTCTCGAGTGTTTTCATCAGTAACAAGACTCGTAGCATTGCTGGAGAGTACCGCTGAAGCATCACATTGGCAAGTTACTTAACAGCACATCGTCCTTCTGATTATTATTATTGCCGAGCGCCTTAGCACGAGGCAACTAATCTTGCATTGTATCTCGCCTAGCGTTTGTATATATGTATATGTCACGCTTAGGAATGTCACGCTTAGGAATGCAATTTTACTGCAAACGCGTGTTCAAGATGGCGTCATACCAGTTACATGAATGCCGCCTTTGTACTTCTGGCGCACGAAGGACTAGAGATCAGGACAAATCGTTCACTTCTTTTTACCCAGGTAGGCTTACTACAGCTCCAACGCAATTAGAGTTTGTGTAGCCTCTGTTTCAGCAGCCTTTGTACTTCTGGTGCACAAAGGACTAGAGATCAGGACAAATCGTTCACTTCTTTTTACCTAGGTAGGCTTACTACAGCTCCAACGCGATTAGAGTTTGTGTAGCCTCTGTTTCAGCAGAGATCTGACCGCTGGAGATGGACGATACGCGGATCGATCGCGAGCGATGCGAACGTGAGTTTTAAGCAACTCTGCTCTCCTGTAGCAGCCATAACTGGTCCCTGAAACTGTGTTTTATACAGAGACATCCTTCTCCTGAAGACCCATTCGTGTAGTCGTCGCTTCTCCAGCAATTGCGTGGGCGATATGTGGCTCCCAAACATTCTAGTGGGTGTGGTTTTGTGCTAACGAACTTACGTCAGAACTCTGCGCGAGGCTCCATCTGCGCAATGCGTACTCTAGTTATTGTTTCTTTCAGATGGGCGACCACAATATTGACTGAAGCAATTACAATGGTTCCAACACAAAGAAGTGGCATTTGCATTCAGGCATAATTGCACTCATACCAGAGCGCTTTCAAAAAAACGTGAAGTTTTCGGCAGTGATTTACTAACACTCTCAATTGAACACTTGCTGTTCCACGCCATTTTCATTCATAACAATTAATAACATAACCGGAAGCTCAGCACGTGTTAGATTGAAGCCTATACTGCTTGTGACGTCTGAGGTGTAGACCAGCTTCTGTCAGGACTTAGAGTGCATAGCAGTCAGTTGCTATATATGAGACACACATTATAGTGTAGTGGATACAGAAATACAACTGCTAGACTTGGCTGGCCTCGATCATGTGCATTAATTAGAGGTACCCACATCACTCTCAGTGCTGTGCATTTCTATGACCTATATATATATATATATACAATCCTTGCCCATATTGCCTTGCAGTTGTGCTATGTTCACATTTGAAGTATAACTATCCATGCTAATACTCCACAATTTAAGTGTGCTGTGATATTATGGCTACTTTTACTGATTGCCGTCCCTTCATATTATGCTATATTTCCAACCACAAATATATACCACAACCCCCTACATGCCACACCCATATCCACGGCCAATAAATGATTGCAGCACTTTGTAATACATGACTTCAAATGTTTGTAGTAGCATACACATAGACTCAGTGCTGTTTGCCCCACATCCTTGCACACACAATCCACACCACCTTCAGCAGCATTAGCTAAACGATTGCATCTGCTCACAATGCAGACCTTTGTCTCCCTCGAACTCTGCATAGCTGCATACTAACAGAACTACAAAATTGGGCAACACTAAAACTACTACCACCTACAAAACATCCTGACTCCTCTGCCTACATGTGCAATGAATTTGTAAGAATTAACCCATTCGTGTGATTGTAATTATACAAAAGCATGCACTTTCAAAAAAAGGCCGTAGGATATACACATCACAATCGTGTTAGACTAACCTCCAGTCATCCCGTGTGTAACAAGCACCACGAGGTATAGTTGGAAAAATGGCAAATAGAGATGTAGGGACGGCAATCCGTAAAAGTATTGTGGTGTCATTATTCCTACCTTGTTTGGTTGCTTTTTTGGGATTCCACCCCTACATGCTTCTTCATTTTTTTGAAATGTTTTTTTGTAATTTGTACACTACTAGTTACCATACCTTAAACTAGCTCATCTATATTTGCGTGGTACTGCATGGCCACCTCTTGCTACTACCAGCTCAACATTTTGCCGAAGAGTAAATTGTGTACTGTAATGTTGTGCATATATATTTTCATGTAGGAACCTGAAGAAGTTCGGAAGTTTCTGGTTCAGTCGATGAAGGAGTTTAAGGATGGGCAACATCTCTTCCATCTGAAGGTTAAGTCTTGAGTAAAGTATATGTGCCAGTCCCCGGTAGAAAACGAACATTATTCCGTCGTGTATATCGATCGCACCCGCGCATTCAAAATGCTATTATAATATCTCAGAACTTTTGTTAATGGCGGGGCTTATACGTGCTGCGCGTAGAAGCCTCTCATATTGTACTATACTATATGCAACACGTATCGAAATTCCGGGACTACCACATATGTAGTATGTGGAGGTATATATACTCTGCCAAGCGTAAAGATAAGAAGGGGGTGTAAATAATATAATGTGATATAATGTAATATAATGTTATAATTGCGAAAAGTAAGGGTCACAGAGGTGTGAAACTTATACCATTGTGATCCTTGGGGAACAATATGAAAACGTATATGAAGCTCCTCTATACTTTCAGTTTCTGTGAGGAGTTTATGGCCAAAACAAAACTATAATTATACATTTTATATGTCTCCTTATGGGGCCCTACAAAGCATGTGGTCAAAATGGCATCTCTGGTAGTTACATGCATGCCGTCTTCGAACTTAGAGCGCACGAAGCATCAGAGATCTGGACAAGTTTACCACATACTTTTACTAAGGAAGGCTTACTACAGCTCCCAGGTTAGTAGAGTTTGTGTGGCCTCTGTATAAGTAGAGATATGAGCGCTATTAACGGACGGCACGTTCAATCAGCGATACACTTGTGAATTTGAGCGCCCCACCTCGTGTCTCCACTCACCCATAGCAGCCATGTCTCATCCTTGAAAATATGCTGCAGACAGAGACAGCAATCTCTCAAAGACCAGTCACTTTTTCGTAGCTTCTCTAGCAGCATTGTCATGCATGGTCCGGGTCAATTGTTATTTTCGCGATAGGCTGGCTCGCGACCTATCTCGCCCCGCCCAATACATCCGTTTCTACTCGACCGCTATACTTTACACTTGGCAGAGCGATTACCCTCGATACACTATCAATGTTTTAGGTTATATATACCGTACAGTGCACATTAAGCACCCACTACGTAAGTACATATTTTGCACCCACCCTCCTGGCCTCTTCCGCATCAACTTCCTGCATATGGTATGTATGTGATGTAGTGTCCGCCTACTCAAACATGTTGCAAATGCACAATTAATGCAAAGCAGGATACAAATTAAAGTAATTAGGTATAGTCTTCTTTAGCCAAGTATGGATGCACATTACTATTACAGAATCATGTAGAAAACTATTGCATGTACTTACAAAAGGCATCTACTAGCTAATTGCACTATAGCTGGCGTACTGTCAGTATTCCAATTAAAGCACACCAAAGATCAAATTATGGCACTTAATTGATTCTGCTCACTGTCTTTGAATTTTCAGTGCATGTTTATTTATGCATGGGGTTAGCCCACATGGATGGTGTAGAAAATATAATTTGTCCAGGGTTCCTGCCTTTCAGGGTGATGTGGTGGGCAAATACTACAAACCTTATGAGGACATGCAGTATATGTATTAATTTAACACCCACTTTTGTAGCGCACTAATGGTCCCGCCCACTGGCACTTAATACAAGTACTCTACAGTATTTATATAACACCTCTGTTGTGTGACAACAGTTAGAGGAAGTGTATCAATGTCACGTGCGAATATAGTCACATGACTAACAATTTATGCAAGTGTTTCTTCCTTGAAGAAAGTCTCTACAGGATCATACAGCCCCATTTTGCATGCCTTACCAACTAGTGAATATCATGAATTAGCAAGCAATACTCTCAACCGTTGCTTAATTAAGGTATCTGCACTGAGGAGTTCACTGCATGAGATGCCAGTGAAATTTAGAGCTGTCTTAAAACTCTGTCCTAGATTTAGTCATAAGCTTTTCTGGATCATACCTGTCATTCTTGAGTGTTTTCATCAGTAACAAGACTGCATTGTGAACGTTGTCAGAGAGCATCGCCGAAGTGCCAAATCGGCAAGTCACTTAACGGGAAAATCAACTATCTCATTCTTCTTCAACAATGACTGAAGCGATTACAATGATTCGAATGCGAAGAAGCGGTAATTGTTCCGGGATATTGCACCCACACCAAAGCATTCTTAAACAAATCTAACTATTCAGCAGTGATTCTCAAGCGCTCGAGGCAAGTGCTTGCCGCTACACGCCGTTCGATCTGTTCCGTTCCATTCTGTGTAACAGTGATTGCGCCTACACCAGAAACGCAGTCTTGAGCACGAGCTGTTGTGCTTAGATGATTATAATACTTGGAGTGCGCTTTATGACAGACCAAAGGTGAGTTGCTGTAGCTATGTTATAATGGTAAGAACACTGATACAACTATACACCATACTAACCTCCATGATGTGCATTAAATGGAGTCGGTACAGCCACTGCTATCCGCTCCTGCGACCATCCTTGCCCACATTTCCTTGCGGTTGTTTGTGGTGGACCTTGAACCATAGCTGTCCCTGCTAACACTAGAATTGTTAATATCGTGTACTGTTTAGCTACATATCATCTGAGCCTATCACCTGGGTAGCATACATGCGTATCGGGGGTCAATAGCTCTGTATCCCCTTCCCCGCAAAAAAAACAACAAGTCGCAACATTAAAAATGAAAAGACATAGGGATGGAATCCCCAAAAAGTAACCAAACACGGTAGGAATGAACAACACCGCAGTGCCTTCATGGACTCACATCCCTATATCTTTTGACATTTTTCCAAACACACGCACACCACAATCCCTACGTGCCACACCAGCCATATCCACAGCCAATAAATGATTTACATGTACAACACAGTGACATGACCTCACACTGTAACCTATCCTACACAGGAACATACACTGTATGTGTACAGTATATACTGCCCACTCCACATCCTTCCACACGCACCAACCCCACTTACTTATGCAATGATATCTCACCTGTAATAACACACTTTAAGATACTATCTTTGACCAACAGCATAATCTAATCCATTTGCGATTACGATTATAATTATCATACAAGAGTGCTTTCAAATTTTGCCATAGGATATACACATCACGATTTAACATCCTGTCATTCCATGTAACAAGCATGAAGACCTGGTTGGAAAATTGTCAAAAGATATAGGGATGGGAGTCCATAAAGGTACTGCAGTGTCGTTCATTCCTACCTTGTTAGGTTGTTTTTTGGGGATTCCATCCCTGTATTGTTTTTTTTTGTGACTTTTTATATATCGAGGGTAATCGCACTGCCAAGTGTAAAGAATACGGATACCACTGCTAGACCAGACTATCCTCGATAATCTAACTCACTATTCCTTTTGTTTGATTTTAGTTTAGGTGAACTACATGTAGAACCAGACCATCTAAGATCAGTCTTGGCGGTGGCATAAAAGTACAGACCGTCAAGAGATAGCTTTGATATGAAATGTGATTACTCAACCACGGCAGATACTAGTTCTTTTTTAGCTTTCACTTTTACCTTCCTCCAGACTTAGCTAAAATGGACCCCTGTTGTTCCATACACTTCTTCACTGCATTAGCACTATCAACATCTTGCATCAGACAGAGTCCACATAGTGTTTATGGGTATGACCAGAAGCAGTCTCAACAGAGATCAAAGATGCTGAATTTACACCGCTGCTCTTGCATTCACCATTAGTCTGGATATCAATTTTCTGAAAATGTCTTCTGGTACGGTTAGCAACTGGACTATGGCTACTGGACTCAGTATCGTGTAAGGTGGGTGCTGCTGTAGGCATTAGGCATTGAGTGTTCACGGTAGAAGCTGGCACTGAGCACTTTGTATAGACTCAGATTTCAGCATGGCCCCAGTGGACTGAGCAGTAGAGAAATAAGAGGGACAGGAGTTCCATTAGTTGCACTACTATTAAAGAAGTACTTTCTATCTTTATGGTCGTTTGAATGGTCAACCTGTCTGGACTTTGCTAGACACCAAAATGGCTATAGTCTCAAACTCTTTTGGAAGGCAGAGTCTTCAGTACCTATAGCCTTGTCCCCAGGCCACACCACCCCCACGAAAGAGTGGCCTGGTATCCACTGTTCGTGCATGCACGAGATAATATACGGAATAGGGTCGGTAAACGTATCCGTGAACCGTCTTAGTCACATGGCCAGGAGTAGTATTGAGACAGTATACGAATATAGTAAGCGGAAAAACTACAGACCTGACTTTCTGCTGCTGAAATGGCTTTCTAACCAGTCAGGCATACTAGTAGAACCTGTAATTTTCTTCCGCTACGATTATAATAGCTATCTTACCATAAAATTTCGGAAGTGCCTCTCTCCTGGCAGTAACCGTGAGCTGCTCGATTTTCAACTGCAGATGTGGCCTTCTAGGCTTTTCAGTGGCAAATGGGATCGAAATTTCGAACTACCAATCGCTGTCTAGGCCATCAAGCCTGCTATCTTCATTTTACACTTTCATGACACGAAAACGTGATGTCGTAACCGAAAATGACGTCATTATATACGGATACAATAGTTCCCGATTTACCAAGATTTCTGGTAAATTATGCACATGCGCAAACAGTGGATACCAGGCCACTCTTTCATGGGGGTGTGTGGCCTGGGGACGAGGCTACTCTGGATAATGCCCATTCTGCCAACTCTGGTAGAAGCCATAACTAACAGAGAGTGGATACATTCCTTTCAAGCAAGAAAGCTCTTTATAGACTGGGAATTTCCAAGGAGCTAGCTGCAAGAGCACTCAGCAGACATGCTAACTTGACCTTTTGACCTCTTGACCTCAATATTTGACATTGACCTCTAATTGGACATTTTTCCAACCACACAGTCCCCTACGTGCCATACCATCCATATCTACACCCTGTAAATAATTATCTAATTCACAGCACGCGACCTTCTCAATCACACTATAACTTATACTTTGCAGCAACATGCACTTGGAAACCAGAAACACATAATGACATTACTAGGAATACGCAAGCGTAATATGCCTCGCGTGACTACCAGAGGCATGTATAAACAGGTAGTTGCTATGTATTAAGGTTACACTACCTAAGGATGACTATTTTTAAAAACTGGCCTTCAAAATTAGATCTCTAAGCTGTATCATGTGTATTAACATAATTATTTCCCTGGGAAGCATGACTGCAGACCTTTTCCTGACATCATCACACCCCGGGATGCACACGGGATGTGGGCTGTGGTAGCCCCCGATGCACATGGGGCCAACTTTTTTTGCGAATCAGCTAGTCGTGAGAATAATAGCTGCACAGGTAAGTAGTAATTCTGGAGCAGCTACAAAAAAGGCAGGTGAATTATGTCTCTATCTGCAAGATTTTCCGAGAATCAGCCACGGGTACAACGAGAGAGCAGACAGAGGGGCTGTAGTGCTTGAAACTCACGTTCACATCGCTCAATCGTGCCATCCATCTCCAGCGCTCATATCTCTACTTACACAACGGGTACACAAACTCTACTAACCTGGGAGCTGTAGTAGGCCTTCCTTGGTAAAACTATGTGGTAGACTTGTCCACCTCTCTGACTCTTGGTGCACTACAAGTTTGCAGACGGCATCCATGTAACTGCCAGAGACGCCGTTTTGAACACGTGCCGTTGCCCCGGGGGTCCGCTGCTCTCGGCAATAATGATGTCATTATGCACTCCCGTGTAGACATGAATACAGTGGATCTTTATTAATTAACCCATTTATGATTGCAATGCACTTTCGAAAAACGCCACAGGACGCATACATCATCATCTATAGTAACATCCCTGTCATCCCATGTAACAGGCACCTTATGAGACCTGTATGTCAAAAGATATGACAGTCTGTAAGTGTTGTGTGGTGTTGATCCTAGCTTGTTTGGTTGCTTTTTGGGAATTCCATCCTTATATTCGTTTTTTGGTGACTTTACTTAATTGACATAGGCCATGGGCTCAAAGGAGGCAGTTCCACTAATTAGAGCTGATGTCGTTAGTACATTGTAATCTACAAGTATAGTGGCCTCAAGCAAAACCTAATACCTAACTTTCTATATTATCGATATTGAATAAATCTATTACTCTGTTGCTTATAGTGAGAATTAGACCTGTGTGTTCTTTTTATCAATAGAAAGAATGGACGGTTTGTGCTGTAGGAACAAAATAGAAACTAATGCCGAGGGATTATAGAATGTAATTAATGTTTACCTAGTTGTACTGTACAGAATGTAATTAATGTTAACCCAGTTGGTCAAGGTACCTGTATCTAGGCCTATAGTAACGTCGTGTACACGCAAATAGCAATTTGAGTGTATACATACTATTGCTGGAAATATAGAGTTATATGGTCTCTATATGTATTGAGACCTACCACCTGTTTTCTACAACTAATTAAGTGATACAAAGTACAATTCTGTACTTTCTATTAGTTTGTTATATATACGTACATCTTAACAGTGTATATTTTTATTTTTCAGGCTGCTGAGGACCAAGCGAGGTTATTGAAGGAACAGTCAGATATTGAAGCCAAGCATGGCTTGAAGGTTTCAGGATTATCTCTGTTTAACACAGTACTGGAGGTAATCACAGTTGCATCTGTTATGAATACAGGAAAGTAGCCATTAATTGGGGGCAAACCTGAGTGAGACGTCACAGTAGTGTAACAATAGGACCATTCTGTTATTTGTATGTCCATGTACAGCCTCTGAGGGCCCCTCAGAGTTCCAAATGGCAACTCGAGCAGTTACAGGGGATGCCGTCTTTTAACTTGTGGCATGCAAAGAGCCAGAGATCTGAACAAGTGTAATATTTCATGGGTATACCAAGGGAGGCCTTCAAGGTTAGCAGAGTTTTTTTGCCTTTGTAAAAGTAGAGGTATGAATTGCTGGAGACAGATGGTACGATCAAGCAATGCATACATGTCATTGAGTTTCAAGCAGCACAGCCTGTCTCTTACTTTCCTGTAACTATCTTGAACGTTTGCACACAGTGATGTCATTCTCCTGAAGGCCAATGCTTTTTCATAGCTAGCTTGTGGCTGGCTGGCTCATGATAGTATTAGATTTTTATCCTGCCCCATTTGCAGTAGGGTCTCCATGCACCTGCTTCCCAATAGTAGCTAATCAATATTCTGTTTTGTAGCACCTCTATCCTACTACGGTAACCTATGTCTTACCATTTGACGTGCACCAATGTGAACTCTTGATGTAACTGATAGCTATGCTCACAGCTGCTCTGTGCAAGGATGTGACAAGGTGTAGGGTGGCATGCAATATAATAATGCAGTGTGCCTCGATCCTCAAGATGCAAATTGAGCGAGTGTGAGCCCCTTTATAAGTGTAGTCAGTTGGCAGTTTTGTCTAGGATGGATGGACCCATGGTCCTTTTAGGCCCTGAGGGTTCCCTGTGTTCAAAAAGGCGGTTCTAATAGTTTAGGGGATGTCATCTTCGAATCTGTGGCACTCTAAGAGTCAGAAGTCTGGACAAGTTTATTACACAGTTTTACCAAGGGAAGCTTATTACAACTTTGTGAATGCTCTGAAAAGTAGAGATATGAACACTGGGAACAGACGGTATGATGGAGCAATGCATATGGGAATTTTCAGGTAGTGTGCACTCAGAACTTGCCAAGACAGAACTATCATCGCTACCTACCACTCTTTCGCCGTCTAGGCAACATAAAACTAACCTAGCCTGACGTACCTTGGCCTATTGAGCCTGCAAACTTTCAGTAGCTTCCACTGCACTCGTGGCTATAGTGGCATAGTAACGTAACGACGTAACTTAGCGCACGTGATATTTGCGGATGAACACACACACACACACAGACAGAAAACATGAAAGCAACGTTAGGACCAGCCGGCCGCGCGTGCCCAGCTCATAAAAATATGTCATATACCCTGCCTAAATGCATGGATCCAGGCTCCATGCATCATACTAAACTAGTTAAAATTCCGCATACGCTTGTGCACTATGGCACACAGGCAGTTCTCAAAGCTAATAGACTTAACAAATTCCATAGTGTACTTGCTGCGGTGCTTTAACTATGTAGTGTGTCAAGTCTCTGTTGTTGTAATAAGTAAAGCAGCTGTATTATACACACTGCCAAGTGTAATGATTTAAGTATAGGATAGCTAGAGGGATTTAACCTACTTAAACACCCGTGGGAACCTAGGAAGTGCTCCGCCCTCGACTCAATTAACACTTCCTAGGGTGGTTAAATCCTGAGAGCCAGGTGTCTATCCTACTTAGACTATATAAACAATCTAGAGGTGCGAAGACATCAAAGTGCTGGATACTGCTTAACAACTAATGAGGGCTTTAACCTACTTAAACACCCTCTACTAACCGGCATACTTCAAAGGATTTACTATTCATATATGGTCTAAGGGGAGTGTAATGTAGTCAGTACTTAAATCTTCTTGGTTGGTCTGTCTGTAATGGACGTAACATCACCTAATTGTAACGTCATTTAATCATCCCAACTGCGAGCATACACGCGAGGGCTATTATGTTGGCTATTATGTTATCGGATCATCTCGACCTTTACTTCTGACCTCAACCTCGACCTGACATTTTGACAGATGCCTCTGAAGGGTATATAAACAAAATGTTTACTACATGACGAAAGATGGAGAACTTAAGCAGTAGTTTTTGCTCACCTTTGGGGGAGAGGCTATATGCCTAAACCCAGTGTTCATGATCACCAGAGATGCCATCACCCTTAAGGATAGTTACTAAAGTAGTAATGAAATGTAGCCTTGGTCGCACAAGGATGTCGGTGTACTACAACCTGATGGATGCCTCCAAGCGTCGTGACCAAAACCATACATTTGAAATCAGTCCTACAACCACTCCTACTATCCCTTACTATACAATAAACCCCAGTTACTGCTGGATGCCTGGCTTTGAGAATCAGGATTACATATATGCAAATGCAGAGTCTCCTTGTAACACATTATAGTTGCCTAACTTCCCGCTCGGCCACTACTATATGCAAGTACTGCACACTTTTTGCAACTGTATTATGTGTATTAACATAGTTGTTCCCTGGGAGGCATGCCTACATACCTTTTCCTGACATCATCACACCCCGGGTTGCACACGGGATGTGGATTGGGACTGGGGTAGCCCCCAATGCACACAGGGCCGACCGTTTTCGCGAGTCATGTAGTCACGAAAATAATAGCGGAACAGGGAAACAGTAATTCTGGAGCAGGTACGAAAAACGACTGACATCCAGGTGAATTATGTCTCTATCTACAAGATTTTTTGAGAATCAGCCACAGATGCCACGAGAGAGCAGAGGGGTTGTAGTGCTTGACCCTCACGTTCGAATTGCTCGATTGTGGCATCCATCTCCAGCGCTCATATACATAATAGTAGACAATATACGTACAACGGGTACACAAACTCTACTAACCTGGGAGCTGCAGTATAGTAAAACTATGCGGTACACTTGTCCAACTCTCTGATTCTTCGTGCACTACAAGTTCAAAGACACAACCCCTGTAACTGCTAGAGACGCCATTTTGATCACGTGCCGTTGCCACAGGGGAGGGGACGGACAAATATATATATTGTATTTTCTTATTATCCACTCACATATTATAAAGGACCTGCTCCTGTTTATGAAACAGCAATGGTTTTACGGTCCTGTAAAGGACCTCACTCACATTATTACATTGAAGCCTGCTACAACACATTGGATCACAACATAACATAAACTCAGGAGTATAGTGACCCCTTAATTACATTAACCCCATGAATATACTTACCTACAAACCATTACTATGGGTTATTGAATAATATTACCCATTCGATTAGAATTACCCTATAAATATTTTATCCATCAGACAGCAAAGTAAACCACCTTGACAACTATAATGTAAAAGTCTTGCATTATGTATATGTTATAACATGCCCAGGAGGGATATAAGTATGACCCTGAGGGCAAGTGCTCATAATCCCAACTAGAGTTGCATAATCAGGCAGTGGTCTGCCTCCTGTTCACAGCCTCCTTGCCAGACTTACTGTTCACCTTGTCCTCGTGGTACTTAACCCCATGAATAAAATTACCCAGCAGCCTCTAAAATGCACAATTTTGGAATACGGTGACCGGTCATTATACTCCTGAATTTACGGTATAGTGAATCTATGTTTTAAATTTTGTGTTTCCACCTTACCTTCCTGCAGTGTGTAAAGGCCAGGCTCCCAAAGCTGGCTGAACAACTACGAAAGGATTTTAAACTATCTGACACCCAGTGAGTTTGCCATTGTTATTATGCAAAGAAGACTTCTTGTGATCTAAATTGTATCCGTAGGGTCACATGCATGCATGTTCCTAGTTTTACCCTCAGGTGTGACTTAGCCCTAATCTTATTAGCCCTAATCTTGTGTCTAGACCCCCCCCCCACCCTCCCGCAAGGATTGGTCTGGCAGACTATCCAGGGTTGTTGCTGTGTGTGCAGTGGTAGCTACTTCATAGGTAAAAATGTGTAACACAAGAGTGTAAATTAGTGAGGGCATTCATTTCAGTTGCGCTACTAGAAGTGTATGGGTTTGGTTCCAATGCTCCAGTTATTGATGGTGTCCAATACTTACTCTACCAGTGGGCTGAGGACCAAAGCTAAGTAATGTAACCCATCATTATGCAATACCATGCCAAGCTGATTGAGCTCCATCAGGCTTACCATCATGGTTGTGGCCACTAAAAATGAACGAAATGGACTTTTGAAATGATGTGGTTTTTAGATATTAAATATCAGTCTTTTTTCATATTAATTTCAAAGTGTGTTACAGGTGGGATATCATTGTAAAAGTAGGTGGGGCTGATGTGTGTGGAGGGTGAGCAGTATATAATATGTCTACCTACAGTGTACGATTGCTTTGTAGTTTTTGACTTTGTATGTATGTTGTATGTATGTATGTTTGTGTGTTCGCACGTATCACGTGTGCATGATTGCGTCATAACCGTTACCATGCAACAGTAGTCTAAAGATTAGTTTTGTATTGCCTAGACGGTGAATAAGCTGTAGGTAGTGATGAATACACTCTTGTTTGGAGTCATGACTGCTAACTGGAGGCGCTACGAAACTGCTGTGTTGGCACTATCGCTATAAGTTACAAGGGGAGCCTGGGAACGAGTCTAGCTACTTATAGCTACTTTGCTAACCTGCTGCACAGCTGTCTTACGTACTGCTGAGCATTACCTCATAAAAACTGTCCCAGCTGGTTTTTAGATACGAAATATCATCTAAAGTCCTGTTTATGTGTATGTATGAAAGGTAATTTTATGGTGGGTGATAGTCTCGAGAATGACTCTTGGACTACATTTTTGATCTGAACTGGGTCACCATCAGGTGCAAGTGAGCATACAACACTGACAGGGTTTATATACTCAGTGATTGAAAGACAGTCTGTGAAGCTAAGCTGACACACAAGCAAAACCAGTCATCTTAAAAAATGTATACCATAATTCCCCAAAAATACTGCATTCGTGGGTGATGAACTTAGTGGCTACTCAAAAAGGGCAGCAGGCTTATTTTTGAGTGTTTTGATATTCCATTTGAAAATTGGCCCACTTACTATAGATACAAGTATTTCATTGCTATAGTTGTACACATAAACAAAGTAGTTTCTCAATAACCCACGAGTTCCCTTGGTCAGCAGGAATTTTGCAGCTACTTTTAGAAATCGACTCTGTGGTGTGCTACTACTGGTAAGTCTCTGATTATGTGTTGCAGTGGGGTAGCCACACCCAGGCCTGCCCAGGCAATTGAGCTCCGTTGCTGGGAAACTCGGTGTAGATCGAAAGGCGCGTGGCAGGTTCGAGATTGCACGAGTTCTATATTGTGTGTTGTAGCAGTGTTTAAATGCCACCGAAGAAGCTGCAGTGCTCTTGGAACAGCTTGCATAGTAAACTACTTGTTATTGAGAGCTCAAGTGGCAGTGAGAACGCGTACTGAATGCTAGAAAATGTGTAGAATAAAAATATTTCTGCACTTAGCATGAAAACTGCAATATGCGTGCTTTGCTTCACAGACCTGCCTCACTGGGCGAACAGTCTAGTCTAGTAGTTTTTTAGCCTACTCCAGTCCTTTCCTGTTTGCTAATAAAACATATAAATAGGTGGACATGTTTTCAAGCAATAATGACCCCTATGCGATGACTTTTCAGAAAAGAGGAGGTGGGCATATTTGGAGATTATGGTAAATGAAGTCTTGCAAGCTGCATGCTAAACTGGATAGATTTCTCAAGCCACCACAGTCTGTCAGTCAGTCTTGCCCTTTATTTCATTTTTAATAGATATTGGTGGACCAAAGTTCGAGGACTTGCTTATATAGGAGATTATGAGGAATTAGAAAGATTTGCAAGACAGAAGAAATCTCCAATTGGTTATGAGGTAAATATTCCATACAACCATTCTTTACTTATTGTGTAAGGAGTAATTGCCGAGCACAGCACAGCCAATTATCACAACCTATGGGCTCAGAATCTCACCTAGTATCTATGTATAGATTATAGCACAAAGAGGAAACAGTTTAGCAATTTATTGGCTGAGGTGCAGCCGAAGCCAATAATAGCTAGACTGCTGACTGTGAGTGCTATAACCAACTTTGTATCAAGATACCACACAAGTTCAAAGCACTGCAATCAGGTTCGGTTATGGTGAGTACCCACGGGTGGCAAAAAGGAGCAATAATCCTCTTCGTTTAACACACTGAAATATGCAATTTGTGTAGAACAAATGTGACATCACATCTGGAGTACATTCCTTTGCCATCTTGGAGTACTTCACTATTGCAGTCAATGGGAAATGAGGCCTGATTTGCCATACTGCAACTTCCAGATGGTAACCCGCTACGTACTTAGTATACGTACCGTATATTCGAATACAGCGAAGACTATTGAAAAGCTCAATCTTTGGGAAAGCGAATGGTAAAAAGCCAGTGGCGATTGAGCAAATGCATGGTGAAGTGCGAGATGAGAAAGACAGTCAGTTATTGTTTACAAGCTGCAGTGGAGTCCAGAGGTAAGTCAAGAGAGCATGCAGGGTTATACAGAAGTTAAATAACCAGCCTTGCATGCCATGCTGTACAATGATGAATCGGTCACTATATAGTGTATAACCAGCTAGCTGAGGGCAGAACTACCAAAGGTTAGCACATTAATGCATGATGCCATTGCTATAAGGTAGCGAGCTAAGCCAGCCATTCTTTGCTTACATTATTCTACATAACTGTAGCTGTAGAACCCTTCCCTAATTTACCTCTGGACTCCACTGTAGCTTGTAAACACTAATAACCAGCTGTCTTTCTCACCTTGTACCACAGCAACCATATAGTTCAAAGGCACTGCCTGCAGTGTACCAGAAATTTCAACTTCCTTGTCAGTTTAAAATTTCACACATGCGCAGATCTAAGCTTAGACGTACACCGGTAAGCACGCGAAATTTGAAAGTGCTCTGCTTGTCAATATGCCTAATCCCTACGATATCAATCTCAGATGGAGGATTGTGTGGGCTTACTTGACTCAAAATCGCTCTCCAGCAGACATTTCTTCACTCTTTAGTGTATCTGAGCGGACTGTTTGGCAGTACATCGCTTTATTTCGTCAAACAGGAGATATCGAGCCACAAATGAGAGAGTACGGTCCAATGAAGCTGCTAGGAGATTTTGAACAGCTGACATTAAACTACAGCTTATACTCCAGAACCCCGGTATTTATCTTTATGAGCTTCGCAATAAGCTGTTGGGGCTCTTTGGAGTGACTGTAAGTGTACCATATGCAAGACACTGCATTGCACCCGGCAAGCAATGAGACATGTAGCAATTCTGCAATCAGATGCCCTCAGATCCCAGTTCATGGTCGATATCAAAATTTATGACCCTCGGATGCTCATCTGGATAGACGAGACAGGATGCGATCATCGAAATACCGTACGCAAGAACGGGTACAGCATGTGAAGCATCCCGCTGTGTGACCACCGCCTACTAGTCAGAGGGAAACAGTACTCGGCTATACCTGTGATGTCATTGGATGGATTTCATGAGGTTTGTGGAAGACTGTCTACTGCCAGTGCTGAATCCATTCAATTACATCAATACTCACTCTGTAGTGATTTTAGATAATGCCAGCATTCATCATGTTGATGAAAATTGTTGATCTAATTGAGAATCAGACTGGAGCCAGAGTCTGTATTTTGCACCTGACCTGATGCCTGCAGAGGGAGTATTTAGCCCGGTGAAAAGCATCTTGAAGCAGAATCATAACCTATTTCAAGTCTGTACTTACCCACGGTCTTACTGGCATTTAGAATGATTACCCCTGAAGATTGTTATGGTCATATCAGCAACTGTGGATATACATAGGTCAATCACCAATATAGAGTAGTATAGCCAGCTTGTTTCTGGTTATTCAGTTCCCCTAGCTGTTTATAACACTTTGATCGATTATCAATCACCTTGGCAGGACTATTAATACTAGGTACACACATTGCGCAGATAGCCTCACGCAGAGGTATGACGTAGATTAGTTAGCACCAAACCACACCCACTAGAACGTTTGGGAGCTGCATCGCCCACACAATTTTCAGAGAAGCTACTACTACACGAATGGGCCTTCAGGAGATGAATGTCTCTGTATACAACACAGTTCTAAGGACCAGTTATGGCTGCTACACGAGAGCAGAGTTGCTTGAAACTCACGTTCGTATTGCTGGCGATCGATCCGCATACCGTCTGTCTCCAGTGGTCAGATCTCTGCTGAAACAGAGGCTACACAAACTCTAATCGCGTTGGCGCTGTAGTAAGCCTACGTGGGTAAAAAGAAGTGATAGATTTGTCCAGATCTCTGATCCTTTGTGCACCAGAAGTACAAAGGCGGCATCCATGTGACTGGTCAGGACGCCATCTTGAACACATGCTTGGTCCCCCGGGTGTAGTCTCGTGTCCAGACCTATGTTCGCCCCCCGCCGAACGGTCTGGTTACGTAAGTTCAAATCCTGGGGAAAGCATCAAGATCTTGATGCGGCCAATCAGATTGCAGAATGGGGTTAATTGCGTTAGTACGGCCAATCAGATTGCACAAAAGTAAAATTATTGCGTAATACACCGACAAGTAGCTGCCAACGTGGATAGTTTGCTGCATTCTATCTTCGCTCACAGATCGGCTTCTGAGAGAGGACAATCACCAACAGAGTCAACGATCATTCTTCCAAGTATCCTCGAGGTCTGAAACAAAACCGCTTAGAGAGAGCTGAAATAGAAGCCTTGCAGCTTGTAAACGGCGCTTTAAATAGCGTAAACAAGTGTAACTTGCCTTTTTCTGAATGGATTTTCTTCAAACTTGGATATGTTCGAACTGACTAGCAACTACTTCCGTTGGACATGTCTTACCTTTCCAGCTACTTTCGTAGCAAAGATACAAAGGCTGTACCATAGTCAATCTTGCCATTATGACGTAATCATTCCCCAGGATTTGAACCTACGTAACCAGACCATTCGGCGGGGGGCGAACATAGGTCTGGGCACGAGACTACCCGGGTGGCCCCCGGGGCCGGAAGCGTTCCGTTGCAGATGTAGTAATAACATGTATAAGGAACGTAACCTTAGATTTAATTGCATTCCTAAGCATGACGGAAGTTGCGCACATATATATATCATGGAGTACGGTAGTACTCCATATATAGGGATAGCACTGAAAAAAAATGGCTGCTACATTGCATGTGTACAAAGTGATATGTTAAAACCGCTGCCCCAGATGTAATCATAGGCTTTGATGAGCCATACCTGTCTTTCTCCAGTGTTTTCATCAGTAACAAGACTGTTAGCGGTGTCAGAGAGCATCGCTGAAGTGCCACATCGGCAAGTCGCTAAATGGGCAAATTGATTATCTCATTCTTCTTTTCTTTTCCAAAGCTACCACAATAATGGCTGAAGCGATTGCAATGATTCAAACGTGAAGAAGCGGCATGGAACGTGCAGTATTGCACTCATACAAGAGCGTTTGCAAAGAACTGAAAGTTTTCAACAGTGATTTACTAGCGCTGTCGAGTGAACGCTTGCCGTTCCATGCCATTTTCATTTATAACTATCGAGCGAACCGCACTCCCGAGTGTAAAGTATTATGGGTGTGTAGAGGAATAGGTGAGCAGATAATGAAGTGATTCAGAGCAGTGATTGAGTAGAAAGATTGTGTAGAAGACCAAGTGTAAAGTATTATCGGTGTGTAGAGGAATAGGTGAGCAGATAATGAAGTGATTCAGAGCAGTGATTGAGTAGAAAGATTGTGTAGAAGAGTAAGAAAATTATTAGTTGGTGGAGTATGGGATGAGATTGCATGATATTTTGTTGACTATCTGTAGTTCTTCATGCTTAGAATGTATAGAAGCCAGCTATGATAATTATCATTATGCTGTATGCATCTGTACACATACATACGTGCATTCATGCATGCATACATACATACATACATAATTGTTAGTAGCAGCCGAAAATTCGAAGGACACGTACAGAAAGGGCGGAGGTGATCGTGGGTGTGGCAATGCATTATATCAGCCTGTATGACAAATACAAACGCACACGTGAACTGCACACAAAAAAATGTATACGAACACAAATACAAACGCAACTGTACCGACAGGCTAACGACAACACTCACAAATATAATACACGCACCACACAGAGACCGACAAACCCGCCTCTGACACTGTGTCTATTTAATACACTCCCCTCCAGTAACCTATACAGTACCTCCCGATGGCCGACTAGCTAATAATCACACGTACCCGCCACTGACACTGTCTGTCTAAATACGCTCCCCTCCAGTTATACAGTACCTGTTTCCAATTCGCAACCTGTCTTCTTGCCAAATATTATTTTTAAGTCTCATGAGTCACTACCGGTTAAATTAGGTCACGTATCAATGGTAATTCGGTTAGCGTGAATGGGAACCGTAATGAGATCATGCACTCTGTAGCTAATGCAATCAGTGAAGAGTGGGTCCCTGTGCTTCTGATGTACTGATTGTTCAAAATGTCCGCCAGCAGCCGTGCCTAAAAGAAGTTCTATCCTGCCATTGCAGACTTTGCTGAACTTTTCAAGATAATAACTTTTCTCCAAAAGGTGTATGTGTCGTGGAAGAAAGGTTAGTTACACTGTGGAGGTCCAGAGTTCAGAGTTTGGCAGGACAGTTACATTATTTCATTACATTATATTACATTACAGAAAAACTTTACACTCGGGAGTGTATTAATAATGTAACCGGAAGCTCAACTACCATTGAACGCGTGTTGTGTTTGCGACGGCCGAGGCGTGAACCAGCTTTTGCTAGGACTTGGAGTGCACTTTATAATAGCAGTGAGTTGCCATAAGACATATATGAGTATAATGAATGCCGAAATACAGCTGCTAGACCTGACTAACCTTGATGATGTGCATTAAATAGAGTCAGTATCCGCCTCGCTTTTGGTGCTGTATATTCATCTTTGCCAGTATTGCCTTGCAGTTGTCTGTGGGGCCCTTTGAACTATAATTGTACATTTGTACTGTGTGGCTATCGTCTATGTCTGTAGCTGCAAGCTGCAGCTGTGCAACCACAACGGTCCATGGTTTTCTCCCCCCCAAAAAGCAACAGAAACAAGTAACACAGAAACATTTTAAAAAATGAAAGAACATATAGGGATGGAATGCCAAAAAAGCAACTAAACAAGGTAGGAATGACACCACAATACTCTTACGGATTGTCATCCCCATTTCTTTTGCCATTTTTCCAACCGCACACACACACACCGATCCCCGAGCCAAGGTCTGGGCACGAAACTACATAAAACGCATGCGCACAACTGTTTCTGAACACATGCACTGACAACAAATTTAAAATTTCTAGAAGACAGCTGAAAGTTGCAAGCTCCGCCTTGCACTCCTTGTGGTCAGCCATATACTATGTTGCTGTGGTACAAACCGTTAGCCTCGTACCCAGCCTTTCCACGCCCAGATTTTATCTCGCAGCCGTGGAGAAAAATCGGGGAGGAAAGCCTGGAAGATTTGATCTCGTGATACGCGGCATAGGTGACGTCAAAGCCACTTCCGTTCAGAACAATGAGTCATAAACCGCAAATACGTAAACCGTTTGATTGCAAGACTCTTGTTTGCAAGACTTCGAAGACAGAGATTTTGAGCCCTCTTCGGGCTCTCGTGTGTATCTGTTGTCGTGTGTAACAATTTCACCCTTACTGTTAGTTGGTTAGCGCTTCAGAGCCCCCCGTCAGCAGCAACGTTCTAGCTGTGAGCAGATCGAGATCAAGAAATTGTGATTGATGCCAAACACAAAGTGAAATCGTGTGTGATATAGCATGCAGTAGCTACCGGTAGTAGAAAAGAGAAAGCAGGTGAAAGAAAACCTCAGCTGTTGCTTATTAAAGGATGCAGGGCATTATTTAGCTTATACGTTTATTATAATTTGGCATCCCATAACAATTTCATTTTTTTATTTCTGCCACTATGATATCAAGTGCAAAAAATAATACACTGAAACAGCACGTTTACACTTGGCTAAAAATGACCCATACGGGGTATGCATGAAGGTGCAGGATCTCAGTAATCTCAACACTTTGACATTAAAAAAAATTGTTGAACTGGCATTTCCAGAAGTTGAGAGTGATCATTCGACAAATGTCAGTGATATGAGACCTCCTTGTATCATTTTCTCCAACACAAGTGTCTCCACCCCTACTCAGTCAACCACACAAGTGAGCCTCCATGAACGTGACACTGGAAGCTGAGAAGACACAACTGGTCTCACAACTACAGGCAGAGATCGTCTCTTCATCAATCTAGCATACTGATAGCTGCCCTTGTACAACTTGACCAGCTCTTACGATCAGATAGTGCAGGGACGTGACACCATCAAAAGCCTGCAGTCATTCTCCAAAGATGCAGTGCAGGCACAGCTGAAGATGCATGCACCAGATCTCTCGTTTCTCTATGAGACCCTTGTAACGGGCTTTCATTCTTGAATCCAAAATATAGCTCTAATTACTACATCAATCAATCGCATAAATAGAACATGCATGAATTAGCTAGAAAGTTCAGTTCAGAGTTCAGATGTAGAGAGTTCAGAGGCAGGCCCGTTACACCACCCTCCCCTCTAGGCTAAGCTCGCCCCGAGCTTGCACCCAGTAGAGACGATCAGGCGGCACGACTCTACTCCTCAGTCCATACCGGCTAGTCACATCAGGAGCTCGTACCGATGTCGGCTCTTGCGGTGGGGTATACGTAGTCGGATCTTGCTCTGGCATACATTCAGCTTCCAAACTCTCGTCTGCAGACAAATGTTCCTCTGGTTGATCATGATCCGAAGAGTGGTCTTTACCTTCAGCAGGTGTAGCCTTGTCGTTCTCGTCAACATTGGCTTCTGGAGTGCCTCCTTGCAGTAGCTCGTCAACCCACTTTGGAGGGCGACCCGGTCGAGGGCGCTTATCCCCATACCAGAAGTAGCCAGCTGGGAAGGCAGGAGGACAGGGGGTGACACGAGTCTGGTGGATCTGAATTCGTCCATCCTGCGGTCGATAGACCTTCACCACTGTCACATCTGGCTGTCTGATGTCCACAACTCGATAGGGGCCATGCCACGGCCGCGAAAGCTTGCGAGCTTTTCCAGTCTCATCGGCGGGGAACTTAACCAGTACCCAGTCCCCAACTCGATACTCCTTCACAGTCGCTCTCCGGTCATAGTTCCTCTTAGATTGTCAGTCGGATGCCTTCTGGTCAGGTATGGCAAATACCATGGGCCACTTGGTGAAAAGGTCCTGAAACACTAGGACATGTTTATTACCCTGTGTGGTCTTGGGAAGATCCATCACGTCTACGCCAATAATCTGAAACGGCCTGGAAACAGGAATCGGATGAAGTGGCGGGCGCTGCACCTTTCCTCCTCCGGAAACAATAGTGCACTCTGGGCAGCTATTCACGTACTGCCGTGCGTCGTTGTACATACCCTCCCACCACCAGTGTCAGCTCAACGTATTGAAGAGCCTGTGTCCGGTGAAATGCCCGGCCATGGGGCCACGGTGACTCTCTTCCATGATTCGTACTCTCATGTGCTCCGGCACTACAGCTTGCTTGTGATTGTTCTGCTTGGGGTTCAAGTGGTAGAGGACACGGTCTATTACCACAAAGAGGTGCTCTTGCAGTGCTAGCTTCCGAGCACGCTGTTGGTCGGTAGGCAGCTCTCCGTTCTCGAGCAGGATGATGACTTCTAGGACACGTGGGTCCTTCCGCTGTTCCTCAGCGAACGATACAGACTCCACCATCGCTGATTCAGGTTGGAGCAACTCTGAGATGTTCATCCTGCCTGCACTTGTGACCTCGCTCTCAACCGCAGCTACTTGCACTTCTGCCAACCCTTCGTTTGGGGCAGGTGCTTGCGGGCAGCGCGACAAAGCATCCACATTGCTATTCACTTTGCCTGGCCGGTATTGGATCCTCACTTCCTTCACCCCTCTCCCGTACACCTTTGTCCACCACCGGGCATGCTTCCCGCTTGGGTTCGGTGTCTCCAGCACTGCCTTCACGATTGGTGAACACGGTCACGGAGTGGCCATAGAGATACGAGTGAAAGTGAGATATGGTCCACACCACCGCCAGCGTCTCCAGCTCGGTAATGGCATACTTCCGCTCCTGAGGGGAGAGAGCTCTGCTAGCGTAAGCAATGGGGTGTAACTGGCCATCGTCCTGTGGCTGCGACAACACGGCACCGATACCTTCGATACTAGCATCAGTCTCCAGCGTGAAGGCCTTGTCAAAGGAGGGGTACGCTAACACCGGTGCCTGGACCAGTTTTCCTGCCAGGGTGTCAAAGGCGGCTTGGCACTCACGATTCCATACAAACTCAGCTCCATTGCGAGTGAGCTCGTGGAGTGGTCTGGCAATCTTGGCAAAGAGGGGGATAAAGCGCCGGTAGTACGAGCTCAACCCCAGAAACTGGCGTACTTCACGGGCATTTCGGGGAACGGGGAACTCCTTGACTGCAGTGACCAGCCTCGGGTTCGGCTTCAGTCCATCAGGGGTAATGAAGTGGCCAAGGTACTCAACCTCCTTGCGTACAAAGTGACATTTTGCTGGCTTCAACTTCAACCCTGCCTTCTGTAGGCGCTCTATCACCAGCCTGAGGTGCTGCAAGTGCTCCGTGAGGGTGCGAGAAAACACTAAAATATCGTCGATGAACGCGGTCTTCTCAATCGAATTGGGGTGGACCCGGATCTGCCAATACCCGGCAGCCAAATCGAGAGTGCTGAAGAAGTGAGACCTGCCAAGCTGATCCAGCAAGTCGTCGATTCTGGGTAACGGGTATAGGTCTGGTTTGGTAACGGCATTGAGACGTCTGTAGTCGATGCAAAACCGGTGGGAGCCATCCTTCTTGCGCACCATGACTACCGGGCTAGCCCATGGGCTAGCAGAGGGGCGGATGACTCCTGACCCCTGCATGCTCTTCAGCTGCTTAGCGACCTCCTGTCGGACAGGAAAGGGCATCCGCCGAACCGGCTGTCTCTTGGGTGATGCATCACCAGTGTCCATCTCCATCTGCACTAAGCCCGTCTCACCACGTTCATCCGGATCAAGACTAAAGGCCCGCCAGAAACTCTTCAAGGCAAGCCGCTTGCTCATTATCCAGCAGTTCAGACCTCCCCACCATCTCCAGCAGTTTACGTTGCCTTGTGGACGACTCCTGACTGGTGTCAATCCTCACAATCTCACACGATGGCAGCTCTGCTGGGGGGTTGTCACTAGTCCCGGAATCAACATGGTCGACCAAGGTCACTTCTTCGGCTTGGCCCATCAGGGTACCTGGAGCTACTCGCTGAGTGAACCCAGACGTGTTCGCCACTACAGCCTGTGCTAGGCCATCTGCTGACGATTGCAGAAGAGTGTCTGCCAGTTCCAGCCCTATCTCTCGCTTAAAGGCAGGAGTCGGTTCCAACAGCAGGGGTGCTCCATCCCTCGCTCCTTCCACTTGCCCTGGGACAACTGCGCACTGTCCAGGAGGAAGACGAAGAGATTGCACCAGTTTGATGGAGATGGTTGGTACTACAGCTCCAGCACTGGGTGGGTCAGTTGGCTTGTCACTCCCTGCAGGGACAGCAGCAGACAGCAGAATTCTTCTTCCTGTGGCGCCAGGGCTCAACATCAGGATGATACTGGATAATGCCGAGCTGTCGGCATACTCCTTTGGATAGCAGGAGTTGCTCCTCTGCATCCATCTTGATGTATACTGGGGTTATCATTGTCTTCCCTGCAAACGTGATGTCTAGATCCATCCGGCCATGCAGTGCAAAGGCCGCTGATCGTAATTCCGTGGCACCTTGTCAGGACGCTGGAGGTCCTTCTTCCGGAGCTTAACAATGGCTGCCACTCTGCGCAACAGGTTACCACCAAGGATGGTAATGTCAGCCCCGCTGTCGACTACACCGTAGACCGGCACACCCTGGATCTCGACCCGTGCGCATTGAGGCTGACTACCCTGATCCTTAACTCGGACCGTGCTCACGCCTGCATGAGACTCCTCGTCGGAAGAGTAGAGGAGATCCAGAATACCACACTGTTCTTCCCCAGTAGCAGATGGACGTTACATGCTTGGTCACTGCTTGTGGGTCCCTTCTTCCACTACTCTCGGTGCGGTTGCGTTTGCAGTCATGGGCCAAGTGACCAGCCTTGTCTCTGGGAGTTTGGTTTTAGCTGGAATCAATCCAGCACTCCTGGGGTCAACCGGCCTCTTGCTTGGCTGCAGCACAGGTGGATGTGAGCTAGCTGGGAGCTTTTGGTACTGCTGCCTATTTCTAAGCTCCGCCAGCCTCTTCTCCTCGTTGCGGGACGCCAAACACAATTCCTGGTAGGTTTGGGCCTGGTGCACGCATCACCTCCTGCCGCAACCCCTCCTGTAGCTGCCCATGCAGGAGTGTGGCTCTGGTTTCCGCGGACATATGATCATGCCCATATGCTACTCGGAATACGCGCTCCAGGCGGCGTATAAAGTCGGCTACCGGCTCTTTTTCTCCTTGCGTGAGGTGTCGGAAGTCTTGGGCTGCCAGGGTACGGCTACCGGGATCAACACGCATGCGCAGACTCTCAACAGCAGTTTGGTAAGTCTCCTTGCTAGCGTCATCGAGTAGACCCCACTCTTGGAGGGCACGCCCACGAAGGTGTCCAGCTAACTGTAGGAGGAGCTCACCCTCCGTCCACTCATTCCATGTGGCAGCACGCTTCAAAGAGGGAAGCCAGTCATCTAAGCGTGTTTCTGGCTCCTCCCCTGTGAATGGGTCCACAGGCGGGGCTTTACCTCTCCACGGCCTATGCCCCGTAGTCCGGGCCAACCCTCCCCCATGACTAGCAGTGATACCCACAGGTTCACGGGAACCACTCTCACTCACCGGAGACTCAGCTGTACGGCCAGCCTCTGCGAGGAGCTGCTTCAGTCGTTCGATCTCCGTGTCCTTCTGCGTAATGAGCTCATCATACTCGGCTAAACACTGGCAGTTGGTTTGCCACAGCTCCCTCAAACGAGTCTTCTCATGGTCCAACTGCTGCCGCAGCTCAGTGTTCTCAACCCTCACTGCTTCAAGCTCTGCCTGCAGAGTCTCCGCCTCTCTATCATCCTGGTGTCCAGGGTCGGGAGGTTCTTCAACAGCCTCCTCTTCTACGGTCAGGAATTCTCCATCTTCATCTTGGAGAACGAAGGCAGCTCTGGGCGTGCCACCACCGAGGACCACCTGCACGTTCCGAGGTTCTCGGCCAGCGTCCACGAGTTTCCCCTCGACCATCTGCCGAATCTCGGCGCCTGCTGCCATGTAGGTACGTCCAGGGCCCTCGCTAGCCTCTTTAAGTGTCCTGCTGTCAATCGCCTCGAGTTCAAAGGAATCGGGAGCCTGCCTCGTGACCGTTCGCTGGTCTCTGGCTCCTCTCGCAAGCCCTCTGCGCTCGCCTCACTCATCTCTCTTGAATCTTAGGGGCAACAGTTCGTGCAGCAACTCTATATGAGGTATTAACTACAGGTCCGCTGGTTCTAGCTATCACCTTGTGTCCGACCACGTGCTCAGAACTGGACCGTTTCCCTCACGCTGCCTCTCGCCCCGAGAGCGATGCCTCCCGTCCTTCACGAAATGACAGCAATAGGGACTCTCCTATCGGCTCCCCGTACGTCTGTAGATCAGGGAGCGGACGATTCAGCCGGATTCTTTGTCTCGGCAGGACCTCCACTGTAACGGGCTTTCATTCTTGAATCCAAAATATAGCTCTAATTACTACATCAATCAATCGCATAAATAGAACATGCATGAATTAGCTATAAAGTTCAGTTCAGAGTTCAGTTGTAGAGAGTTCAGAGGCAGACCCATTACACCCTGATTAAAACAAACATAATGACATGTAGATGCACAGTGGTGGTTTTATTAAACTCCAATAAGAGCACAGTTACATGTAAAAAAAAATCATAGTAAATCTGCAGATGGCCAGAGGTACAATAACTCTTCGGATATACCACTTATTTAGTCACTATTATCCGCTCTTTCTGTTTTAATATTGGGTACACATACCTCCTGTTTTCCTAGTGCCAGCCTGTTCGTCCTTCCCAGCTGATAGTTCAACCCAACTGCACTTCAAAGGAATAACCCTGCCGGTCTTCGATGTTTTTTTTCGTCACTTTCCCGGCAAAAGCGCTCCAGTCTGGCAAGCTCGGCTGCCCTGCCAGCCTTCGTCAATCCTTCAATTTGTCGATGACCATTCACTGTATTCACGTGCTTTACGTCACGAACGTTGAGGGCGTAGGCCCTATGACGCCTATGCCGCGTATCACGAGATCAAATCTTCCAGGCTTTCCTCCCTGATTTTTTTCCACGGCTGCGAGATAAAATCTGGGCGTGGAAAGGCTGCGTACGAGGCTAACAAACCGTTATACCACTCCCACTCAGAGATTTAGCAGATACGTTACTCAGGCTTCGCCCTCGTAGTGTATAAGCGCTAAACCTTTTCATGGTCATGGTATAACCTATATTCGTAGCAAACCGTGTGTTTACTTGATTGTCACTGGCTTTTCACCGTTAGCTTGTACAAAGATCATGCTTTTCAATGGTCTTCGCTGTATTTGAATATACAGTACCGTCTGAAAGTTACAGTATGGTAATTTCCCATTGACCGCAATACTGAAGTACTCCAAGATGGCCCAAGAATGTATTCCGGATGTGATGTTATGTTCAATTATGGGACCCTGTACATTAGCCTAAAACGAAAAGGCTTATTAGCTACAATCTACTGCACAAACTGCACTGCTGTAGTACCAGTGTTGCTACGCTGCATTGCAAATACGCATGGTATAACTGGTAATTGTAGGGCTAGTTATAGCATGGTTAATGAGTTTATTACCTGGATATACGCCTAGCCATTTCTCTGAACTTGTAAGGTAACTTGTTACAAATATTATGGAGTACGGTAGTACTCCATATATAGGGATGGCTCCAAAAAAATAGCTGCTCCATTGTATGTGTACAAAGCGATATGTTCAAAACTCTGCCCTAGATTTAGTCATAAGCTTTTGTGGACCCCACATATTGACTGAAGCAGTTACATACACAAAGAAGCAGAATTTGTTCAGGGATATTGCACCCACACCATAGCATTTTGAAACAAATCAAACTGTTTGGCAGCGCTTCTCAAGTGCTCGAGGCACTTACTTGCCGTTTCACACCGTTATGTTCCGTTCCGTTCTGCGTAATGGTGGGTATGCCTACACTGGAAATGCAGCCTCGAGCATGAGCTGTTCTGCTTAGACGATTATAATACTTGTAGCCCCACTGCGTGGGTGGTTCAAAGGTGCCGGTACTGCTGCTATATCAGATAGAGCAGACTCTTGTACTAGACTAAGTACACAATGTACACAGTTATACAGAAGAACAGCTATCGGTACTGCTTCCTGTGTGATATTTTATATATCATCCAGGAAATATCACCCAGATAGGTCCAATCTGGCTACAGTTTAAGCCTTAAGATGTTTTGGGTAAACAATCTTGCTGTTTCCTTGTAAAAAACAATTACTGTAACAGAATTGGGGCATAGTTAGAGTCCAAGCCCTCAGGATGTATGGGAAATGCACTCGGTTGTTTGATAGCAGTCCTCGGGCCGAAGCCCTCTTCGGCCCTCGGACTGCTATCTAAACAACCTCATGTATTTCCCATACATCCTTCGGGCTTGGACTCTAACTATAACTTGGAGTGCGCTTTATGACGGGCCCAAAGTGAGTTGCTGTAGCTACGTTATAATACACTGCCAAGTGTAAAGATTTAAGGGGGGTGTAAATAATATAAAATAATTTGTATATGTAATAGGATGGTTTTCTGTGGTATTTGGGATTAATAGCGCGAGTAATGCAGGCAGGAAGGGAATAATAGCGCGAGGCAAAGCCGAGTGCTATTTCCCTTCCTGACTGCATTGCGAGTGCTATTAATCCCAAATACCACAGAAAACCATCCTATCACAAATTAATCCAAAAATATCCTACCACAACTTGTAGTCTTTTCCATACTACAGTAAAAGTTATACATATATTACATTAGTATGTACATTATGCATAATAACAATACAGAGAGAATATACAGTTAATCTTCATCTGAATCAGAGTCTATTATCACTCGACATTTTTTCCTAGGGGGAGGAGTGGTTGTATGTGGATTCACCTGTGTGCATGACATACTGCTACCACCAAAATACACAGTACAGTTCATAAAGTTATACTGAGGTACAGTAGATGCGGCAAAAGAGGTGGAAGGAACCACAACAGGCAGCTTTGGCTTGGTTGGTAGGCATTGATAAGGTAGCGAATTAGAGTTTGTCCGGGTTTGGAGTGGATAAGGATTGCTAAGGATCGCACTGATTGCCCTATGGTCATCGGGGTCAGCATCAGCATAATCTCTCAAGCTCTGCTCATTTCGATGTCCAGTTATGGCTGCAATCCTATCATTGGATATCCCAGCCTTCTGGAGCTTACGGACAGTTGTTTTTCTGATGCTGTGATTGGTAAACTTCTTGTTTGTACTGTCCAACTTTCCCAGTTTAGCCATCTCCTTCATATATGTGTCAATTGTCCGTACCCCAACTGGCTGTGATGAATACCAGACATCTTCCCGAGGTTGTTCAAGGGGCCTTAGATAGAGGGGACCGGTTTTTCTCAACTTCTGTGGCCGCTTGGAAATCAACAACTCCATAAATTTCACTGGACAATGGTCACCCCCTTGAGCAAACATTTTCTGAGGTAGTCGCCGTTCAATTTTGCTAAGTCCTCCCTGTCTGGTTTTAGTCAGACCTTCCACCCACTCAACAGAAATGGTCTTGCCAGTTGGGTCACAGACGAACTTGAGATCCTCCAGTCGAAGCTGATGATGTTCCTGGCATCCTCTGGTGCCAAACTGCTGACTGATAACAAAGAAGACAGTATGGTTGAGGCTCTTGGGATTGCAACCTCCAAGTACTCTCCTCTGCCAAAGCTGCTCCTCCTCTTGCTCACTCAGTGGATCTGATCTGTTCTTTCGCTTTCCCATTCCATTCTCCCTAAGTTCTATGGCTTTTCCATTGAGAACCTTCCTACAGCCTTCAAATTCCTTGTCCTTGAGAATGCTATACGGTCGTCCCTCTTCACGCAGAAAACGGTCCAATGATGCTAACATTGTTCGAAGACTCTCTGGCTCGTACTCTCCTCCATCTCCCTTTCGAAGTTCGGCCAAAAAACGCTGCAGGACGTTATCCAACTCTCTCTCTGGGATGTGCTCCAGCTTATGGGGAATTTCTCTCACCTTTCTCCACGTCTCGAATCTGTTCACCCACGTAACGGTGGTCTTCATAGTATTTCGATTCTTGTTCTTATCCCTGAATCGTTGTAAGTCGCTACCTGTTGCGACAGCAAAGGTATGGGTGGAGCTGGTAGCGGTCTGAATGGGGCGTGCGCAGGTGGGAGTGTCGATATTGAGAGGCGTGGCCAAGGCGCTTGGATCCAGTACTGGAACCACATCAGGGCCGTCCAGCTGAATGTCGCTATCGAGGTTCCTGAGTAACTCATCGAAGTCTGCCTCTACTTCTTCGGCGTTGGGCTCGATGAAGTCGACGATAGATGGGCAGAAAAAATCGGAAAGCCTCTGTCCTGCCATTTCTAACGCTTTGGAACGGTAAAATGAAGGTCAAAAGCTAAAGCCTAGCAACGTAGGCATAGCAACCGTCGACAAATCACGTTTGTATATCGAATTTTTGTCAAGGAAGGTCGATAATACTAATCCTATTGGTCAATACCTGTAGTATATCAAATTAATACTTACACTTGTTATAGAGCAATTCTGTTGTAGTTATTATAGACATTGGATTAAATATAATATAATATATAATATAATAATGTTTTGCGTGAAGGAAGGGTCACAGAGGAATGAAATTTATACCTTGGGTGAATACTAAGATTTATATGTCTCTTTATGGGAGCACGTGTTCAAAATGGCTTCACTGTCAGTTACATGGATGCCGTCTTGGAACTTGTGGCGCACGAAGAGTTAGAGATCTGGCCACGTCTACCACATAGGTTTGCCAAGGAAGGCTAGCTGCCAGGTTAGTAGAGTTTGTGTAGCCTCTGTATAAGTAGAGATACGAGCGCTATTAACCGACAGCACGATCAAGCGATGCGCATTGAGACTCAAGAAGTCTCTCCACTCTGTAGCAGCAGCCATGGCTGATATATCACAGATGGAAGGCTTACTACTGCTCCCAGGTTAGTAGAGTTTGTGTAGCCTCAGTATGAGTAGAGATATGAGCGCTATTAACGGACGGCACGTTCAAGCGATACGCTTGTGAATTTCAAGCAGTCTACTTCGTCTCTCCACTCACCTGTAGCAGCCACGGCTGATCCTTGAAAATATGTTGCAAACAGAGACAGCAATCATCCAAAAACCGGTCGCTTTTTTGTAGCTTCTCCAGCAGCATTGTCATGCACGGTTCCAGGGTCAATTTTTTTTTTCGCGACAGGCTGGCTCGCGATCCGTCTCGCCCCGCCCAAGTTGTGATGTGATTCAAATACATCCGTTTCTACTCCACCGCTATACTTTACACTTAGCAGTGCAATTACCCTCGATAGTAAAAACACTGATACAACTGCTAGACCACTATAGACCAGTCACAAAAAACATTTTAAGAAATGAAAAGACATAATATAGGGATGGAATCTCCAAAAAGTAACCAAACAAGGTAGGAACGAACGACACCACAGTACCTTTACGGACTCCCATCCGTATATCTTTTGATTTCCAACCACATCTTATGCCTGTTACATGGAATTGCAGGATGTTAGATTGTGATGTGTACATCCTGTGGCAGTTTTTTTTGAAAGCACACTTGTATGATTATAATCTTAACCGCAAGTGGATTACATTATGCTGTCGGTTGTCGAGATATGACAGCTTGAGAATTGGCAAAAATTAAAAATTTTGTGCAAATGCGCGAAGTGCCGGGTTTTTGCAAATCCAGTCACATAATAGGGATGGAATCCCCAAAAAGCAAACGACACCATAGTACCTTTACGGACTCCCATCCCTGCTTTACTGACAAGAATGTTGATCGAAGATAGTAGTGTGCTGTTATAGGCGAGATGTCAATATATTGAGTCTACCTACAACATATGCTGCTGTGTATGATACATTATAGTGATCAGGTCATGTGTGTTGTACATGTAAAGTACTGCAATCATTTATTGGCTGTGGATATGGCTGGTGTGGCATGTATATAGGAGATTGTGGTTGTTGGGAAAATGTCAAAAGATATAGGGATGGGAGTCCGTAAAGGTACTGTGGTGTCGTTCGTTCCTACCTTGTTTGGTTACTTTTTGGGGATTCCATCCATTAGAAAAGGACGATTGTCCGTTTAGCAACTTGCCGATGTGGTGCTTCAGCAGTGCTCTCCAGCAACGCTAAGAGTCTTGGTACTAATGAAAACACTCGAGAATCATGATGTGCATTAATTGGAGTCAGTACCGCCACTGCCGTGCACTCCTATAACCATCCTCGCCCACATTACCTTGTAGCTATTCAGGTGATAGGCTCAGATAATAATTCTAGTGTTAGCAGGGACAGCCATGGTTCAAAGTCCACCACAAAGCTTAGAGCGACACAGATGCTTCTTGGTACAATACAAGTACCAACCTTCAACTAAAGGAATCCCACACTAGAGGTCTGCAGCTCTCTCCATTTCTGTGATATGCGGCTTACTAGGACTGTCATTCGAAAGTTTCGCGAACTCGGCCCCATATCTTCCGGTGTGGTTGAATGGCTTCATTTCCGGAATATTGCTACAGCAATGCCTCTTGTATAAATAATCCACATTTCATTTAGATATCGTACAGTGTTCACGACATACGCGTCTTTGAAGTAGGCACGTTCAAAAATGCGTGAAGTGCCAGTTTTCCCAAATCCGGTCACATATCTTTCATTTTTTATTTTTTTATTTTTGTGACTTGCTTCAGTTATTGTTTTTTGGGGGGGGGGGGGGGTATAGTCAGTGTGCATGCATGCACATAACAGCATGCATTCAACTATGCCGAAATATACTGAAGTTGATCCTAGCTTATGCGATCAGTACTATTCATGCTAGCGTTTATAAACCTGTTCACACTTGATAGTAGCCTGCCTTTTTATGTATCTGACTTCTAGTATTGGCAAGACAGCATTGTGTTTGCATTGCGCTTGAGGTATGCTTGCGTTGCGGTTGCGTTACCCATGCATTGCGCTTGCATTGTCAATTTTTTTGCGGGTACTGTAGTTGAGGGGTCAATCAATACACCTACAAAGCCTAACTCTGTGTTAAATCATCAGCTGTGGTTCCCAGCTATAGAAGCCTCTAAAGTGCTGTAATATACAGGTAGTTACTGATATTAACCCCATTTTGGGCCAATGCCTATAGTTTTGGTGCTGATAAGGATTCCCTGTCCTCAAGTTATAGCAGTGAGTTCCTTAGTTGTTTTTTTATCAACCTTTGACTCCTTATCAAAAGTACTTTCCATACTAGTGCATACAAGTATCTTGCAAGGGACCTTCAGGAAACGAAATGCACAGCTGTCCAATACAAATGTATTGCAAGTTTTACTGTTACTGTGGGACTCTTTTGCATGAATCGGCCTGATGGTCCTCCCTTGTAATCTTTGCTTACTATCACTATTTCTGTGCCATTTTACAGTCTAGGGGACTGACAAATATATATTATGTATAAATGCTAGTTGAGATTCTGAGCCCATATGTTGCGATTATAGGCCTCGCTGCGCTCGGCATTTATGGCATGAAAACCCATGGATAGCCAACTACGAAAGACCCTAGCTCTCTCAATGTACTAATTACCCTAAGCACTGTGTAGCAAAGATTTTCCTCTGAGACGTTCTAGTTCTAGCAACATCCAATTCGTTGCTTAGTGCCAGGCAATACTGTGATCAGGCAAGCCATCTTCTGGAGCTTTTTGATTAAAGAGCCCTGTTGCCTCTGAAACTAGGACTACACGTATGAAATGTAGCTATCCCTCACATACAACAACTTGAAAGTGCCTCTCCTGACAATAATTATGAGCAGCTCAATTTTCAATTGCAGATCTCACCTTCTAGGTGGTTTTTCAGTGGCAAACAGTACCCAAGTACCACTTTCTAGGCATCTACCGGGCAAAAAAACATACTACAGGCTAGCAGAATCAGCAAAGTTGCAGCCATCTTTGACGATATGGAAATAAAATGGATGTATAGTCATACTGATTGTACGAACTCATTTCCCAACATACGTGGATTCAACCGGATCCCCAGTTTTTTTCTGGGAATAGTCGCACATACGCAACCGTGGATACCAAGCCACTCTTTTTTCGTGTGGGGGTGCGAGGTTATACATGCACTGGTACCTTTGATGTCTGGCTTGCTTGCAATTTAATATGGGAAATAACCTCAAATTTCAGTGTTCGGTAGCTGTTAAAACACATTTTTGCTGTCTTCTGGTAAGTTATTTGTCACTACGCAACCTGTTTCAGAACATTTATATCACTTCGGTTTACAGTCGCCATTTAACCACCACAAAATTGTGCCTCATATTTCTAATTTTGCGTAACCTTTATGACTACTGAGTTTCTATTGTTGCATTGCATGGCGCAAGGTCCATAATGCAGGCAAGGAGTGTAGATATGCACAGCCATAAGATCACGTGAAATGGGCACTGGCCCCATTTAATGCACATTTTTGGGGTTAGTGCAGCCCTAGGGACAAACAGTTGTGCCTCTTGGAGTAATAGACCTTTATCCATTACTACGTCATTATGACATCTGCGGGGTAATACTAGGCGCTAATTGGAATACGATGTGGTGTGAAGCGTGACTGTAGCCGCTGTTTCTTTTGTTTTTCTCAGCTATACAGCTATCTTTCTGCACTTATTCCTTTTCTGAGGTTAGTACAGTTTTTTTTTATATTACACTGTCCATGAGATTCAGTGGTGGCTATCTGAAGTTGAGGGCTGTTTATCTTCGCCTGGCCCTTCACGATCTTGTAGCACTGTTCTACCCTAACAGAAACCTGGAGCATATAAAACAGCTATTATTCTCAACGAAATGAATGGACATGTTCTGCTGTAAAAAATTTGGCTTAAGGCCCGCAGACTACGCTATTCTGGACTTTAAGTAAATCAGTTTCACTTTAGAGAGCAGTAGGCAGGGTAATTTACCCCTCCCTTTTATGATGACATTACATGAAGCACTGATAAAAGCATCATACCATCCATAGGGTTGAGGGAGCAAACTAATGTCCACTTGATTCACCTGTACAGGAGATTGATATTGATAATGATGAGACAGCACCTGATAATTATGAGGCAGATGGATAGAAGCTAACTTCAGTAATCTACCTCCACTCCCCCTAAAGCACATACATCAGTTCTTCATAACAGAACGGATGCGCAAAGAGTGGGTTACTGCATCAAAGCCTTTTGAGAGGGGATATAGATTGTTCAGCGCAGGGAAAGCTCAATCTCTATCAATTCATGGTATGACCAGTGCCACCGTTTACTGCATCATTTGTGAAACAGTTCTACCCTAACAGAAACCTGGAGCATATAAAACAGCTATTATTCTCAATGAAATGAATGGGCAGGTCCTGTATTCCAGCTGTACCTGTGTGGCTGGTAGTTCTGCCTGTAATCACACAGCTGCAGTGATGTTTGCAGTAGACGATATGAATAGGGAGCATGCTAGCTATGGAAATAGTGGACCTCCAAGTTCCACCTCCCTGCCGAGAAAATGGTGAGCTCTGGCCAAACCTAAAAAACGAACCAACACCGGTAATGATGCTGGAGGTATTTAAACCAAAGTATGGAAAGAAGCCATAACCCACTCCTGCAGATGTTTAACCTATTGATCCTACTCTTGGACTAGTAGACATGGCAAGAGTCATGTCGCTTCGGGAAGATTTAGAAAGGAACTGCAGCAAACCAATACTATGTCTAGAGTTACATCAGTAACCAAGGGAGGGTGAAACAAACTAAGCACACAACAAGTACTCCATATGCCATCAACAGAATTTGCACAAACTCACGAGATCACATACATATGTGTGCTGCCATGCCACGTCACGCAATTGTATGCATCTTCATGCAGGATCTTGCCTCTTTGGACACGAATGGCTTCAGCGATAAGTACCGTATAGCGGGTTATTTTCGTGGGTGCAAATTTTCGTGAAAAGCTCGAGAGGTCGTTAGAAATAATTTTCGTGGTTCTAAATTTCGTGCCGATTCGATCGCAAATACACGATGACGTAATATGAACTTTGACTTAGTACACGTGGTTCGATTTTGCACGAGAGAGTTGGAGCGCTTCAGCATTGAGTCGTGCATGAGAGGCTACCAAGTCTGTAAAGGCATATGGGAGGCCAGTTTTGGAGAAGAACTACCATACCGCCGTGATAATGGAGAGGTACGGGCCTCGCTTTTTGGTTTAATATCGCCTCTGCTTTTTTCAATCACAGCATGCGGCTTGTGACAGAGGATCCTGTAGATCCAGGGCATTGTCAACGGGACACAGGTACTATAGAGAGCTGTAGTGAAAGTCGACTTAGCGCCTAGTCTGCTCGACTTGTACAGCACATGTAACCGATCGTAAAATTCGTGGGTGGAAAATTTCGTGACTCGTCGGTTGACCACGAAAATAACGAAAATTGGCACCCCACGAAAATAACCCGCTATACGGTACTTAAAACACTCAAGATTCTGTGACTGCCGTTCTTCTGAAAGGTGCAAATAGCTCTTCAGTCACCATTGTGTTAATGCTGAAGACAAGGCTAGTTCTGTGCGCAAAATGCATGCTTTCATGCGACATTTATAAAACGTTTTCTCTCGGGAAATCACAGTATCTATTTTGGCAAGAGCAGAGCTGGTGTAGCTGTTGCTTGAATAAACTTAGGACATAGGTTGGTTGATCCATGATACGCTGTCACAACAGTATGAGCTTCCACGATATCAGTTTCGCTAAAGAGTGTGTACCTGTGTCTCCAAAATCTACCAGAACAACAGTACAATATGGCGATTTAGCGACCTGTCAATTTTATACTTCAGTGATGCTTTCTGGCAAAGATATTAATCTTTTTTTTTTGTCTAAGAATGACAGGTACAGCTCTTAAAAATGGCTGGTACATTAATTTTTGCAAAATGATGCTATTCACGTAGTCATAAACTATTATTTCAACATAATTATGGAGTATTACCGTACTCCATGTTATTGTTGCATAGTCTATATACTTACAACAATACCTTGGATAAAATTATGTATACAATGTCTTAAATATATTAGGTGGTTATGGGGGTAGCTAGCTTCTAATCCTTGATGCAAAAAGCTGAACTGTAACTCTGAAATGGGCCGTTCTGCCTATAGGTATAGTTTTTGCATTCAAATGATGCAAAAGTTATCAATTATTGCAGTCAGAGATATAACCCTGTAGCGATTGTATGTTTCCACCCATCTCTTACATTGAGAAAACTATTCTGAAGGGAGAGTAACTATTCACTGTCATTTCCTTATACAGCCATTTGCAGAAGTCTGTATCCAGCGTAGGAACTTTAAAGAAGCTGCGAAGTACATTGTTCGAGCGGCACCTGAAAACAAGTTTCGCCTGTATATGACTATTGAGTGAGTTTAGATGTACAAGCAGATTTTTGAACAGGTTTTTAATAGGTACCTTACTCTCGAAGTATATGACCCCTCAAGTACTATAACCCCATGAATATAATTACCTATCATAACAGTTACCACTTTCCAGTAGTATTACCTATAACAAACACAATTACCGTATGAATATAATAGCCCAACTGACAACTCGGAGACGTATACAGCACTTACAGCAACAGTGCATAAGGTCAATGATATTTGTACACTTGTTGTTTCTCTAGCAGTACAGCAGTTACTGTAGCGCCGCCTTCTTCACAGCAGTTGTAGTGCTTCTTGCCAGCTGTGCTTCGCTTCCTGTCAAGTATTCATTACATTGTAATGAGCCAATCTAGTCACAAACCCACAAGTGTAATGGTCGTACATGTAGTATAAAAGGCAGCCACCGTGCCTACCTATCTGTGCTGCGGTGTTTTTAACCTTGTCATAAACTACCCCAAGATTATAATTATCCCACGTAGTCAGTACCACAGAAATGCGCAATCAGAATAACCAGTCATTATTCTCCCGAGAGTACGGTATGACCATTTGGACAGTTAGTAATAGCTGTGCTGCTGCCATCACATACTGTTGACTGCACACTCACAAATACAGACAATAACTACAAACCAAGTTGCATTGATCAGAATGTAGCACTGTACAATCACTATTAAATAGTTATAATTATACGGTACCTTATTGCGGTTAATACAGAACACCTAATGGTATTTTGGAATACCCCACTGATCTGCAAAGGCGCAGTAGAGGGCTGTAACTGGTATGCTGGTAGACTAGCTTGGCCTGTAGCTTTCTTGAATTTCTTAGTTGCATGTTGTGCACCTACACTGAAATTTGCACTGCACTGTACATTTTGATTGTATAATTGGTACAGCATGTGTTTTGGAGATGCTCCTTGAATGTAATTTTTGCCATTTGACAATAGGGATTTTCACAGAGCTGCAGAGGTTGCTTTTCAGGAGCGTAATATTGCAGCACTTGAAGAAGTGCACAGTAGATGTACTCGCAATCCAGACTTGGCAGAATATGTGAAAGCTTTGAAAGGAAAGTTGGGAACAAGATGAACTGTTTTACTTGTTGCTTTGCTAAATTGATAGGTAATGTGTGTGCTTTCCTCTCACCATTATTTGTAATAGGTGCTTCCCTGTATCACTACATAACATTTAATGTAATGTTCATTGCAGCTGTACATGCTTGAAGTGTGATAATATTCTTGCATTGTTGCCAGTGTCTTGGCATGTAAAGTGAATTGTACCAACCTACAGCTAGTTGCTGTCCACATTTGGACATGGAGACTTTCTGCTCCATACTAGAGCCTCCAATTAGCTGCAGGTGCAATATTACAGTGCTATAGCTGCATGCACATCCAAGCTACAATGCATCCAGTGTATGTTAATTTGCAGTATGCATGGTTACTGTTATTCCTAAAATACCGTAGCAAGTGCACTACATAAAATATGGTACAAGGGCATGGAGAATGAGCAAATATAGCATGATGTGAAGCCAAGTGTTATATTTGGCCGTGAGACTACACGAGATTGCAATATTTCACAGTGCACGATTGTATACGATGCTCTGAGCCTCCAACATTTTAATTTTGAATTCTGTGCATGTTTGTGTATAAGTTTAGTCTATGGCTACCTGTCTGATCTGCCCTTCTGTTGCTGGAAATAGACTCTGAATGACCCCAAGGGATCTTTTGTTTGAGTCTATGTCTTTGGGTTGGGAGTGGGAGTACAACTTTGAATGGGCTACTAGATTAGTAATGGGATGAGCTGGTTATTAATATTAAGCGAGCATACGACAGCCACAAACTAATGCCAGAATAAGAGAGCAGTTTATGTGTTGCTGGGTGTTATAGACTCAAGTTTCCCATAAAGTAGTCAGAGTCTGGTAACCAGTTTGAGGTTAAGTATGCTCTTAAAAAGAGAATGGAAGGGTTGACGCTCCTAAGCAGAGATGAGTACCCGTGGCAGCTAAAACATTCACAACATGGATTGAAAATTGAAGTTGACTCCACCCCCAACAATCTACTACAGTATCATGACCGTGCAAATTTTGTATTTGTGTCTGTTTAAAATATGAAAGGAAGTTGTATTCCATAGCCACTGGCTCGGGTTCTTCAGAGCATCTTCAATTGTGCTACAAAAGAACAAGCCCCCATATTCTGATAATTACTGTATTGTCCCGAGCAAGCGCCCATGGGTGCTTGCAACTGCCGCAAGAGAGCAGTTACATGGAGGAGCCCTTTGAACCAAGGATACTTAATTACTAACTTTAATTAAATATCCTTGTTTGAACAGTACAGTATACACGAACGCGTTATGTGCGCGTTTCAGGCATATACAAGCATAGAAGTGCTGCCCACTGATGTTTAACCCTTAGGGCGCTGATGTGGAAATTAAATTCCATTTGTCCACGCGGAAGCTGTAATTAATTATGACCAAAGTACATGAACTCGAAGTTTTCTATGGCTGCTAGCTAGTTTACTTGGTGAACGGCAACTTTGGAGGCTAGGAACTGTCAAGCTGTCGTTAATTTGTGTGCTAAGGGCGTGATTGCGCCCTGACTATAGTACACAGTACAGAAAGCATGGAAATAGGAGACAATTATAGCTACACAGTTTCGCGTGCCAGCCCCCTTCCGCAAAAAAAAATGGGAAGTGGTCTGGCGAACGCGTTAATGGACTATCTGTAACATAGAAACTATCAAGACTTTATTAAAACTGACCAGTTAGTGACCAGTTGGACTAACTGGCTCTTCCTCTAGGGGATAATCATTAAGACTGGTCAGTTTAATTAAAACATTGCCATTTCTGCTTTGTTAGTAACACTTAAAGGACTATCTGTAATATAGAAACTGTCCAGACTTTATTTTCCTCTGGGGGAAAAATAAAACATTACCATTTCTGCTATGTTAGTAACACTTAAAAGACTATTTGTAACATAGAAACTGTCAAGACTTTGTTTAAACTGACCAGTTGGACTAACTAGACCTTCCTCTAGGGGAAAAGCATTAAGACTGGTCAGTTTAAATAAAACATTGCCATTTCTGCTATGTTAGTAACACTTAAAGGACTATCTGTAACATAGAAACTGTCAAGACTTTATTTAAACTGACCGGTTGGACTAACTGGCACTTCTTCTAGGGAAAAATCAATAAGACTGGTCATTTTAAATAAAACATTGCCATTTTGTGCTATGTTAGTAACACTTAAAGGACTATCTGTTAGTAACACTTAAAGGACTATCTGTAACATAGAAACTGTCAAGACTTTGTTTAAACTGACCAGTTCGACTAACTCGCTCTTGCTCTAGGGGAAAATCATAAAAGACTGGTCAGTTTCATCCAAAACATTGCCATTTGTGCTATGTTAGTAATACTTAAAGGACTATCTGTAACACAGAAACTGTCAAGACTTTGTTTAAACTGACCAATTGACCCTTCCCTAGGGGAAAATCATTAAGACTAGTCAGTTTAAATAAAACATTGCCATTTGTGCTATGTTAGTAACACTTAAAGGACTATCTGTAACATAGAAACTGTCAAGACTTTATTTAAACTGACCAGTTGGACTAACTGGCACTTCTTCTAGGGGAAAATCAATAAGACTGGTCATTTTAAATAAAACATTGCCATTTGTGCTATGTTAGTAACACTTAAAGGACTATCTGTAACATAGAAACTGTCAAGACTTTGTTTAAACTGACCGGTTGGACTAATTGACTTTTCCTCTAGTGGAAAATCATTAAGACTGGTCAGTTTTATATAAATCATTGCCATTTGTGCCATGTTAGTAACACTTAAAGGACTATATGAAACATAGAAACTGTCAAGACTTTATTTAAACTGACCAGTTGGCACTTCCTCTAGGGGAAAATCATTAAGACTGGTCAGTTTTATATTGGGCCATTTGTGATATGTTAGTAACACTTAAAGGACTATCTGTAACATAGAAACTGTCAAGACTTTATTTAAACTGACCAGTTGGACTAACTGGCACTTCTTCTAGGGGAAAATCAATAAGACTGGTCAGTTTAAATAAAACATTGCCATTTGTGCTATGTTAGTAACACTTAAAGGACTATCTGTAACATAGAAACTGTCAAGACTTTGTTTAAACTGACCAGTTGGACTAATTGGCACTTCCTCTAGGGGAAAATCATTAAGACTGGTCAGTTTTAAATAAAACATTGCCATTTGTGCTATGTTAGTAACACTTAAAGGACACAGAAACTATCAAGACTTTGTTTAAACTGACCAGTTGGTTCTTCCTCTAGGAGAAAATCATTAAGACTGGTCAGTTTAAATAAAACATCGGCGTTTGTGCTATGTTAGTAACACTTAAAGGACTATCTATAACATAGAAACTGTCAAGACTTTATTTAAACTGACCAGTTGGACTAATTGACTTTTCCTCTAGGGGAAAATCATTAAGACTGGTCAGTTTTAATAAAACATTGCCATTTGTGCTATGTTAGTAACACTTAAAGGACTATCTGTAACATAGAAACTGTCAAGACTTTATTTAAACTGACCATTGGACTAATGGCCTTCCTCTAGGGGAAAATCATTAAAGACTGGTCAGTTTAAATAAAACATTGCCATTTGTGCTATGTTAGTAACACTTAAAGGACTATCTGTAACATAGAAACTGTCAAGACTTTATTTAAACTGACCAGTTGGACTAACTGGCACTTCTTCTAGGGGAAAATCATGAAGACTGGTCAGTTTTATATAAAACATTGCCATTTGTGCTATGTTAGTAACACTTAAAGGACTATCTGTAACATAGAAACTGTCAAGACTTTGTTTAAACTGACCAGTTGGACTCATTGGCTCATCCTCTAGTGGAAATCATTAAGACTGGTCAGTTCTATATAAAACATTGCCATTTCTGCTATGTTAGTAACACTTAAAGGACATAGAAACTGTCAAGACTTTGTTTAAACTGACCGGTTGGACTAATTGACTTTTCCTCTAGTGGAAAATCATTAAGACTGGTCAGTTTTATATAAATCATTGCCATTTGTGCCATGTTAGTAACACTTAAAGGACTATATGAAACATAGAAACTGTCAAGACTTTATTTTAAACTGACCAGTTGGACTAACTGGCCCTTCCTCTATGGGCCATTTCTGCTGTGTTAGTAACACTAAATGGACTATCTGTCAAACTTTATTTAAACTGACCAGTTGGACTAACTGGCACTTCCTCTAGGGGAAAATCATTAAGACTGGTCAGTTTAAATAAAACATTGCGATTTGTGCTATGTTAGTAACACTTAAAGGACTATCTGTAACATAGAAACTGTCAAGACTTTGTTTAAACTGACCAGTTCAACTAACTGGCTCTTCCTCTAAGGGAAAATCATCTTTAACACTGGTCAGTTTAAATTAAACATTGCCATTTGTGCTATGTTAGTAACACTTAAAGGACTATCTGTAACATAGAAACTGTCAAGACTTTGTTTAAACTGACCAGTTGGACTAATTGGCTCTTCCTCTAGGGGAAAATCATTAAGACTGGTCAGTTTAAATAAAACATTGCCATTTGTGCTATGTTAGTAACACTTAAAGGACTATCTGTAACATAGAAACTGTCAAGACTTTGTTTAAACTGACCAGTTGGACTAATTGGCCCTTCCTCTAGTGGAAAATCATTAAGACTGGTCAGTTTTATATAAAACATTGCCATTTCTGCTATGTTAGTAACACTTAAAGGACTATCTGTAACATAGAAACTGTTAAGACTTCATTTAAACTGACCATTTGCCATTTCTGCTATGTTAGTAACACTTAAAGGACTATCTGTAACATAGAAACTGTCAAGACTTTGTTTAAACTGACCAGTTGGACTAATTGGCCTTTCCTCTAGTGGAAAATCATTAAGACTGGTCAGTTTTATATAAATCATTGCCATTTGTGCTATGCTAGTAACACTTAAAGGACTATATGTAACATAGAAACTGTCAAGACTTTATTTAAAATGACCAGTTGGCACTTCCTCTAGGGGAAAATCATTAAGACTGGTCAGTTTAAATAAAACATTGCCATTTGTGCTATGTTAGTAACACTTAAAGGACTATCTGTAACATAGAAACTGTCAAGACTTTGTTTAAACTGACCAGTTGGACTAATTGGCCATTCCTCTAGTGGAAAATCACTAAGACTGGTCAGTTTTTATATAAAACATTGCCATTTCTGCTATGTTAGTAACTCTTAAAGGACTATCTGTAACATAGAAACTGTCAAGACGTTGTTTAAACTGACCAGTTGGACTAATTGGCCCTTCCTCTAGGGGAAAATCATTAAGACTGGTCAGTTTAAATATAAACATTGCCATTTCTGCTATGTTAGTAACACTTAAAGGACTATCTGTAACATAGAAACTGTCAAGACTTTATTTAAACTGACCAGTTGGCACTTCCTCTAGGGGAAAATCATTAAGACTGGTCAGTTTAAATAAAACATTGCCATTTGTGCTATGTTAGCAACACTTAAAGGACTATCTGTAACATAGAAACTGTCAAGACTTTGTTTAAACTGACCAGTTGGACCAACTGGCACTTCCGCTAGGGGAAAATCATTAACACTGTTCAGTTTAAATAAAACATTGCCATTTGTGCAATGTTAGTAACACTTAAAGGACTATCTGTAACATAGAAACTGCCAAGACTTTGTTTAAATTGACCAGTTGGACTAATTGGCCCTTCCTCTAGGGAAAAATCATTAAGACTGGTCAGTTTTATATAAAACATTGCCATTTGTGCTATGTTAGTAACACTTAAATGACTATCTGTAACATAGAAACTGTCAAGACTTTGTTTAAACTGACCAGTTGGACTAACTGGCACTTCCTCTAGGGGAAAATCATTAAGACTGGTCAGTTTTATATAAAACATTGCCATTTGTGCTATGTTAGTAACACTTAAAGGACTATCTGTAACATAGAAACTGTCAAGACTTTGCTTAAACTGACCAGTTGGACTAGCTGGCACTTCGTCTAGGGAAAAATCATTAAGACTGGTCAGTTTAAAAAAAACATTGCCATTTGTGCTATGTTAGTAACACTTAAAGGACTATCTGTAACATAGAAACTGTAAAGACTTTATTTAAACGGACCAACTGGCACTTCCTCTAGGGAAAAATCATTAACAGTGGTCAGTTTCAATAAAACATTGCTATTTGTGCTATGTTTGCAATACGTAAAGGACTATCTGTAACATAGAAAATGTCAAGACTTTGTTTAAACTGACCAGTTGGACTAACTGGCACTTGTTTTAGTGGGAAATCATTAACACTTGTCAGTTTAAATAAAACATTGTCATTTGTACTATGTTAGTAACACTTAAAGGACTATCTGCAACATAGAAACTGTCAAGACTTTATTTAAACTGACCAGTTGGACTAACTGGCACTACCTCTAGGTGGAAATCATTAACGCCGGTCAATTACATTGCCATTTGTGCTATGTTAGTAACACTTAAATGACTATCTGTAATATAGAAACTGTCAAGACTTTGCTTAAACTCACCAGTTGGACTTACTGACACTTCCTCTATGTAAAAATCATTAAGACTGGTTAGTTTAATACAAAACATTGATATTTGTGCTATGTTAGTAACACTTAAAAGACTATCTGTAACATAGAAACTGTCAAGACTCTGACAAGTTGGACTAACTGGCACTTCCTCTAGGGGAAAATCATTAAGACTGGTCAGTTTTATATAAAACTTTGTCATTTGTGCTTTGTTAGTAACATTTAAAGGACTACATGAAACATAGAAACTGTCAAGACTTTGTTTAAGATGACCAGTTGGCACTTCCGACAGGGGAGAATGAATAGGACTGGTCAGTTTAAATAAAACATTGCCATTTGTGCTATGTTGGTAAGAGTTAAAGGACTATTTGTACCATATAAACTGTCAAGACTTTATTTAAACTGACCAGTTCAACCAACTGGCACATCCAGTAGGCAAAAATCATTAACACTGGTCAGTTTAAATAAATCATTGCCATTTGTGCTATGTTAGTAACACTTACAGGACTATCTGTAACATAGAAACTGTCTAGACTTTGCTTAAACTGACTAGTTTGACTAACTGGCACTTCCTCTATGAAAAAATCACTAGGACTGGTCAGTTTAAATAAAACATTGCCATTTCTGCTATGTTAGTGACTCTTAAAGGACTATCTGTAACAAAAAAACTGTCAAGACTTTGTTTAAAACTTGCCAGTTGGACTAACTGGGACTTCATCTAGGGGAAAATCATTAACACTTGTCAGTTTAAATAAAATATTGCCATTTGTGCTATGTTAGTAACACTTAAAGGACTATCTGCATCATAGAATCTGTTAAGACTTTATTTAAACTGACCAGTTGGACTAACTGCCACTACCTCTAGAGGAAAATCATTAAGATTGGTCAGTTTAAATAAAACATTGCCATTTGTGCTATGTTAGTAACACTTAAAGGACTATCTGTAACATAGAAACTGTCAAGACTTTGTTTAAACTGACCAGTTGGACTAATTGGCTCTTCCTCTAGGGTAAAATCATTAACACTGGTCAGTATAAAAAAAACATTGCCATTTGTACTATGTTAGCAACACTTAAAGGACTATCTGTAAAATAGAAACTGTCAAGACTTTATTTAAACTGACCAGTTGGACTAACTGGAACTTCCTCTAGAGGAAAATCATTAAGACTGGTCAGTTTAAATAAACATTGCCATTTGTGCTATGTTAGTAACACTTAAAGGACTATCTGTAACATAGAAACTGTCTAGACTTTGCTTAAACTGACCAGTTTGACTAACTGGCACTTCCTCTATGGAAAATCATTAAGACTGGTCAGTTTTAAATAAAACATTGCCATTTGTGCTATGTTAGTAACACTTAAAGGACTATCTGTAACATAGAAACTGTCAAGACTTTATTTAAACTGACCAGTTGGACTAACTGGCACTTCCTCTAGGGAAAATCATTAAGACTGGTCAGTTTAAATAAAACATTGCCATTTGTGCTATGTTAGTATCACTTAAAAGACTATCTGCAACATAGAAACTGTCAAGGCTTTATTTAAACTGACCAGTTGGACTAACTGGCACTTCCTCTAGTGGAAAATCATTAAGACTGGTCAGTTTTATATAAAATATTGCCATTTGTGCTATGTTAGTAACACTTAAAGGACTATCTGTAACATAGAAACTGTCAAGACTTTGTTTAAACTGACCAGTTGGACTAATTGGCTCTTCCTCTAGGGGAAAATCATTAAGACTGGTCAGTATAAAAAAAACATTGCCATTTGTACTATGTTAGCAACACTTAAAGGACTATCTGTAAAATAGAAACTGTCAAGACTTTATTTAAACTGACCAGTTGGACTAACTGGAACTTCCTCTAGGGGAAAATCATTAAGACTGGTCAGTTTTATATAAAACATTGCCATTTGTGCTATGTTAGTAACACTTAAAGGACTATCTGAAACATAGAAACTGTCAAGACTTTATTTAAACTGACCAGTTGGACTACTTCCTCTTGGGGAAAATCAATAGGACTGGTCAGTTTAAATAAAACATTGCCATTCGTGCTATGTTAGTAACACTTATATGACTATCTGTAACATAGAAACTGTCAAGACTTTGTTTAAACTGACCAGTTGGACTAACTGGCACTTCCTCTAGGGGAAAATCATTAACACTGGTCATTATAAAAAAAACATTGCCATTTGTGCTATGTTAGCACCACTTAAAGGACTATCTGTAACATAGAAACTGTCAAGACTTTATTTAAACTGACCAGTTGGACTAACTGGAACTTCCTCTAGGGGAAAATCATTAAGGCTTGTCAGTTTTATATGAAACATTGCCGTTTGTAGTATGTTAGTAACACTTAAAGGACTATGTGAAGCATAGAAAATCTCAAGACTTTATTTAAACTGACCAGTTGGTACTTCCTCTAGGGGAAAATCAATAGGACTAGTCAGTATAAAAAAAACATTGCCATTTGTGCTATGTTAGCAACACTTAAAGGACTATCTGTAACATAGAAACTGTCAAGACTTTATTTAAACTGACCAGTTGGACTAACTGGCACTTCCTCTAGGGAAAAATCATTAAGGACTGGTCAGTTTTATATAAAACATTGCCGTTTGTAGTATGTTAGTAACACTTAAAGGACTATATGAAGCATAGAAAATCTCAAGACTTTATTTAAACTGACTAGTTGGTACTTCCTCTAGGGTAAAATCAATAGGACTAGTCAGTTTAAATAAAACATTGCCATTCGTGCTATGTTAGTAACACTTATATGACTATCTGTAACATAGAAACTGTCAAGACTTTGTTTAAACTGACCAGTTGGACTAACTGGCACTTCCTCTAGGGGAAAATCATTAACACTGGTCAGTATAAAAAAAACATTGCCATTTGTGCTATGTTAGTAACACTTAAATGACTATCTGTAACAAAGAAACTGTCAAGACTTTATTTAGTTAGACTACCTGACGCTTCCTCTAGGGAAAAATCATTAAGACTGGTCAGTTTTATATAAAACATTGACATTTGTGCTTTGTTAGTAACATTTAATGGACTACATGAAACATAGAAACTGTCAAGACTTTGTTTAAGCTGACCAGTTGGCACTTCCGCTAGGGGAGAATGATTAGGACTGGTCAGTTTAAATAAAACATTGCCATTTGTGCTATGTTGGTAACACTTAAAGACTATCTGTAACATAGAAACTGTCAAGACTTTATTTAAACTGACCAGTTGGACTAACTGGCACTTCCTCTAGGGTAAAATCATTAACACTGGTCAGTTTAAATAATATACTCATGTTGCTGCCGTAGCGCTTACGCCATTGACCACGCACCCACAGACGCAGGCGGAGCTTGTAAGACCTCCAGTCAGAGGACAAGAGCAAGAACAACCAGAGACCACACAATCCTGATCACCATACAATTCCTTCTTCCTAGTCTCCCATATCAGTAATACAAAGCTCTTAACTAGCTTTAATAATGCTTTAAAATCATCCCTGTTCCAATTCTCAAACCCTAAAATAAAACTTGCCTTATTAAAATTATCAAGTGTACTAAACTCCCCAAACCTCCCCCCCAATAGATTTTCTAATTCAACCATGAAATTATTTCTAATGCTGTCATATGCTGGACACTCCCAGAGAACATGTACCCCACTCTCACATTCACCCCTGCATAATTTACACTGCCTATCATCATTTTTACCCCTATGTCTTCCTAACTCTTCATTCAGACCGTTCGTACCTGACCGAAACTTAAACAATAATCTTGTACCCGGATCACCTACCCCCTGCAAATAATTCTTGAATTCTATTTCCTTACAGAAAGACTTGTACAGATTCAACTTAACTTTAGTATTCAAGCTGTCATTAAAGTCCTTGTATTCTCTATCCCTAAACACTACCATTTGTACTATGTTAGCAACACTTAAAGGACTATCTGTAACATAGAAACTGTCTAGACTTTATTTAAACTGACCAGTTGGACTAACTGGCACTACCTCTAGTGGAAAATCATTAGGACTGATCAGTTTAAACAAAACATTGCCATTTGTGATATGTTAGTAACACTTAAAGGACTATCTGTAACATATTAACTGTCAAGACTTTGTTTGAACTAACCAGTTGGACTAATTGTCCCATTCTCTATAGAAAAATCATTAAGACTGGTCATTTAAAATAAAACATTGCAATTTGTGCTATGTTAGTAACACTTAAAGGACTATCTGTAACATAGAAACTGTCAAGACTTTATTTAACCTGACCAGTTGGACTAACTGGCACTTCCTCTATGGAAAAATCATTAAGACTGGTCATTTTTATATAAAACATTGCCATTTCTGCTATGTTAGTAACACTTAAAGGACTATATGAAACATAGAAACTGACAAGACTTTATTTAAACTGACCAGTTGGCACTTCCTCTGTGGGGAAATCATTAAGACTGGTCAGTTTTAATAAAATATTGCCATTTGTGCTATGTTTGTAACACTTAAATGACTATCTGTAAAATAGAAACTGTCAAAACTTTATGTAAGCTGACCAGTTGGACTAATTGGCCCTTCCTCTAGGGGAAAATGATGAAGACCTGTCAGTTTTATATAAAACATTGCCATTTGTGCTATGTTAGCAACACTTAAAGGACTATCTGTAACATAGAATCAGTCAAGACTTTATTTAAACTGACCAGTTGCACTAACTGGCACTTCCTCTAGGGGAACAACATTCAGACTGGTCTGTTTTATATAAAACATTGCCATTTGTGCTATGTTAGTAACATTTAAAGGACTATATGAACCATAGAAACTGTCAAGACTTTTTTTAATCTGACCAGTTGGCACTTCCTCTAGGGGAAAATCATTAAGATTAATCAGTTTAAATAAAACATTGCCATTTGCACTAAGTTAGTAACACATAAAGGATTATCTGTAACATAGAAACTGTCAAGACTTTGTTTAAACTGACCAGTTGGACCAACTGGCACTTCCGCTAGGGGAAAATCATTAACACTGGTGAGTTTAAATAAAACATTGCCATTTTTGCAACACTTAAAGGACTATCTGTAACATAGAAACCGTCAAGACTTTATTTAGTTGGACTAACTGGCCCTTCCTCTGGGGTAAAATCATTAAAACTGGTCAGTTTTACACAAAACATTGTCATTTGTGCTTTGTTAGTAACATTTAATGGACTACATGAAACATAGAAACTGTCAAGCCTTTGTTTAAGCGGACCAGTTGGTATTTCCGCTAGGGGAGAATGATTAGGACTGGTCAGTTTAAATAAAACATTGACATTTGTGCTATGTTGGTAGGACTTAAAGGACTATCTGTAACACATAAACTGTCAAGACTTTATTTAAACTTACCAGTTCGACCAACTGGCACTTCCTCTAGGGTAAAATTATTAACACTGGTCAGTTTAAATAAAACAATGCCATTTCTGCTATGTTAGTAACACTTAAAAGACTATTTGCAACATAGAAACTGTCAAGACTTTATTTTATCTGACCAGTTGGACTAACTGGCACTACCTCTAGGGAAAAATCATTAGGACTGTCAGTTTAAATAAAACATTGCCATTTGTGCTATGTTAGTAACACTTAAATGACTATCTATAACATAGAAACTGTCAAGACATTGTTTAAACTGGCCGGTTGGACTAACTGGGACTTCATCTAGGGGAAAATCATTAATACTGGTCAGTTTAAATAAAACATTGCTATTTATGCTATGTTTGCAATACGTAAAGGACTATCTGTAGCATAGAAACTGTCAAGACATTATTTAAACTGACCAGTTTGACTAACTGGCACTACCTTTAGTGGAAAATCATTAGGACTGGTCAGTTTTATATAAAACATTGCCATTCATGCTATGTTAATAACACTTAAAGGACTATCTGCAACATAGAAACTGTCAAGACTTTATTTAAACTGACCAGTTGGACTAATTGGCAATAACTCTAAAGGAAAAGCATTAACATTTGTCAGTTTAAATAAAACATTGTCATTTGTACTATGTTAGTAACACTTAAAGGACTATCTGCAACATAGAAACTGTCAAGACTTTATTTAAACTGACCAGTTGGACTAACTGGCACTTCCTCTAGGAAAAAAATCATAGGACTGGTCAGTTTAAATAAAACATTGCCATTTGTGCAATGTTAGTAACACTTAAAGGACTATCTGTTACATAGAAACTGTCTAGACTTTGCTTAAACTGACCAGTTTGACTAACTGGCACTTCCTCTAGGGAAAAAATCATAGGACTGGTCAGTTTAAATAAAACATTGCCATTTCTGCTATGTTAGTTACACTTAAAGGGCTATCTGTAACATAGAAACTGTCAAGACATTATTTTAACTGACCAACTGGCTAGGGGAAAATCAGTAACAGTGGTCAGTTTCAATAAAACATTGCTATTTGTGCAATACGTACGTAAAGGACTATCTGTAACATAGAATATGTGAAGACTTTCTTTAAACTGACCAGTTGGACTAACTAGCACTTGCTTTAGGGAAAAATCATTAACACTTGTCAGTTTAAATAAAACATTGTCATTTGTACTATGTTAGTAACACTTAAAGGACTATCTGCAACATAGAAACTGTCAAGACATTATTTAAACTGACCAGTTGGACTAACTGCCACTACCTCTATGGGGAAATCATTAACGCCGGTCAGTTTAAATTAAACATTGCCATTTGTGCTATGTTAGTAACACTTAAATGACTATCTGTAATATAGAAACTGTCAAGACTTGGCTTAAACTGACCAGTTGGACTTACTGGCACTACCTCTAGGGGGAAATCATTAACGCTGGTCAGTTTAAATAAAACATTGCCATTTGTGCTATGCTAGTAACACTTAAAGGACTATCTGCAACATAGAAACTGTCAAGATTTTGTTTAAACTGACCAGTTGGACTAAAAGGTACTTCCTCTATGGGAAAATCATTAAGACTGGCAAGTTTAAATAAAACATTCCAAATTGTAAAGGACTATTTGTAACATAGAAACTGTCAAGACTTTGCTTAAACTGACCAGTTGGACTAATTGGCACTTCCTCTAGGGAGAAATCATTAAGACTGTTCAGTTTAAATAAAACATTGCCATTTGTGCTATGCTAGTAACACTTAAAGGACTATCTGTACCATAGAAACTGTCAAGAATTTATTTAAACTGACCAGTTGGACTAACTGGTACTACCTCTAGTGGAAGATCATTAGGACTGGTCAGTTTTATACAAATCATTGCCATTTATGCTATGTTAGTAACACTTAAAAGACTATTTGCAACATAGAAACTGTCAAGACTTTATTTTATCTGACCAGTTGGACTAACTGGCACTACCTCTAGGGAAAAATCATTAGGACTGGTCAGTTTAAATAAAACATTGCTATTTATGCTATGTTAGTAACACTTAAAGGACTATCTGTAACATAGAAACTGTCAAGACATTATTTAAACTGACCAGTTGGACTAACTGGCACTACCTCTAGTGGAAAATCATTAGGACTGGTCAGTTTTATATAAAACATTGCCATTTATGCTATGTTAATAACACTTAAAGGACTATCTGCAACATAGAAACTGTCAAGACTTTATTTAAACTGACCAGTTGGACTAATTGGCAATACCTCTAAGGAAAAATCATTAGGACTGGTCAGTTTAAATAAAACATTGCCATTTGTGCTATGTTAGTAACACTTAAATGACTATCTGTAACATAGAAACTGTCAAGACTTTGTTTAAACTGACCAGTTGGACTAACTGGCACTTCCTCTATGAGAAAATCATTAAGACTGGTTAGTTTTATGCAAAACATTGACATTTGCGCTATGTTAGTAACATTTAAAGGACTCTCTGTAACAAAGAAACTGTCAAGACTTTGTTTAAAACTTGCCAGTTGGACTAACTGGGACTTCATCTAGGGTAAAATCATTAACACTTGTCAGTTTAAATAAAATATTGCCATTTGTGCTATGTTAGTAACACTTAAAGGACTATCTGCATCATAGAATCTGTTAAGACTTTATTTAAACTGACCAGTTGGACTAACTGCCACTACCTCTAGAGGAAAATCATTAAGACTGGTCAGTTTTATATAAAATATTGCCATTTGTGCTATGTTAGTAACACTTATATGACTATATGTAACATAGAAACTGTCAAGACTTTGTTTAAACTGACAAGTTGGACTAATTGGCCCTTCCTCTAGGGAAAAAACATTAAGGCTTGTCAGTTTTATATGAAACATTGCCGTTTGTAGTATGTTAGTAACACTTAAAGGACTATATGAAGCATAGAAACTCTCAAGACTTTATTTAAACTGACCAGTTGCACTAACTACCACTACCTCTAGAGGAAAATCATTAAGACTGGTCAGTTTTATATAAAAAAATTGCCATTTGTGCTATGTTAGTAACACTTAAAGGACTATCTGTAACATAGAAACTGTCAAGACTTTATTTAAACTGACCAGTTGGACTAACTGGCACTTCCTCTAGGGAAAAATCATTAAGGATTGTCAGTTTTATATGAAACATTGCCGTTTGTAGTATGTTAGTAACACTTAAAGGACTATATGAAGCATAGAAAATCTCAAGACTTTATTTAAACTGACTAGTTGGTACTTCCTCTAGGGGAAAATCAATAGGACTAGTCAGTTTAAATAAAACATTGCCATTCGTGCTATGTTAGTAACACTTATATGACTATCTGTAACATAGAAACTGTCAAGACTTTGTTTAAACTGACCAGTTGGACTAACTGGTACTTCCTCTAGGGGAAAATCATTAACACTGATCAGTATAAAAAAAACATTGCCATTTTTGCTATGTTAGCAACACTTAAAGGACTATCTGTAACATAGAAACCGTGAAGACTTTATTTAGTTAGACTAACTGGACCTTCCTCTAGGGTAAAAACAATAAGACTGGTCAGTTTTACACAAAACATTGTCATTTATGCTTTGTTAGTAACATTTAATGGACTACATGAAACATAGAAACTGTCAAGTCTTTGTTTAAGCGGACCAGTTGGCACTTCCGCTAGGGGAGAATGATTAGGACTGGTCAGTTTAAATAAAACATTGCCATTTGTGCTATGTTGGTAGGACTTAAAGGACTATCTGTAACATATAAACTGTAAAGACTTTATTTAAACTGACCATATCGACCAACTGGCACTTCCTCTAGGGTAAAATCATTAACACTGGTCAGTTTAAATAAAACATTGCCATTTGTGCTATGTTAGTAACACTTAAAGGACTATCTGTAACATAGAAACTGTCAAGACTTTATTTAAACTGACCAGTTGGACTAACTGGCACTACCTCTAGGGGAAAATCATTAGGACTGATCAGTTTAAACAAAACATTGCCATTTGTGGTGTGTTAGTAACACTTAAATGACCATCTGCAACATATTAACTGTCAAGACTTTGTTAGAACTAACCAGTTGGACTAATTGTCCCATTTTCTTAGGGAAAATCATTAAGACTGGTCATTTAAAATAAAACATTGCTATGTTAGTAACACTTAAAGGACTATCTGTAACATAGAAAATGTCAAGAGTTTATTTAAACTGACCAGTTGGACTTACTGGCACTTCCTCTATGGAAAAATCATTAAGAATGGTCATTTTTATATAAAACATTGCCATTTCTGCTATGTTAGTAACACTTAAAGGACTATATGAAACATAGAAACTGACAAGACTTTATTTAAACTGACCAGTTGGCACTTCACTCTGTGGGGGAAATCATTAAGACTGGTCAGTTTAAATAAAATATTGCCATTTGTGCTATGTTTGTAACACTTAAATGACTATCTGTAAAATAGAAACTGTCAAGACTTTATGTAAACTGACCAGTTGGACTAATTGGCCCTTCCTCTAGGGGAAAATGATGAAGACCTGTCAGTTTTATATAAAACATTGCCATTTGTGCTATGTTAGCAACACTTAAAGGACTATCTGTAACATAGAATCTGTCAAGACTTTATTTAAACTGACCAGTTGGACTAACTGGCACTTCCTCTAGTGAAATATCATTCAGACTGGTCTTTTTTATATAAAACATTGCCATTTGTGCTATGTTAGTAACATTTAAAGGACTATATGAACCATAGAAACTGTGAAGACTTTATTTTAACTGACCAGTTGGCACTTCCTCTAGGGGAAAATCATTAAGTTTGATCAGTTTAAATAAAACATTGCCATTTGCACTAAGTTAGTAACACTTAAAGGATTATCTGTAACATAGAAACTGTCAAGACTTTGTTTAAACTGACCAGTTGGACTAACTGGCACTTCCTCTAGGGGAAAATCATTAACTGGTCAGTTTAAATAAAACATTGCCATTTGTGCTATGTTAGTATCACTTAAATGACTATCTGTAACATGGAAACTGTCAAGACATTATTTAAACTGACCAGTTGGACTAACTGGCACTTCCTCTAGGGAAAAATCATTAATACTGGTCAGTTTAAATAAAACATTGCCATTTGTGCTATGTTAGCAACACTTAAAGGACTATCTGTAACATAGAAACTGTCAAGACTTTATTTAAACTGACCAGTTTGGACTAACTGGCACTACCTTTAGTGGAAAATCATTAGGACTGGTCAGTTTTATATAAAACATTGCCATTCATGCTATGTTAATAACACTTAAAGGACTATCTGCAACATAGAAACTGTCAAGACTTTATTTAAACTGACCAGTTGGACTAATTGGCAATAACTCTAAAGGAAAAGCATTAACATTTGTCAGTTTAAATAAAACATTGTCATTTGTACTATGTTAGTAACACTTAAAGGACTATCTGCGACATAGAAACTGTCAAGACTTTATTTAAACTGACCAGTTGGACTAACTGGCACTAACTCTAGGGGGAAATCATTAACGCCGGTCAGTTTAAATAAAACATTGCCATTTGTGCTATGTTAGTTACACTTAAATGACTATCTGTAATATAGAAACTGTCAAGACTTGGCTTAAACTGACCAGTTGGACTTACTGGCACTACCTCTAGGGGGAAATCATTAACGCTGGTCAGTTTAAATAAAACATTGCCATTTGTGCTATGCTAGTAATACTTAAAGGACTATCTGCAACATCGAAACTATCAAGATTCTGTTTAAACTGACCAGTTGGACTAAAAGGTACTTCCTCTATGGGAAAATCACTAAGACTGGCAAGTTTAAATAAAACATTCCAATTTGTAAAGGACTATTTTTAACATAGAAACTGTCAAGACTTTGCTTAAACTGACCAGTTGGACTAACTGGCACTTCCTCTAGGGAGAAATCATTAAGACTGTTCAGTTTAAATAAAACATTGCCATTTGTGCTATGTTAGTAACACTTAAAGGACTATCTGTAATATAGAAACTGTCAAGACTTTATTTAAACTGACCAGTTGGACTAACTGGCACTACCTCTAGTGGAAAATCATTAGGACTGGTCAGTTTTATATGAAACATTGCCATTTGCTATGTTAGTAACACTTAAAGGACTATTTGCAACATAGAAACTGTCAAGACTTTATTTAAACTGACCAGTTGGACTAATTGGCACTACCTCTAGGGAAAATCATTAGGATTGTCAGTTTAAATAAAACATTGCCATTTGTGCTATGTTAGTAACACTTAAATGACTATCTGTAAGATAGAAACTGTCAAGACTTTGTTTAAACTGGCCAGTTGGACTAACTGGGACTTCATCTAGGGGAAAATCATTAATACTGGTCAGTTTAAATAAAACATTGCTATTTATGCTATGTTAGTAATACTTAAAGGACTATCTGTTACATAGAAACTGTCTAGACTTTGCTTAAACTGACCAGTTTGACTAACTGGCACTTCCTCTAGGGAAAAAATCATAGGACTGGTCAGTTTAAATAAAACATTGCCATTTCTGCTATGTTAGTTACACTTAAAGGGCTATCTGTAACATAGAAACTGTCAAGACATTATTTTAACTGACCAACTGGCTAGGGGAAAATCAGTAACAGTGGTCAGTTTAAATAAAACATTGCCATTTGTGCTATGTTAGCAACACTAAAGGACTATCTGTAACATAGAAACTGTCAAGACATTATTTAAACTGACCAGTTGGACTAACTGGCACTACCTCTAGGGAAAATCATTAGGACTGGTCAGTTTAAATAAAACATTGCCATTTGTGCTATGTTAGTAACACTTAAAGGACTATCTGTAACATAGAAACTGTCAAGACTTTATTTAAACTGACCAGTTGGACTAACTGGCACTACCTCTAGTGGAAAATCATTAGGACTGGTCAGTTTTATATAAAACATTGCCATTTGTGCTATGTTAGTAACACTTAAAAGACTATCTGCAACATAGAAACTGTCAAGACTTTGTTTAAACTGACCAGTTGGACTAACTGGGACTTCATCTAGGGGAAAATCATTAACACTGGTCAGTTTAAATAAAACATTGCTATTTATGCTATGTTTGCAATACGTAAAGGACTATCTGTAACATAGAAACTGTCAAGACATTATTTAAACTGACCAGTTGGACTAACTGGCACTACCTCTAGTGGAAAATCATTAGGACTGGTCAGTTTAAATAAAACATTGCCATTTGTGCTATGTTAGTAACACTTAAAGGACTATCTGTAACATAGAAACTGTCAAGACTTTATTTAAACTGACCAGTTGGACTAATTGGCAATACCTCTAAGGTAAAATCATTAGGACTGGTCAGTTTAAATAAAACATTGCCATTTGTGCTATGTTAGTAACACTTAAATGACTATCTGTAACATAGAAACAGTCAAGACTTTGTATAAACTGGCCAGTTGGACTAACTGGGACTTCATCTAAGGGAAAATCTTTAACACTGGTCAGTTTAAATAAAATATTGCCATTTGTGCTATGTTAGTAACACTTAAATGACTATCTGTAACATAGAAACTGTCAAGACTTTGTTTAAACTGGCCAGTTGGACTAACTGGCACTTCCTCTAAGGGAAAATCATTAAGACTGGTCAGTTTAAATAAAACATTGACATTTGCGCTATGTTAGTAACATTTAAAGGACTCTCTGTAACATAGAAACTGTCAAGACTTTATTTAAACTGACATGGTTGTATTAACTGGCACTTCCTCTTGAGGAAAATCATTATGACTGGTCAGTTTAAATAAAACATTGCCATTTGTGCTATGTTAGTAAATCTTAAAGGACTACCTGTAACATAAAAACTGACAAGTCTTTATTTAAACTGACCAACTTGCATTTCCTCAATAGGAAAATCATTAAGACTGGTCAGTTTTATATAAAACATTGCCATTTGTGCTTTGTTAGTAACATTTAAAGGACTATCTGAAACATAGAAACTGTCAAGACTTTATTTAAACTGACCAGTTGGCACTTCCTCTAGGGGAAAATCATTAAGACTGGTCAGTTTAAATAAAACATTGCCATTTGAGCTATGTTAGTAACACTTAAAGGACTATCTGTAACATAGAAACTGTCAAGACTTTGTTTAAACTGACCAGTTGGACTAAATGGTACTTCATCTAGGGAAAATCATTAAGGCTGGTCAGTTTTTGTATAAAACATTGCCATTTGTACTATGTTAGTAACACTTAAAGGACTATCTGTAACATAGAAACTGTCAAGACTTTGCTTAAACTGACCAGTTGGACTAACTGGCACTTCCTCTAAGGAAAAATCATTAAGACTGGTCAGTTTAAATAAAACATTGCCATTTGTGCTATGCTAGTAACACTTAAAGAACTATCTGTAACATAGAAACTGTCAAGACTTTATTTAAACTAACAAACTAGCACTTCCTCTAAAAGAAAATCATTAAGACTGGTCAGTTTTATATAAAACATTACCATTTCTGCTTTGTTAGTAACATTTAAAGGACTACATGAAACACAGAAATTGTCAAGACTTTATTTAAGCTGACCAGTTGGCACTTCCTCTAGGGAAAAATCATTAAGACGGGTCAGTTTAAATAAAACAATGTCATTTCTTCTATGTTGGTAACGCTTAAAGGACTATCTGTAACATAGAAACTGTCAAGACTTTATTTAAACTGACCAGTTGGACTAACTGGCACTCCCTCTAGGGGAAAATCATTAAGACTGGTCAGTTTAAATAAAACATTGCCATTTCTGCTATGTTAGTAACACTTAAAGGACTATCTGTAACATAGAAACTGTCAAGACTTTATTTAAACTGACCAGTTGGCATTTCCTCTAAGGGAAAATCATTAGGACTGGTCAGTTTAAATAAAACATTGCCATTGGTGCTATGTTAGTAACACTTAAAGGACTGTCTGTAACATAGAAACTGACAAGTTGAACTAACCGGCACTACCTCTAGTGGAAAATCATTAGGACTGGTCAGTTTTATATAAAACATTGCCATTTGTGCTATGTTAGTAACACTTAAAGGGTTATCTGCATCATAGAATCTGTCAAGACTTTATTTAAACTGACCAGTTGGACTAACTGCCACTACCTCAAGGGGAAAATCGATAGACTGGTCAGTTTAAAAAAACATTGCCATTTGTCCTATGTTAGTAACACTTAAATGACTATCTGTAACATAGAAACTGTCAAGACTTTGTTTAAACTGACCAGTTGGACTAACTGGCACTTCTTCTTTGGGAAAATCATTAACACTAGTCAGTTTAAATATAACATTGCCATTTGTGCTATGTTAGTAACACTTAAATGACTATCTGTAACATAGAAACTGTCAAGACTTTGTTTAAACTGACCAGTTGGACTAACTGGCACTATCTCTTTGGGGAAATCATTAACGCTGGTCAGTTTAAATAAAACATTGCCATTTGTGCTATGTTAGTAACACTTAAAGGACTATCTGCACATAGAAACTGTCAAGATTTTGTTTAAAATGACCAGTTGGACTAGTTGGCCATTCCTCTAGGGAAAAATTATTAAGTCCGGTCAGTTTTATATAAAACATTGCCATTTCTGCTATGTTAGTAACACTTAAAGGACTATCTGTAACATAGAAACTGTTAAGACTTCATTTAAACTGACCATTTGCCATTTCTGCTATGTTAGTAACACTTAAAGGACTATCTGTAACATAGAAACTGTCAAGACTTTGTTTAAACTGGCCAGTTGGACTAACTGGCACTTCCTCTATGGGAAAATCATTAACACTGGTCAGTTTTAAATAAAACATTGCTATTTGTGCTATGTTAGCAGCACGTAAAGGACTATCAGTAGCATAGAAACTGTCAAGACTTTGTTTAAACTGACCAGTTGGACTAACTGGCACTACCTCTTTGGGGAAATCATTAACGCTGGTCAGTTTAAATAAAACATTGCCATTTGTGCTATGTTAGTAACACTTAAATGACTATCTGTAACATAGAAACTGTCAAGACTTTATTTAAACTGACCAGTTGGCACTTCCTCTACAGGAAAATCATTAGGACTAGTCATTTTAAATAAAACATTCCCATTTGTGCTATGTTAGTAACACTTAAATGACTATCTGTAACATAGAAACTGTCAAGACTTTGCTTAAACAGACCAGTTGCACTACTTGGCACTTCCTCTTGGGAAAAATCATTAAGACTGGTCAGTTTAAATTAAACATTGCCATTTGTGCTATGTTAGTAACACTTAAATGACTATCTGTAATATAGAAACTCTCAAGACTTTATTTAAACTGACCAGTTGGCACTTCCTCTACAGGAAAATCAATAGGACTAGTCATTTTAAATAAAACGTTCCCATTTGTACCACGTTAGTAACACTTAAATGACTATCTGCAACATAGAAACTGTCAAGATTTTATTTAAAGTCACCAGTTGGACTAACTGGCACTACCTCTAGGGGGAAATCTTTAGGACTGGTTAGTTTAAATAAAACATTGCCATTTGTGCTATGTTGGTAACATTTAAATGACTATCTGTAACATAGAAACTGTTAAGACTTTGTTTAAACTGACAAGTTGAACTAACTGGCACTACTTCTAGTGGAAAATCATTAAGACTGGTCAGTTTAATATAAAACATTGCCATTTGTGCTATGTTAGTAACACTTAAAGGGCTATCTGCATCATAGAATCTGTCAAGACTTTATTTAATCTGACCAGTTGGACTAACTGCAACTACCTCAAGGGGGAAATCATTAGATTGGTCAGTTTAAATAAAACATTGCCATTTGTGCTATGTTAGTAACACTTAAAGGACTATCTGTAACATAGAAACTGTCAAGACTTTATTTAAACTGACCAACTGGTACTTCCTCTAGGGGAAAATCATTAACACTGGTCAGTTTAAATAAAACATTGCCATTTGTGCTATGTTAGTAACACTTAAAGGACTATCTGTAACATAGAAACTGTCAAGACTTTATTTAAACTGACCAGTTGGACTAACTGGCACTTCCTCTAGGGAAAATCATTAAGACTGGTCAGTTTAAATAAAACATTGCCATTTGTGCTATGTTAGTAACACTTAAAGGACTATCTGTAACATAGAAACTGTCAAGACTTTGTTTAAACTGACCAGTTGGACTAATTGGCCCTTCCTCTATGGAAAAATCATTAAGGCTGGTCAATTTTATATAAAACATTGCCGTTTGTACTATGTTAGTAACACTTAAAGGACTATATGAAGCATAGAAACTCTCAAGTTTTTATTTAAACTGACCAGTTGGCACTTCCTCTAGGGAGAAATCAATAGGACTAGTCAGTTTAAATAAAACATTGCCATTTGTTCTATGTTAGTAACACTTAACTGACTATCTGTAACATAGAAACTGTCAAGACTTTGTTTAAACTGACCAGTTGGACTAAATGGTACTTCCTCTAGGGGAAAATCATTAAGACTGGTCAGTTTAAATAAAACATTGCCATTTGTGCTATGTTAGTAACACTTAAAGGACTATCTGTAACATAGAAACTGTCAAGACTTTGCTTAAACTGACCAGTTGGACTAACTGGCACTTCCTCTAGGGAAAAATCATTAAGACTGGTCAGTTTAAATAAAACATTGCCATTTGTGCTATACTAGTAACACTTAAAGGACTATCTGCAGCATGGAAACTGTCAAGATTTATTTAAACTAACCAGTTGGTCTAGTTGGCCCTTCCTCTATGGAAAAATCATTAAGTCCGGTCAGTTTAATATAAAACTTAGCCGTTTGTACTATGTTAGTAACACTTAACGGACTACATGAAGCACAGAAACTCTCAACACTTTATTTAAACTGACCAGTTGACACTTCCTCTAGGGGAAAATCAATAGAACAAGTCAGTTTAAATAAAACATTGCCATTTGTGCTATGTTAGTAACACTTAAAGGACTATCTGTAACATAGAAACTGTCAAGACTTTGTTTAAACTGACCAGTTGGACTAATTGGCCCTTCCTCTAGGGAAAAATCATTAAGACTGGTCAGTTTTACATAAAACATTGCCATTTCTGCTATGTTAGTAACACTTAAAGGACTATCTGTAACATAGAAACTGTTAAGACTTCATTTAAACTGACTATTTGCCATTTCTGCTATGTTAGTAACACTTAAAGGACTATCTGTAACATAGAAACTGTCAAGACTTTATTTAAACTGACCAGTTGGACTAACTGGCACTTCCTCTAGGGGAAAATCATTAACACTGGTCAGTTTAAATAAAACATTGCCATTTGTGCTATGTTAGTTACACTTAAAGGACTATCTGCAACATAGAAACTGTCAAGACTTTATTTAAACTGACCAGTTGGACTAACTGGCACTACCTCTTTGGGGAAATCATTAACGCTGGTCAGTTTAAATAAAACATTGCCATTTGTGCTATGTTAGTAACACTTAAATGACTATCTGTAATATAGAAACTCTCAAGACTTTATTTAAACTGACCAGTTGGCACTTCCTCTACAGGAAAATCAATAGGACTAGTCATTTTAAATAAAACATTCCCATTTGTGCTATGTTAGTAACACTTAAATGACTATCTGTAACATAGAAACTGTCAAGACTTTGCTTAAACAGACCAGTTGCACTAATTGGCACTTCCTCTAGGGAAAAATCATTAAGACTGGTCAGTTTAAATTAAACATTGCCATTTGTATGTTAGTAACACTTAAAGGACTATCTGTAACATAGAAACTGTCAAGACTTTATTTAAACTGACCAGTTGGACCAACTGGCACTTCCTCTAGGGGAAAATCATTAGGACTGGTCAGTTTAAATAAAACATTGCCATTTGTGCTATGTTAGTAACACTTAAAGTACTATCTGTAACATAGAAACTGTCAAGACTTTATTTAAACTGACCAGCTGGACTAACTGGCACTTCCTCTCCGGAAAAATCATTCAGACTGGTCAGTTTAAATTAAACATTGCCATTTGTGATGTTAGTAACACTTAAATGACTATCTGTAACATAGAAACTGTCAAGACTTTGCTTAAACAGACCAGTTGCACTAATTGGCACTTCCTCTCCGGAAAAATCATTCAGACTGGTCAGTTTAAATTAAACATTGCCATTTGTGATGTGCTAGTAACACTTAAAGGACTATCTGTAACATAGAAACTGTCAAGACTTTATTTAAACTGACCAGTTGGACCAACTGGCACTTCCTCTAGGGGAAAATCATTAGGACTGGTCAGTTTAAATAAAACATTGCCATTTGTGCTATGTTAGTAACACTTAAAGGACTATCTGTAACATAGAAACTGTCAAGACTTTGCTTAAACAGACCAGTTGCACTAATTGGCACTTCCTCTCCGGAAAAATCATTCAGACTGGTCAGTTTAAATAAAACATTGCCATTTGTGCTATGTTAGTAACACTTAAAGGACTATCTGTAACATAGAAACTGTCAAGACTTTATTTAAACTGACCAGTTGGACCAACTGGCACTTCCTCTAGGGGAAAATCATTAAGACTGGTCAGTTTTATATCAAACATTGCCATTTGTCCTATGTTAGTAACACTTAAAGGACTATCTGTAACATAGAAACTGTTAAGACTTTATTTAGTTGGACTAACTGGCACTTCCTCGATGGGAAAATCATTAACACAGGTCAGTTAAAATAAAATATTGCCATTTGTGCTAAGTTAGTAACATTTAAAGAAACATAGAAACTGTCAAGACTTTATTTAAGCTGACCAGTTGGCACTTCCGATAGGGGAGAATGATTAGGACTGGTCAGTTTAAATAAAACATTGCCATTTGTGCTATGTTGGTAAGACTTAAAGGACTATCTGTAACATAAAATAAAATAAATCCCTTTTTTTCCAAGGGTAACCGCAGTGCCAAGTGAGAGGAAAGCGGTCGATATTAAAAGTAGTCACATTTAAGAGCACGCAATAAGTGAACTACAAAAGTCCAGAAATAGTACACACAGTACTAATGCATCATGCAGTGGTCCAGTGCATAGAGGTAATAATTACTAATTCCCATGACTAGTCTACTGAGGTGTGAGGAGAGGAACGGGCTAATGAAACATACATTCATACTAACGTGATTACTTAGTTAGCTTTATAGCTACTGTATCAGTATGTTTTCAAGAAATAATACCACTAATTGTTGGTCACACCACTGCTAGTATAGTGCATGTGTGTATCACAGAGATGGCATAGCTACTATAGTTATTATATTGACTGCTTTGAGTGCTATGACTTTTTTGCAGAATGAAGTGAGATGCATATGGTGTGGGACTGGAACTGCTGTGGAGAAAACGACAGGGGCAGTCTGCAAATGGCTACTTATTAATAATAATTATCATACTAATCTCAAATTACAGTACTGTAGCAAAACACTTCTGAGCTGCATGTAGAGGTGGTTAGGCATAGTGAATGTAAGTGATGTCATTGTAAGCAAGGAAATCCAGTCTTGTGCATCACTTTCAATTAGACTTGAACTGGCACACCAAGGGTGGAGATATATCGCGGTATTCTTTACTAACTCACGGAAGAAACAGTCCACACTATCCTACTAAGCTTGTTCTTGTTTGCACTGACACACAAAGCTGAAAGAAAGCCAGCGTGAGGCTCTGAGCTCACTGTCATCACTGAGTACATTTCAGTCAGAAAGAATTTTCAATGTATGAAATAGCACAAGTGCTGTCCTTACTCCCACTCGTCATTGACAAGTTCAAAGGTCAGGCTACAATCGTCAAGGGCACAAAGGTATGCCGTGGACACGACGTGAAGAGCCCTGTAGGCCTTAATTCGCTGTGACAAAACTGCATGTGCTACTTCATGGAGTAGTCATAGAATACAATACACTCCACTCACAGCCTGGGTCGCTCTATAGAAATGCTAGCTACACTCACGCACCAACCTACTGTTTTGGTAGTCGGCACTGACTCCGGCCAAATCACTGCGAAGGCACTCTTCAAAACTAGCGCCCTTTCTGAAACGCAATCGTCAGTCACTTACTTCTGCAGCGGGTTAGTCACCCCGGCTGAAAACACTTGTGAAACGCAACGTCAGTCCTACGGTTTATAATACATGTATCTATAGTCAGTCAATTACTCGCCGCGGGTGGAAATCACAACAGACTGTACAACATCCGGTATATCCGGCTATGAATCTCGTCCACTTGGGCACGCGGTAAAAATGGCGACTGTTGCGATCGCCTAGAAGAAGGAATGGCCCCAGTTCAGCCAAAGAAAGCCGAAAGATGAAAAAGTGGCTCATTTAAAGTTCCAGAATATTGATTGTCTTCCTTTAGGCACAGTTTATTAGACCTGAGAAGGTATGAGAAAGCCAGTACATTACATTACATTACATAATTATTTTAAAGTTTTTTTCCTCTCACTTGGCACTGTAATGAGTTCCTTGAGTTCCTTGAGTTCCTCAGGTTTTCAGTGTCAGAGCAGTCAGGCCAGGAGCCCGTAAGCCCTCGGTTGGCGAAGGGATAAAGTCCAGAGGGCTGCTCTGTCGCTGGCCTCTGTGCGCTCTATTTGGAGTTACTAGCTAGTCGCTGTGTAAACAGTTTGGTTTGCTATCGCGTGGGTGCTTCGGAGTGCTGACCACAAGCCGCTGGTGTTTGCCCCTGTGTTGGAGTACGAGAGAGCCCCAGGCTGCTGGTCCTGGAACGTCTCAAGGCTGTTTGTGGTTTGTTGGTGCCTGTCTATTATGGTCTATTATGGTCTTCTGTGACCCTGTTCTGATTTTTGTTAAGGCCTTTCGCCTAAAAGGGGATGCAAATGCCTTAAAACATGCTGCCTTGAGTCGATTCAGTACTTCCATGCTTTTAAATGCCAAGAAGCTTCTCTGGGAGCATTGCGATGAGGACTTGCACAGTCTGGCTCTACCTCTTACCTCTCGTCGCGGCTCTGAGAAGCGTTCTCAGGCTGCTGCCGATCTTGAGGATATTCTTTTGGCTTTCACCAAGTTGGATGAAGTAGATAAGATTCCTCTGATTTTTTGTGAGGCGAGCGAGCTTGTTCAGCTACCCCCTATTTCTGTTGATCCCATTGGCGAGATGATTTCTGGTAATGCTGCATCTCTCAAGTTGCTTGATGACAAAATTTCGCAGATTCAGGATGATCTTAATGGTCTCTTGTCTAAGTTTGATTCGGGTTATTCCTCTGTAACTCCTCCTGCAGTCTCTTATTCTGATGCTGTTAGGTCTCCTCCTAACCCCGTTTCTGTCCCTCCAATTGAGGGTTCCATCTTGTCCAATCGTATTCGCTCTCACAACCTTATTGTTTTTGGCTTGCCTGAGGTCAAGTCTCTTCCAGAGCTTAAGGAGTCGGTTGATGAGTTGCTTACTTTCGTTGCTGGTAGGCCCGTTCCCCGATTTGTTTCGTCTTAGTCGTCTTAACAAGCCTACTAGCCAGGTTGCTAGCTCTGAAGCACCTACCCGTCCCCGTCCTGTTTTACTGAAGGTGTCTTCAGCCTGGGATCGCAGGCTTATTCTGTCTACTGTGCGTAAACTCAGAGATTATACTCTCAAGCGCATATACATTCGGGAGGATCTCTCTTCAGATGAACGTCTGAAACGTCGGGAAGCGTATCTTGCACGTACCCGCAAAGATCCCACCCCTCCTGGCAGTGCTGGTACTGAAGGTTCGGGTCAGCAATGACTCATATGCCTCTTGTTTCCTTACGGGTAGTTTCTCATAACTGTCGTGGTTGGACTTCTGGTTATCCTGCAGTTTCTGATCTGCTTCAAATTTGTGATCTTTGTTTGATTCAAGAACATTGGCTATTGCATGAGCAGCTTTTTCGGCTTAATATTCACGATGATTTTCTTTCTGTTGGTGTCAGTGGTATGGAGAGCTCCGAATTTCACTATGGTAGACCTTTTGGTGGGTGTGCAATTTTTTATCGAAAATCCCTTACTCCTCATGTTACTCGTTTGCACTCTCCTTCTAAGCGTTTTTGTTCTGTTATGTTCACTGATCAGAGTGGCTCCACTTTTCTTTTAGTGTGCGTGTATTTGCCTTTCTACGATGGCTCTCTTGTATCGTCCAATGAATATCTCATTGCTCTTGGTGAGTTGGAAGGTTTTATTACCCGACATAGGTCTGATCATCTCCTCATTGCTGGGGACTTTAATGTTGATTTTAATCGCAATAATGTGAATTTGGGACATTTACTTCATTTCATGTCTGATCTACATCTCGCTGCTGCAGATCTTCCACATCACTCCTCTATACAGTACACATATATAAGGGATGATGGTACTGCTTCCTCTTGGCTTGATCACTATCTTTGTGACCCTTCTCTTGCTTGTGGTCTTTCTAATTTTGTCGCTATGATTTCGGTGCCAATCTGTCGGATCACTCACCATTACTCTGCTCACTTCCTGTTGCTCTTTCTTCAGTTTGCCCCTCTTCTTCTTCTTCTACTTCTTTGCATGACAATCCTCGTATTGCTTGGTATGCTGTTTCGCCTGAGCTTTCTGCTCTTTTCTGTTCATCAGTGTCTTCTTCTTTTCCGTCCTTTCCTGATTCTATTCGTGACTGCTGTGATCCCCTTTGCACTCAGCATCGAGAATTCTTAGACTGGTACTGCAAACAACTTTCCTCCTGTCTTTTTGATGCGGCTTTGTCCACTTTGCCTAGAGTTCATAGGTCTTCTTTGGTTCCCGGTTGGAACTCTAATGCTCGGTTGCTAAAGGAGAAGGCCAATTTTTGGCATCGAGTCTGGCATCAAGCTGGTTGCCCTTTGGCTGGTGTTTTGCACCAGTTAAAACGTGCTGCTAAGTCCAGGTATAAATATGAGGTTAGGCGTCTAAGACGTCGTGATCAGTACATCAGACGTGAGAAGATGGCTGCAGCTCTTGCCTCGCACAACTCAAATAGCTTTTGGCATCAAGTTCGCTGTGTTAACAAATCCCAGAGAACCTCCCCTGGTCCTTCTGTAGATGGTGTCTCTGGTGCTCAGTCCATTTCTCAGTTGTTCTCTGCTAAACTTCATGGTATTCTCAACTCTCATGACTGCTTTGAGCGTGATTCACTATTACAAGGTCTTGCATCTTCTTTTTCCTCTGATGATCTTGCTTTGTCTTCCATCTCTGTAGAGTGTGTTGTTGAGGCGTTTTCTCACCTGAAGTCTGGTAAAGGGGATGGCACCCCTCTTGTGTCAGATCATTGGATACATGCGCTTCCTGTTTTGAGTGGCTCTCTTGCCTCTCTGTTCACTGCCATTTTAAGACATGGGTATATGCTGAAATTGCTTAGGGATTGCACTTTAGTCCCGATTCCTAAAGGTAGCAAAGACCCTACACTCTCTGAGAACTACCGTCCAATAGCTCTTGCTCCCACATTGAGCAAAGCTCTGGAGTGGTGCATTCTTCTTGCCTATCCTCAGTTCTTTGTGACTTCTGGGTTGCAGTTTGGATTCAAGAAGAGGATGTCCACCTCTTTGTGCACTGGCACAGTCAAGAACATTGTTTCTCATTATAGATTTCGTGGCTCTTCTGTCTTTGCCTGCTTTCTTGATGCATCAAAAGCGTTTGATTTGGTAAATCTTTTTAAGAGACTTCTTGATAAGCATATGCCTCACCCTCTTGTGCGTTTCTTGCTCTCGTGGTATCAAAGTCAGTTCATGTCTGTCAGATGGGGGGACTCTCTCTCTGCTCCATTCTCCGTGTCCAATGGTGTACGGCAAGGTGGCGTTCTCTCGCCTATTTTGTTCACAATTTATCTGGATGATTTGTTGACTGGCTTGTCCAATCTAGGGGTTGGCTGCTTCTGGGGTTCCATGTTTGCTGGTGCTTTATGTTACGCTGATGATTTGGTTCTTTTGGCGCCATCTCCTTCTGCCTTAAGAATCATGCTTCGGTTCTGCGAGTCCTTTGCCCTTGAACGTGGTCTCCATTTTAATGCCTCCAAGACTCAGCTAATTCGCTTTTCCTCCTCACCCTCCTCAGCTTGTGCTGCTCGTTTTCATCTCAGTGGTTCTGAGCTTCCTCTTCTTGACTCAGTTGTACACCTTGGTCACCTTCTCTCTTATAATCTTGATGATTTGCCTGATGTTAATAGCAAGTTAAGAGACATGATTAGGAAAGCTAATTGTCTCTTCGCCTCCTTTTCCGGTGTTGGTCCCGCTATATTGTCTCGTCTTTTTCAGTCTTACTGCCTTTCCTTGTATGGTTCGTGTTTGTGGTCCTTGTCTTCTCCTGCTATACGCAATATTGAGGTAGCATTTAACAAAATTCTGCGTAAGATCTGGCGCCTGCATTATCGTAGTCACACAGCAATTGTACATCTTGTTGCGAATTTACCTAGTCTCTTCAATGTTGTGTTTCACAGATGTCATTCTCTGTGTATTGCTGCATCGAAATGTCCTTCCACTTTGGTTCGTGTTATTTTCCGTGACTCTGCTGCTGTTTCGTACTCCTTTTGTGGTTATAATTCCCTGTATGGCTCATCCCACTTGAAGATTTATGATTCTCAATCTCAGATTTGTGCTAATGTTATTAGATCTTTACGTTGCTCTTGTGCTGACCATTCAAATGATAGACTCTATTTCATGTGATTAATTCTTATATCACCTCTACTTACTTACTACACCTGTCTGTTGGTGTGTATTATATATTTAATAATAAACTGTCAAAACTTTATCTAAACTGACCAGTTCGACCAACTGGCACTCCCAGAAGGGAAAAATCATTAACAATGGTCATTTTGAATAAATCATTGCCATTTGTGCTATGTTAGTAGCACGTAAAGGACTATCAGTAGCATAGAACCTGTCAAGATTTTGTTTAAACTGACCAGTTGGACTAGTTGGCCCTTCCTCTAGGGAAAAATCATTAAGTCCGGTCAGTTTTATATAAAACATTGACATTTGTGCTTTGTTAGTAACATTTAAGAGACTACATGAAACATTGAAACTGTCAAGACTTTATTTAAGCTGACCAGTTGGCACTTCCGCTAGTGCAAAATCATTAGGACTGGTCAGTTTAAATAAAACATTGCCATTTGTGCTATGTTGGCAACACTTAAAGGACTATCTGTAACATAGAAACTGTTAAAACTTTATTTAAACTGAACAGTTTGACTGCCTGGTACTTCCTGTATGGAAAATCATTAACACTGTTCAGTTCAAATAAAACATTGCCATTTATGCTATGTTAGCAACACTTAAGGACTATCTGTAGCATAGAATCTGTCAAGATTTTATTAAAACTGACCAGTTGGACTAACTGGCTCTTCCTCTAGTGGAAAATCATTAAGGCTGGTCAGTTTTATATAAAACATTGCCGTTTGTTCTGTGTTAATAGCACTTAAAGGACTATATGAAGCATAGAAACTCTCAAGACTTTATTTAAACTGACCAGTAGGCACTTCCTCTACAGGAAAATCAATAGGACTAGTCAGTCTAAATAAAACATTCCCATTTGTGCTATGTTAGTAACACTTAAATGACTATCTGTAACTGAGAAACTGTCAAGACTTTGTTTAAACTGACCAGTTGGACTAAACGGTACTTCATCTAGGGGAAAATCATTAAGACTGGTAAGTTTAAATAGAACATTCCAATTTGAGCTTTGTTAGTAACACTTAAAGGACATAGAAACTGTCAAGATTTTATTTAAACTGACCAGTTGGACTAACTGGCACTACCTCTAGGGGGAAATCTTTAGGACTGGTCAGTTTAAATAAAACATTGCCATTTGTGCTATGTTAGTAACACTTAAATGACTATCTGTAACATAGAAACTGTCAAGACTTTGTTTAAACTGACAAGATGAACTAACTGGCACTACGTCTAGTGGAAAATCATTAGGACTGGTCAGTTTTATATAAAACATTGCAATTTGTGCTATGTTTGCAACACTTAAAGGGCTATCTGCATCATACAATCTGTCAAGACTTTATTTAAACTGACCAGTTGGACTAACTGCCACTACCTCAAGGGGAAAATCATTAGACTGGTCAGTTTAAATAAAACATTGCCATTTGTGCTATGTTAGTAACACTTAAATGACTATCTGTAACATAGAAACTGTCAAGACTTTGTTTAAACTGACCAGTTGGACTAACTGGCACTTCCTTTTGGGAAAAATCATTAACACTGGTCAGTTTAAATAAAACATTATCATTTGTGCTATGTTAGTTACACTTAAAGGACTATCTGCAACATAGAAACTGTCAAAGTTTATTTAAACTGACCAGTTGGACTAACTGGCACTACCTCTTTGGGGAAATCATTAACGCTGGTCAGTTTAAATAAAACATTGCCATTTGTGCTATGTTAGTAACACTTAAATGACTATCTGTAATATAGAAACTGTCAAGACTTTACTTAAACTGACCAGTTGGATTAACTGGCACTTCCTCTATGGTAAAATCATTAAGACTGGTTAGTTTTCTAGAAAACATTGACATTTGTGCTATGTTAGTAACACTTAAAGAACTATCTGTAACATAGAAACTGTCAAGATTTTATTTCAACTGACCAGTTGGCACTTCCTCTAGGGAAAAATCAATAGGACTAGTCAGTTTAAGTAAAAAATTGCCATTTGTGCTATGTTAGTAACACTTAAATGACTATCTGTAACATAGAAACTGTCAAGACTTTGTTTAAACTGACCAGTTGGACTAACTGGCACTTCCTCTAGTGGGAAAATCATTAAGACTAGTCAGTTTTATATTAAAAAATTGTCCAACTGGTCAGTTTTAATAAAGTCTTGAGAGTTTCTATGTTGCAGATAGTCCTTTAAGTTTTGTTAACATTGCACAAATGGCAATGTTTTATATAAAACTGACCAGTCTTAATGATTTTCCTCTAGAGGAAGTGCCAGTTAGTCCAACTGGTCAGTTTAAATAAAGTCTTGACAGTTTCTATATTACAGATAGTCCTTTAAGTGTTACTAGCATAGTACAAACAGCAATGTTTTATACAAAAATGACCAGCCTTAATGATTTTTCCCTAGATGAAGTACCACTTAGTCCAACATGTCAGTTTAAACAAAGTCTTGACAGTTTCTATATTACAGATAGTCCTTTAAGTTTTACTAATATAATAGAGGTTGGCAATGTTTTATTTAAACTGACCAGTCCTAATGATTTTTCCATAGAGGAAGTGCCAACTGGTCAGTTTAAATAAAGTCTTGACAGTTTCTATGTTTAATGTAGTCCTTTAAATGTTACTAACAAAGCACAAATGGCAATGTTTTATATAAAACTGACCAGTCTTATTGATTTTCCTCAAGAGGAAGTGCCAGATAGTCCAACTGGCGAGTTTTAATAAAGTCTTGACAGTTTCTACGTTACAGATAGTCCTTTAAGTGTTGCTAACATAGCACAAATAGCAATGTTTTATTCAAACTGACCAGTATTAATGATTTTCCCCAAGAGGAAGTGCCAGTTAGTCCAACTGGTCAGTTTAAACAAAGTCTTGACAGTTTCTATGTTACAGATAGTCATTTAAGTGTTACTAACATAGCAAAAATGGCAATGTTTTATTTAAACTGACTAGTCCTACTTGATTTTCCACTAGAGATACATAGTGCCAGTTGGTCAGTTTAAATGACTATCTGTAACATAGAAACTGTGAAGACCTTGTTTAAACTGACCAGTTGGACTACCTTGTACTTCCTCTAGGGGAAAATCATTAACACTGGTCAGTTTAAAAAAAACATTCCCATTTGTGCTTTGTTAGTAACACTGAAAGGTCTATTTGTAACATAGAAACTGTCAAGACTTTGCTTAAACTGACCAGTTGGACTAACTGGCACTACATCTAGGGGAAAATCATTAGGACTGGTCAGTTTAAAAAAAGTCTTGACAGTTTCATGTTGCAGATAGCTCTTTAAGTGTTACTAACATAGCACAAATGGTAATGTTATATTTAAACTGACTAGTCCTATAGATTTTCCCCTAGTGAAGTGCCAACTGGTCAGTTTAAATAAAGTCTTGAGAGTTTCTATGCTTCATATAGTCCTTTAAGTGTTACTAACATAGCACAAATGGCAATGTTTTATTTAAACTGACCAGTCTTAATGATTTTCCACTAGAGGAAGTGCCAGTTAGTCCAACTGGTCAGTTTAAACAAAGTCTTGACTGTTTCTATGTTACAGATAGTCCTTTAAGTGTTACTAACATAGTACAAATGGCAATGTTTTATATAAAACTAACCAGTCTTAATGATTTTCCTCCTAGAGGAAGTGCCAGTTAGTCCAACTGGTCAGTTTTAATAAAGTCTTGACAGTTTCTATCTTACAGATAGTCCTTTAAGTGTTGCTAACATAGCTCAAATGGCAATGTTTTATTTAAACTGACCAGTGTTAATGATTTTCCCATAGAGGAAGTGCCAACTGGTCAGTTTAAATAAAGTCTTGACAGTTTCTATGTTACAGATAGTCCTTTAAGTGTTACTAATAAAGTACAAATGGCAATGTTTTATATTAAACTAACCAGTCTTAATGATTTTCCCCTAGAGGAAGTGCTAGTTAGTCCAACTGGTCAGTTTAAACAAAGTCTTGACAGTTTCTATGTTACAGATAGTCCTTTAAGTGTTACTAACATAGCACAAATGGCAATGTTTTATTTAAACTGACCAGTCTTAAAGATTTTCCCTTAGACGAAGTGCCAGTTAGTCCAACTGGTCAGTTTAAATAAAGTCTTGACAGTTTCTATGTTGCAGATAGTCCTTTAAGTGTTACTAACATAGCACAAATGGCAATGTTTTATTTAAACTGACCAGTCTTAATGATTTTTCCCAAGAGGAAGTGCCAGTTCGTCCAACTGGTCAGTTTAAGCAAAGTCTTGACAGTTTCTATGTTACAGATAGTACTTTAAGTGTTACTAACATAGCACAAATGGCAATGTTTTATTTAAACTGACCAGTGTTAATGATTTTTACATAGAGGAAGTGCCAACTGGTCAGTTTAAATAAAGTCTTGACAGTTTCTTTGTATAATGTAGTCCTTTAAATGATACCAACAAAGCACAAATGGCAATGTTTGATATAAAACTGACCAGTCTTAATGATTTTCCTCTAGAGGAAGTGCCAGTTAGTCCAACTGGTCAGTTTTAATAAAGTCTTGACAGTTTCTATGTTACAGATAGTCCTTTAAGTGTTGTTAACATAGCAGAAATGGCAATGTTTTATTTAAACTGACCAGTCTTAATGATTTTTCCAAAGAGGAAGTGCCAGTTAGTCCAACTGGTCAGTTTAAGCAAAGTCTTGACAGTTTCTATGTTACAGATAGTCCTTTAAGTGCTACTAGCATAGTAGATACGGCAATGTTTTATACAAAAATGACCAGCAGTAATGATTTTTCCCTAGATGAAGTACCAACTGATCAGTTTAAAAAAGTCTTGACAGTTTCTATGTTACAGATAGTCCTTTAAGTGTTACTAACATAGCTCAAATGGCAATGTTTTATTTAAACTGACCAGTCTTAATGATTTTCATATAGAAGAAGTGCCAACTGGTCAATTTAAATAAAGTCTTGACAGTTTCTATGTTACAGATAGTCCTTTAAGTGTTACCAACATAGCACAAATGGCAATGTTTTATTTAAACTGACCAGTCTTAATGATTTTACCATAGAGGAAGGGCCAGTTAGTCAAACTGGTCAGTTTAAACAAAGTCTTGACAGTTTCTATGTTACAGATAGTCCTTTAAGTGTTACTAACATAGCTCAAATGGCAATGTTTTATTTAAACTGACCAGTCTTAATGATTTTCCCTAGAGGAAGTGCCAACTGGTCAGAGTGTTGACAGTTTCTATGTTACAGATAGTCCTTTAAGTGTTACTAACATAGCACAAATGGCAATGTTTTATTTAAAACTGACCAGTCTTAATGATTTTCCTCTAGAGGAAGTGCCAGTTAGTCCAACTGGTGAGTTTAAACAAAGTCTTGACAGTTTCTATGTTGCAGATAGTCCTTTAAGTGTTACTAGCATAGCACAAATGGCAATGTAAACTGACCAGTCTTAATGATTTTCCGCTAGAGGAAGTGCCAGTTAGTCCAACTGGTCAGTTTAAGCAAAGTCTTGACAGTTTCTATGTTACAGATAGTCCTTTAAGTGTTACTAGCATAGCACAAACGGCAATGTTTTATGACCAGTCTTAATGATTTTCCCTAGAGGAAGTACCAGTTAGTCCAACTGGTCAGTTTAAACAAAGTCTTGACAGTTTCTATGTTACAGATAGTCCTTTAAGTGTTATTAGCATATTACAAACGGCAATGTTTTATACAAAAATGACCAGCCTTAATGATTTTTCCCTAGATGAAGTACCATTTAGTCCAACTGGTCAGTTTAAACAAAGTCTTGACAGTTTCTATGTTACAGATAGTCCTTTAAATGTTACCAACATAGCACAAATGGCAATGGTTTATATAAAACTGACCAGTCTTAATGATTTTCCTCTAGAGGAAGTGCCAGTTAGTCCAACTGGTCAGTTTTAATAAAGTCTTGACAGTTTCTATGTTACAAATAGTCCTTTAAGTGTAACTAACAAAGCACAAATGGGAATGTTTTATTTAAACTTACCAGTCTTAATGATTTTCCAGTACCAGTTAGTCCAACTGGTCTGTTTAAACAAAGTCTTGACAGTTTCTATGGTACAGATAGTCCTTTAAGTGTTACTAACATAGCACAAATGGCAATGTTTTATTTAAACTGACCAGTCTTAATGATTTTTCCCAAGAGGAAGTGCCAGTTAGTCCAACTGGTCAGTTTAAGCAAAGTCTTAACAGTTTCAATGTTACAGATAGTCCTTTAAGAGTTACTAGCATATTACAAACGGCAATGTTTTATACAAAAATGACCAGCCTTAATGATTTTTCCCTAGATGAAGTACCATTTAGTCCAACTGGTCAGTTTAAACAAAGTCTTGACAGTTTCTATGTTACAGATAGTCCTTTAAGTGTTACTAACATAGCACAAATGGCAATGTTTTATTTAAACTGACCAGTGTTAATGATTTTCCCCTAGAGAAAGTGCCAACTGGTCAGTTTAAATAATGTCTTCACAGTTTCTATGTTTAATGTAGTCCTTTAAATGTTACCAACAAAGCACAAATGGCAATGTTTTATATAAAATTGACCAGTCTTAATGATTTTCCTCTAGACGAAGTGCCAGTTAGTCCAACTGATCAGTTTTAATAAAGTTTTGACAATTTCTATGTTACAGATAGTCCTTTAAGTGTTGCGAACATAGCACAAATAGCAATGTTTTATTTAAACTGACCAGTGTTAATGATTTTTCCCCTAGAGAAAGTGCCAGTTAGTCCAACTGGTCAGTTTAAACAAAGTCTTGACAGTTTCTATGTTACAGATAGTCATTTAGGTGTTACTAACATAGCACAAATGGCAATGTTTTATTAAAACTGACCAGTTCTAATGATTTCCCCCTAGAGGTAGTGCCAGTTAGTCCAACTGGTCAGTTTAAATAAAGTCTTGACAGTTTCATGTTGCAGCTACTCCTTTAAGTGTTGCTAACATAGCACAAATGTCAATGTTTTATATAAAACTGACCAGTCTTAAAGATTTTCCCCTAGAGGAAGTGCCAGTTAGTCCAACTGGTCAGTTTAACAAAGTCTTGACAGTTTCTATGTTACAGATAGTCCTTTAAGTGTTACTAACATAGCACAAATGGCAATGTTTTATTTAAACTTACCAGTCTTAATGATTTTCCAGTACCAGTTAGTCCAACTGGTCAGTTTAAACAAAGTCTTGACAGTTTCTATGTTACAGATAGTCCTTTAAGTGTTACTAACATAGCACAAATGGGAAAACTTTATTTAAACTTACCAGTCTTAATGATTTTCCAGTACCAGTTAGTCCAACTGGTCATTTTGAACAAAGTCTTGACAGTTTCTATGGTACAGATAGTCCTTTAAGTGTTACTAACAAAGCACAAATGGCAATGTTTTATATAAAACTAACCAGTCTAAATGATTTTCCCCTAGAGGAAGTGCCAGTTAGTCTAACTGGTCAGTTTTAATAAAGTCTTGACAGTTTCTATGTTTAATGCAGTCCTTTAAATGTTACTAACAAAGCACAAATGGCAATGTTTTATATAAAACTAACCAGTCTTAATGATTTTCCCATAGAGGAAGTGCCAGTTAGTCCAACTGGTCAGTTTAAACAAAGTCTTGACAGTTTCTATGTTACAGATAGTCCTTTAAGTGTTACTAACATAGCACAAATGGCAATGTTTTATATAAAACTGACCAGTCTTAATGATTTTCCCATAGAGGAAGTGCCAGTTAGTCCAACTGGTCAGTTTAAACAAAGTCTTGACAGTTTCTATGTTACAGATAGTCCTTTAAGTGTTACTAACAAAGCACAAATGGGAAAGCTTTATTTAAACTTACCAGTCTTAATGATTTTCCAGTACCAGTTAGTCCAACTGGTCAGTTTAAACAAAGTCTTGACAGTTTCTATGGTACAGATAGTCGTTTAAGTGTTACTAACAAGGCACAAATGGCAATGTTTTATATAAAACTAACCAGTCTAAATGATTTTCCCTTAGAGGAAGTGCCAGTTAGTCCAACTGGTCAGTTTAAGCAAAGTCTTGACAGTTTCTATGTTACAAATAGTCCTTTAAATGTTACTAACAAAGCACAAATGGCAATGTTTTATTTAAAAATGACCAGTCTTAATGATTTTCCAGTACCAGTTAGTCCAACTGGTCAGTTTAAACAAAGTCTTGACAGTTTCTATGTTACAGATAGTCATTTAAGAGTTACTAACATAGCACAAATGGCAATGTTTTATATAAAACTGACCAGTCTTAATGATTTTCCCCTAGAGGAAGTGCCAACTGGTCAGTTTAAAGAAAGTCTTGACAGTTTCTATGTTACAGATAGTCCTTTAAGTGTTACTAACATAGCACAAATGGCAATGTTTTATTTAAACTGACCAGTCTTAATGATTTTCCAGTACCAGTTAGTCCAACTGGTCAGTTTAAACAAAGTCTTGACAGTTTCTATGTTACAGATAGTCCTTTAAGTGTTACTAACATAGCACAAATGGCAATGTTTTATATAAAACTGACCAGTCTAATGATTTTCCCCTAGAGGAAGTGTCAGTTAGTCCAACTGGTCAGTTTTAATAAAGTCTTGACAGTTTCTATGTTTAATGCAGTCCTTTAGATGTTACTAACAAAGCACAAATGGCAATGTTTTATATAAAACTAACCAGTCTTAATGATTTTCCCATAGAGGAAGGGCCGATAGTCCAAATGGTCAGTTTAAACAAAGTCTTGACAGTTTCTATGTTACAGATAGTCCTTTAAGTGTTACTAACATAGCACAAATGGCAATTTTTTTATATAAAACTGATCAGTCTTAATCATTTTCCCCTAGAGGAGGTGCCAGTTAGTCCAACTGGTCAGTTTAAACAAAGTCTTGACAGTTTCTATGTTACAGATAGTCCTTTAAGTGTTACTAACATAGCACAAATGGCAATGTTTTATTTAAACTGACCAGTGTTAATGATTTTCCCATAGAGGAAGTGCCAGTTAGTCCAACTGGTCAGTTTAAACAAAGTCTTGACAGTTTCTATGTTACAGATAGTCCTTTAAGTGTTACTAACATAGCACAAATGGCAATGTTTTATACAAAAATGACCAGCAGTAATGATTTTTCCCTAGATGAAGTACCAACTGATCAGTTTAAAAAAGTCTTGACAGTTTCTATGTTACAGATAGTCCTTTAAGTGTTACTAACATAGCACAAATGGCAATGTTTTATTTAAACTGACCAGTCTTAATGATTTTCCTCTAGAGGAAGTGCCAGTTAGTCCAACTGGTCAGTTTAAACAAAGTCTTGACAGTTTCTATGTTACAGATAGTCCTTTAAGTGTTACTAACATAGCACAAATGGCAATGTTTTATTTAAACTGACCAGTCTTAATGATTTTCCCTAGAGGAAGTGCCAACTGGTCAGTTTAAATAAAGTCTTGACAGTTTCTATGTTACAGATAGTCCTTTAAGTGTTACTAACATAGCACAAATGGCAATGTTTTAAATAAAACTGACCAGTCTTAATGATTTTCCTCTAGAGGAAGTGCCAGTTAGTCCAACTGGTCAGTTTAAACAAAGTCTTGACAGTTTCTATGTTACAGATAGTCCTTTAAGTGTTACTAACATAGCACAAATGGCAATGTTTTATATAAAACTGACCAGTCTTAATGATTTTCCGCTAGAGGAAGTGCCAGTTAGTCCAACTGGTCAGTTTAAATAAAGTCTTGACAGTTTCTATGTTACAGATAGTCCTTTAAGTGTTACTAGCATATTACAAACGGCAATGTTTTATACAAAAATGACCAGCCTTAATGATTTTTCCCTAGATGAAGTACCATTTAGTCCAACTGGTCAGTTTAAACAAAGTCTTGACAGTTTCTATATTACAGATAGCCCTTTAAGCGTTACTAGCATAGTACAAACAGCAATGTTTTATACAAAAATGACCAGCCTTAATGATTTTTCCCTAGATGAAGTGCCAGTTAGTCCAAATGGTCAGTTTAAATAAAGTCTTGACAGTTTCTATGTTACAGATAGTCCTTTAAGTGTTGCTAACATAGCACAAATGGCAATGTTTTATATAAAACTGACCAGTCTTAATGATTTTCCGCTAGAGGAAGTGCCAGTTAGTCCAACTGGTCAGTTTTAACAAAGTCTTGACAACTTCTATGTTACAGATAGTCCTATATGTGTTACTAACATAGCACAATTGGCAATGTTTATTTAAACTGACCAGTGTTAATGATTTTCCCCTAGAGAAATTGCCAACTGGTCAGTTTAAATAAGTCTTGACAGTTTCTATGTTACAGATAGTCCTTTAAGTGTTACTAACATAGCACAAATGGCAATGTTTTATATAAAACTGACCAGTCTTAATGATTTTCCTCTAGAGAAGTGCCAGTTAGTCCAACTGGTCAGTTTAATAAAGTCTTGACAGTTTCTATGTTACAGATAGTCCTTTAAGTGTTACTAACATAGCACAAATGGCAATGTTTTATTTAAACTGACCAGTATTAATGATTTTCCCCTAGAAGTAGTGCCAGTTAGTCCAACTGGTCAGTTTAAACAAAGTCTTGACAGTTTCTATGTTACAGATAGTCATTTAAGTGTTACTAACATAGCACAAATGGCAATGTTTTATTTAAACTGACCAGTACTAATGATTTTCCCCGAGAAGTAGTGCCAGTTAGTCCAAATGGTCAGTTTAAATAAAGTCTTGACAGTTTCTATGTTACAGATAGTCCTTTAAGTGTTACTAACATAGCACAAATGGCAATGTTTTATATAAAACTGACCAGTCTTAATGATTTTCCCCTAGAGGAAGTGCCAGTTAGTCCAACTGGTCAGTTTAAGCAAAGTCTTGACAGTTTCTATGTTACAGATAGTCCTTTAAGTGTTACTAACATAGCACAAATGGCAATGTTTTATTTAAACTGACCAGTCTTAATGATTTTCCAGTACCAGTTAGTCCAACTGGTCAGTTTAAACAAAGTCTTGACAGTTTCTATGTTACAGATAGTCCTTTAAGTGTTACTAACATAGCACAAATGGCAATGTTTTATTTAAACTGACCAGTCTTAATGATTTTCCAGTACCAGTTAGTCCAACTGGTCAGTTTAACAAAGTCTTGACAGTTTCTATGTTACAGATAGTCCTTTAAGTGTTACTAACATAGCACAAATGGCAATGTTTTATATAAAACTGACCAGTCTTAATGATTTTCCCCTAGAGGAAGTGCCAGTTAGTCCAACTGGTCAGTTTAAACAAAGTCTTGACAGTTTCTATGTTACAGATAGTCCTTTAAGTGTTACTAACATAGCACAAATGGCAATGTTTTATATAAAACTGACCAGTCTTAATAATTTTCCTTAGAGGAAGTGCCAATTAGTCCAACTGGTCAGTTTAAACAAAGTCTTGACAGTTTCTATGTTACAGATAGTCCTTTAAGTGTTACTAACATAGCACAAATGGCAATTTTTTATATAAAACTGACCAGTCTTAATCATTTTCCCCTAGAGGAGGTGCCAGTTAGTCCAACTGGTCAGTTTAAATAAAGTCTTGCCAGTTTCTATGTTGCAGATAGTCCTTTAAGTGTTACTAACAATGCACAAATGGGAAAGCTTTATTTAAACTTACCAGTCTTAATGATTTTCCAGTACCGTCAGTTTTAATAAAGTCTTGACAGTTTCTATGTTACAGATAGTCCTTTAAGTGTTACTAACATAGCACAAATGGCAATGTTTTATACAAAAATGACCAGTCTTAATGATTTTCCCATAGAGGAAGGGCCGATAGTCCAAATGGTCAGTTTAAACAAAGTCTTGACAGTTTCTATGTTACAGATAGTCCTTTAAGTGTTACTAACATAGCACAAATGGCAATGTTTTATATAAAACTGACCAGTCTTAATCATTTTCCCCTAGAGGAGGTGCCAGTTAGTCCAACTGGTCAGTTTAAACAAAGTCTTGACAGTTTCTATGTTACAGATAGTCCTTTAAGTGTTACTAACATAGCACAAATGGCAATGTTTTATTTAAACTGACCAGTCTTAATGATTTTTCCCTAGAGGAAGTGCCAGTTAGTCCAACTGGTCAGTTTAAATAAAGTCTTGACAGTTTCTATGTTACAGATAGTCCTTTAAGTGTTACTAACATAGCACAAATGGCAATGTTTTATATAAAACTGACCAGTCTAATGATTTTTCCCTAGATGAAGTACCAACTGATCAGTTTAAAAAAGTCTTGACAGTTTCTATGTTACAGATAGTCCTTTAAGTGTTACTAACATAGCACAAATGGCAATGTTTTATTTAAACTGACCAGTCTTAATGATTTTCCCATAGAGGAAGTGCCAACTGGTCAGTTTAAACAAAGTCTTGACAGTTTCTATGTTACAGATAGTCCTTTAAGTGTTACTAACATAGCACAAATGGCAATGTTTTATATAAAACTGACCAGTCTTAATGATTTTCCCCTAGAGGAAGTGCCAGTTAGTCCAACTGGTCAGTTTAAACAAAGTCTTGACAGTTTCTATGTTACAGATAGTCATTTATGTGTTACTAATATAGCACAAATGGCAATGTTTTATTTAAACTGACCAGTCTTAATGATTTTCCCCTAGAGGAAGTGCCAGTTAGTCCAACTGGTCAGTTTAAATAAAGTTTACAGATAGTCCATTTAGTGTTACTAACACAGCAGAAATGGCCCCTAGAGGAAGGGCCAGTTAGTCCAACTGGTCAGTTTAAACAAAGTCTTGACAGTTTCTATGTTACAGATAGTCCTTTAAGTGTTACTAACATAGCACAAATGGCAATGTTTTATTTAAACTGACCAGTGTTAATGATTTTCCCATAGAGGAAGTGCCAGTTGGTCAGTTTAAATAAAGTCTTGACAGTTTCTATGTTACAGATAGTCCTTTAAGTGTTACTAACATAGCACAAATGGCAATGTTTTATTAAAACTGACCAGTCTTAATGATTTTCTCCTAGAGGAAGTGCAGTTAGTCCAACTGGTCAGTTTAAATAAAGTCTTGACAGTTTCTATGTTACAAATAGTCCTTTAAGTGTTACTAACATAGCACAAATGGCAATGTTTTATACAAAAATGACCAGCCGTAATGATTTTTCCCTAGATGAAGTACCATTTAGTCCAACTGGTCAGTTTAAACAAAGTCTTGACAGTTTCTATGTTACAGATAGTCCTTTAAGTGTTACTAACATAGCACAAATGGGAAAGCTTTATTTAAACTGACCAGTCTTAATGATTTTCCAGTACCAGTTAGTCCAACTGGTCAGTTTAAACAAAGTCTTGACAGTTTCTATGGTTACAGATAGTCCTTTAAGTGTTACTAACATAGCACAAATGGCAATGTTTTATTTAAAACTGACCAGTCTTAATGATTTTCCCTAGAGGAAGTGCCAGTTAGTCCAACTGGTCAGTTTAAACAAAGTCTTGACAGTTTCTATGTTACAGATAGTCCTTTAAGTGTTACTAACATAGCACAAATGGCAATGTTTTATACAAAAATGACCAGCCTTAATGATTTTTCCTTAGATGAAGTACCATTTAGTCCAACTGGTCAGTTTAAACAAAAGTCTTGACAGTTTCTATGTTACAGATAGTCCTTTAAGTGTTACTAACATAGCAGAAATGGCAATGTTTTATATAAAACTGACCAGTCTTAATGATTTTCCCCTAGAGAATTGACAATTTCTATGTTACAGATAGTCCTTTAAGTGTTACTAACATAGCACAAATGCCAATGTTTTATATAAAACTGACCAGTCTTAATGATTTTCCTCTAGAGGAAGTGCCAGTTAGTCCAACTGGTCAGTTTAATAAAGTCTTGACAGTTTCTATGTTACAGATAGTCCTTTAAGTGTTACTAACATAGCACAAATGGCAATGTTTTATTTAAAACTGACCAGTCTTAATGATTTTCCCCTTGAGGAAGTAGCATTTAGTCCAACTGGTCAGTTTAAACAAAGACTTGACAGATTCTATGTTACAGATAGTCCTTTAAGTGTTACTAACATAGCACAAATGGCAATGTTTTATTTAAACTGACCAGTCTAATGATTTCCCCCTAGAGGTAGTGCCAGTTAGTCCAACTGGTCAGTTTAAACAAAGTCTTGACAGTTTCTATGTTACAGATAGTCCTTTAAGTGTTACTAACATAGCACAAATGGCAATGTTTTATATAAAACTGACCAGTCTTAATGATTTTCCCCTAGAGGAAGTGCCAGTTAGTCCAACTGGTCAGTTTAAACAAAGTCTTAACAGTTTCTATGTTACAGATAGTCCTTTAAGTGTTACTAACATAGCACAAATGGGAAAACTTTATTTAAACTTACCAGTCTTAATGATTTTCCAGTACCAGTTAGTCCAACTGGTCAGTTTAAACAAAGTCTTGACAGTTTCTATGTTACAGATAGTCCTTTAAGTGTTACTAACATAGCACAAATGGGAAAACTTTATTTAAACTTACCAGTCTTAATGATTTTCCAGTACCAGTTAGTCCAACTGGTCATTTTGAACAAAGTCTTGACAGTTTCTATGGTACAGATAGTCCTTTAAGTGTTACTAACAAAGCACAAATGGCAATGTTTTATATAAAACTAACCAGTCTTAATGATTTTCCCCTAGAGGAAGTGCCAGTTAGTCCAACTGGTCAGTTTAAATAAAGTCTTGACAGTTTCTATGTTACAGATAGTCCTTTAAGTGTTACTAACATAGCACAAATGGCAATGTTTTATATAAAACTGACCAGTCTTAATGATTTTCCCATAGAGGAAGTGCCAGTTAGTCCAACTGGTCAGTTTAAACAAAGTCTTGACAGTTTCTATGTTACAGATAGTCCTTTAAGTGTTACTAACATAGCACAAATGGCAATGTTTTATATAAAACTGACCAGTCTTAATGATTTTCCCCTAGAGGAGGTGCCAGTTAGTCCAACTGGTCAGTTTAAATAAAGTCTTGACAGTTTCTATGTTACAGATAGTCCTTTAAGTGTTACTAACATAGCACAAATGGCAATGTTTTATATAAAACTGACCAGTCTTAATGATTTTCCAGTACCAGTTAGTCCAACTGGTCAGTTTAAACAAAGTCTTGACAGTTTCTATGTTACAGATAGTCCTTTAAGTGTTACTAACATAGCACAAATGGCAATGTTTTATATAAAACTGACCAGTCTTAATGATTTTCCCCTAGAGGAAGTGCCAGTTAGTCCAACTGGTCAGTTTAAACAAAGTCTTGACAGTTTCTATGTTACAGATAGTCCTTTAAGTGTTACTAACAAAGCACAAATGGCAATGCTTTATATAAAACTGACCAGTCTTAATGATTTTCCAGTGCCAGTTAGTCCAACTGGTCAGTTTAAACAAAGTCTTGACAGTTTCTATGTTACAGATAGTCCTTTAAGTGTTACTAACATAGCACAAATGGCAATGTTTTATATAAAACTAACCAGTCTAAATGATTTTCCCCTAGAGGAAGTGCCAACTGGTCAGTTTACAGAAAGTCTTGACAGTTTCTATGTTACAGATAGTCCTTTAAGTGTTACTAACATAGCACAAATGGCAATTTTTTATTTAAAACTTACCAGTCTTAGTGATTTTCCAGTACCAGTTAGTCCAACTGGTCAGTTTAAACAAAGTCTTGACCGTTTCTATGGTACAGATAGTCGTTTAAGTGTTACTAACAAGGCACAAATGGCAATGTTTTATATAAAACTGACCAGTCTTAATGATTTTCCCCTAGAGGAAGTGCCAGTTAGTCCAACTGGTCAGTTTAAATAAAGTCTTGACAGTTTCTATGTTACAGATAGTCCTTTAAGTGTTACTAACAAAGCACAAATGGCAATGTTTTATATAAAACTGACCAGTCTTAATGATTTTCCCTAGAGGAAGTGCCAGTTAGTCCAACTGGTCAGTTTAACAAAAGTCTTGACAGTTTCTATGTTACAGATAGTCCTTTAAGTGTTACTAACAATGCACAAATGGGAAAGCTTTATTTAAACTTACCAGTCTTAGTGATTTTCCAGTACCAGTTAGTCCAACTGGTCAGTTTAAACAAAGTCTTGACAGTTTCTATGGTACAGATAGTCCTTTAAGTGTTACTAACATAGCACAAATGGCAATGTTTTATTTAAACTGACCAGTCTTAATGATTTTACCCTAGAGGAAGTGCCAGTTAGTCCAACTGGTCAGTTTAAACAAAGTCTTGACAGTTTCTATGTTACAGATAGTCCTTTAAGTGTTACTAACATAGCACAAATGGCAATGTTTTATACAAACTGACCAGTCTTAATGATTTTTCCCTAGATGAAGTACCAACTGATCAGTTTAAAAAAGTCTTGACAGTTTCTATGTTACAGATAGTCCTTTAAGTGTTACTAACATAGCACAAATGGCAATGTTTTATTTAAAACTGACCAGTCTTAATGATTTTCCCTAGAGGAAGTGCCAACTGGTCAGTTTAAATAAAGTCTTGACAGTTTCTATGTTACAGATAGTCCTTTAAGTGTTACTAACATAGCACAAATGGCAATGTTTTATATAAAACTGACCAGTCTTAATGATTTTCCACTAGAGGAAGTGACAGTTAGTCCAACTGGCCTGTTTAAACAAAGTCTTGACAGTTTCTATGTTGCAGATAGTCCTTAAGTGTTACTAACGTAGCACAAGTGGCAATGTTTTATTTAAACTGACCAGTCTTAATGATTTTCCCATAGAGGAAGTGCCAACTGGTCAGTTTAAATAAAGTCTTGACAGTTTCTATGTTACAGATAGTCCTTTAAGTGTTACTAACATAGCACAAATGGCAATGTTTTATTTAAAACTCACCAGTCTTAATGATTTTCCTCTAGAGGAAGTGCCAGTTAGTCCAACTGGTGAGTTTAAACAAAGTCTTGACAGTTTCTATGTTGCAGATAGTCCTTTAAGTGTTACTAGCATAGCACAAATGGCAATGTAAACTGACCAGTCTTAATGATTTTCCTCTAGAGGAAGTGCCAGTTAGTCCAACTGGTCAGTTTTAAAAAGTCTTGACAGTTTCTATGTTACAGATAGTCCTTTAAGTGTTACTAACATAAAGCACAAATGGCAATGTTTTATTTAAAACTGACCAGTCTTAATGATTTTCCCTAGAGGAAGTGCCAGTTAGTCCAACTGGTCAGTTTAAGCAAAGTCTTGACAGTTTCTATGTTACAGATAGTCCTTTAAGTGTTACTAGCATAGTACAAATGGCAATGTTTTATACAAAAATGACCAGCCTTAATGATTTTTCCCTAGATGAAGTACCATTTAGTCCAACTGGTCAGTTTAAACAAAGTCTTGACAGTTTCTATGTTACAGATAGTCCTTTAAGTGTTACCAACATAGCACAAATGGCAATGTTTTATTTAAACTGACCAGTGTTAATGATTTTCCCCTACAGGAAGTGCCAACTAGTCAGTTTAAACAAAGTCTTGACAGTTTCTATGTTACAGATAGTCCTTTAAGTGTTACTAACATAGCACAAATGGCAATGTTTTATATAAAACTGACCAGTCTTAATGATTTTCCTCTAGAGGAAGTGCCAGTTAGTCCAACTGGTCAGTTTAATAAAGTCTTGACAGTTTCTATGTTACAGATAGTCCTTTAAGTGTTACTAACATAGCACAAATGGCAATGTTTTATTTAAAACTGACCAGTCTTAATGATTTTTCCCCTAGAGAAAGTGCCAGTTAGTCCAACTGGTCAGTTTAAACAAAGTCTTGACAGTTTCTATGTTACAGATAGTCATTTAGGTGTTACTAACATAGCACAAATGGCAATGTTTTATTAAAACTGACCAGTCTAATGATTTTCCCCTAGAGGTAGTGCCAGTTAGTCCAACTGGTCAGTTTAAACAAAGTCTTGACAGTTTCTATGTTACAGATAGTCCTTTAAGTGTTACTAACATAGCACAAATGGCAATGTTTTATATAAAACTGACCAGTCTTAATGATTTTCCCCTAGAGGAAGTGCCAGTTAGTCCAACTGGTCAGTTTAAACAAAGTCTTGACAGTTTCTATGTTACAGATAGTCCTTTAAGTGTTACTAACATAGCACAAATGGCAATGTTTTATTTAAAACTGACCAGTCTTAATGATTTTCCAGTACCAGTTAGTCCAACTGGTCAGTTTAAACAAAGTCTTGACAGTTTCTATGTTACAGATAGTCCTTTAAGTGTTACTAACATAGCACAAATGGCAATGTTTAATTTAAACTGACCAGTTTTAAAAATTAGTTAGTCCAACTGGTCAGTTTAAACAAAGTCTTGACAGTTTCTATGTTACAGATAGTCCTTTAAGTGTTACTAACATATTACAAACGGCAATGTTTTATACAAAAATGACCAGCCTTAATGATTTTTCCCTAGATGAAGTACCATTTAGTCCAACTGGTCAGTTTAAACAAAGTCTTGACAGTTTCTATGTTACAGATAGTCCTTTAAGTGTTACTAACATATTACAAACGGCAATGTTTTATACAAACTGACCAGCCTTAATGATTTTTCCCTAGATGAAGTACCATTTAGTCCAACTGGTCAGTTTAAACAAAGTCTTGACAGTTTCTATGTTACAGATAGTCCTTTAAATGTTACCAACATAGCACAAATGGCAATGGTTTATATAAAACTGACCAGTCTTAATGATTTTCCTCTAGAGGAAGTGCCAGTTAGTCCAACTGGTCAGTTTTAATAAAGTCTTGACAGTTTCTATGTTACAGATAGTCCTTTAAGTGTTGGTAACATAAGCACAAATGGGAAAACGTTTTATTTAAACTGACCAGTCTTAATGATTTTCCCATACCAGGAAGTGCCAACTGGTCAGTTTAAAAAAAAAGTCTTGACAGTTTCTATGTTACAGATAGTCCTTTAAGTGTTACTAACAAAGCACAAATGGCAATGTTTTATATAAAACTGACCAGTGTTAATGATTTTACCCTAGCGGAAGTGCCAGTTAGTCCAACTGGTCAGTTTAAATAAAGTCTTGACAGTTTCTATGTTACAGATAGTCCTTTAAGTGTTACTAACAAAGCACAAATGGCAATGTTTTATATAAAACTGACCAGTCTTAATGATTTTCCTAGAGGAAGTGCCAGTTAGTCCAACTGGTCAGTTTAAACAAAAGTCTTGACAGTTTCTATGTTACAGATAGTCCTTTAAGTGTTACTAACATGCACAAATGGGAAAGCTTTATTTAAACTTACCAGTCTTAATGATTTTCCAGTACCAGTTAGTCCAACTGGTCAGTTTAAACAAAGTCTTGACAGTTTCTATGTTACAGATAGTCCTTTAAGTGTTACTAACATAGCACAAATGGCAATGTTTTATTTAAACTGACCAGTCTTAATGATTTTTCCCAAGAGGAAGTGCCAGTTAGTCCAACTGGTCAGTTTAAGCAAAGTCTTGACAGTTTCTATGTTACAGATAGTCCTTTAAGTGCTACTAGCATAGTACAAACGGCAATGTTTTATACAAAAATGACCAGCAGTAATGATTTTTCCCTAGATGAAGTACCAACTGATCAGTTTAAACAAAGTCTTGACAGTTTCTATGTTACAGATAGTCCTTTAAGTGTTACTAACATAGCACAAATGACTATAAAACTGACCAGACTGAATGATTTTCCCATAGAGGAACTGCCAACTGGTCAGTTTAAATAAAGTCTTGACAGTTTCTATGTTTAATGTAGTCCTTTAAATGTTACTAACAAAGCACAAATGGCAATGTTTTATATAAAACTGACCAGTCTTAATGATTTTCCTCTAGAGGAAGTGCCAGTTAGTCCAACTGGTCAGTTTAAACAAAGTCTTGACAGTTTCTATGTTACAGATAGTCCTTTAAGTGTTACTAACATAGCACAAATGGCAATGTTTTATTTAAACTGACCAGTCCTAATGATTTTCCCATAGAGGAAGTGCCAACTGGTCAGTTTAAATAAAGTCTTGACAGTTTCTATGTTTAATGTAGTCCTTTAAATGTTACTAACAAAGCACAAATGGCAATGTTTTATATAAAACTGACCAGTCTTAATGATTTTCCTCTAGAGGAAGTGCCAGTTAGTCCAACTGGTCAGTTTAAACAAAGTCTTGACAGTTTCTATGTTACAGATAGTCCTTTAAGTGTTACTAACATAGCACAAATGGCAATGTAAACTGACCAGTCTTAATGATTTTCCGCTAGAGGAAGTGCCAGTTAGTCCAACTGGTCAGTTTTAATAAAGTCTTGACAGTTTCTATGTTTAATGCAGTCCTTTAGATGTTACTAACAAAGCACAAATGGCAATGTTTTATTTAAACTGACCAGTCTTAATGATTTTTCCCTAGAGGAAGTGCCAGTTAGTCCAACTGGTCAGTTTAAACAAAGTCTTGACAGTTTCTATGTTACAGATAGTCCTTTAAGTGTTACTAACATAGCACAAATGGCAATGTTTTATAAAAAACTGACCAGTCTTACTGATTTTTCCCTAGATGAAGTACCATTTAGTCCAACTGGTCAGTTTAAACAAAGTCTTGACAGTTTCTATGTTACAGATAGTCCTTTAAGTGTTACTAACATAGCACAAATGGCAATGTTTTATTTAAACTGACCAGTGTTAATGATTTTCCCCTAGAGAAAGTGCCAACTGGTCAGTTTAAATAAAAGTCTTGACAGTTTCTATGTTACAGATAGTCCTTTAAGTGTTACTAACATAGCACAAATGGCAATGTTTTATATAAAACTGACCAGTCTTAATGATTTTCCTCTAGAGGAAGTGCCAGTTAGTCCAACTGGTCAGTTTTAATAAAGTCTTGACAGTTTCTATGTTACAGATAGTCCTTTAAGTGTTGCTAACATAGCACAAATGGCAATGTTTTATTTAAACTGACCAGTCTTAATGATTTTCCCCTAGAGAAAGTGCCAGTTAGTCCAACTGGTCAGTTTAAACAAAGTCTTGACAGTTTCTATGTTACAGATAGTCATTTAAGTGTTACTAACATAGCACAAATGGCAATGTTTTATTAAAACTGACCAGTCCTAATGATTTCCCCCTAGAGGTAGTGCCAGTTAGTCCAACTGGTCAGTTTAAATAAAGTCTTGACAGTTTCTATGTTACAGATAGTCCTTTAAGTGTTACTAACATAGCACAAATGGCAATGTTTTATATAAAACTGACCAGTCTTAATGATTTTCCCCTAGAGGAAGTGCCAGTTAGTCCAACTGGTCAGTTTAAACAAAGTCTTGACAGTTTCTATGTTACAGATAGTCCTTTAAGTGTTACTAACATAGCACAAATGGCAATGTTTTATTTAAAACTGACCAGTCTTAATGATTTTCCAGTACCAGTTAGTCCAACTGGTCAGTTTAAACAAAGTCTTGACAGTTTCTATGTTACAGATAGTCCTTTAAGTGTTACTAACATAGCACAAATGGGAAAGCTTTATTTAAACTTACCAGTCTTAATGATTTTCCAGTACCAGTTAGTCCAACTGGTCAGTTTTAATAAAGTCTTGACAGTTTCTATGTTGCAGATAGTCCTTTAAGTGTTACTAGCATATTACAAACGGCAATGTTTTATACAAAAATGACCAGCCTTAATGATTTTTCCCTAGATGAAGTACCATTTAGTCCAACTGGTCAGTTTAAACAAAGTCTTGACAGTTTCTATGTTACAGATAGTCCTTTAAGTGTTACTAACATAGCACAAATGGCAATGTTTTATATAAAACTGACCAGTCTTAATGATTTTTCCCTAGAGGAAGTACCATTTAGTCCAACTGGTCAGTTTAAACAAAGTCTTGACAGTTTCTATGTTACAGATAGTCCTTTAAGTGTTACTAACATAGCACAAATGGCAATGTTTTATATAAAACTGACCAGTCTAATGATTTTCCTCTAGAGGAAGTGCCAGTTAGTCCAACTGGTCAGTTTTAATAAAGTCTTGACAGTTTCTATGTTACAAATAGTCCTTTAAGTGTTACTAACAAAGCACAAATGGGAAAACTTTATTTAAACTTACCAGTCTTAATGATTTTCCAGTACCAGTTAGTCCAACTGGTCAGTTTAAACAAAGTCTTGACAGTTTCTATGGTACAGATAGTCCTTTAAGTGTTACTAACAAAGCACAAATGGCAATGTTTTATATAAAACTAACCAGTCTTAATGATTTTCCCATAGAGGAAGTGCCAGTTAGTCCAACTGGTCAGTTTAAACAAAGTCTTGACAGTTTCTATGTTACAGATAGTCCTTTAAGTGTTACTAACATAGCACAAATGGCAATGTTTTATATAAAACTAACCAGTCTAAATGATTTTCCCCTAGAGGAAGTGCCAACTGGTCAGTTTACAGAAAGTCTTGACAGTTTCTATGTTACAGATAGTCCTTTAAGTGTTACTAACAATGCACAAATGGGAAAGCTTTATTTAAACTTACCAGTCTTAGTGATTTTCCAGTACCAGTTAGTCCAACTGGTCAGTTTAAACAAAGTCTTGACCGTTTCTATGGTACAGATAGTCGTTTAAGTGTTACTAACATAGCACAAATGGCAATGTTTTATATAAACTGACCAGTCTTAATGATTTTTCCCTAGAGGAAGTGCTAGTTAGTACAACTGGTCAGTTTAAGCAAAGTCTTGACAGTTTCTATGTTACAAATAGTCCTTTAAGTGTTACTAACATAGCACAAATGGCAATGTTTTATAAAAAATGACCAGCAGTAATGATTTTTCCCTAGATGAAGTACCAACTGATCAGTTTAAATAAAGTCTTGACAGTTTCTATGTTACAGATAGTCCTTGAAGTGTTACTAACATAGCACAAATGGCAATGTTTTATTTAAACTGACCAGTGTTAATGATTTTCCCCTAGAGGAAGTGCCAACTGGTCAGTTTAAATAAAGTCTTGACAGTTTCTATGTTTTATATAGTCCTTTAGGTGTTACTAACAAAGCACAAATGGCAATGTTTTATATAAAACTGACCAGTCTTAATGATTTTCCGCTAGAGGAAGTGCCAGTTAGTCCAACTGGTCAGTTTAAGCAAAGTCTTGACAGTTTCTATGTTACAGATAGTCCTTTAAGTGTTACTAACATAGCTCAAATGGCAATGTTTTATTTAAACTGACCAGTGTTAATGATTTTCCCATAGAGGAAGTGCCAACTGGTCAATTTAAATAAAGTCTTGACAGTTTCTATGTTACAGATAGTCCTTTAAGTGTTACTAGCATATTACAAACGGCAATGTTTTATTAAAACTGACCAGTCTTAATGATTTTCCGCTAGAGGAAGTGCCAGTTAGTCCAACTGGTCAGTTTAAACAAAGTCTTGACAGTTTCTATGTTACAGATAGTCCTTTAAGTGTTACTAGCATATTACAAACGGCAATGTTTTATACAAAAATGACCAGCCTTAATGATTTTTCCCTAGATGAAGTACCATTTAGTCCAACTGGTCAGTTTAAACAAAGTCTTGACAGTTTCTATGTTACAGATAGTCCTTTAAGTGTTACTAACATAGCACAAATGGCAATGGTTTATATAAAACTGACCAGTCTTAATGATTTTCCTCTAGAGGAAGTGCCAGTTAGTCCAACTGGTCAGTTTAATAAAGTCTTGACAGTTTCTATGTTACAGATAGTCCTTTAAGTGTTACTAACATACACAAATGGGAAAACATTATTTAAACTTACCAGTCTTAATGATTTTCCAGTACCAGTTAGTCCAACTGGTCAGTTTAAACAAAGTCTTGACAGTTTCTATGTTACAGATAGTCCTTTAAGTGTTACTAACAAAGCACAAATGGCAATGTTTTATATAAAACTAACCAGTCTAAATGATTTTCACCTAGAGGAAGTGCCAGTTAGTCCAACTGGTCAGTTTAAATAAAGTCTTGACAGTTTCTATGTTACAGATAGTCCTTTAAGTGTTACTAACATAGCACAAATGGCAATGTTTTATATAAAACTGACCAGTCTTAATGATTTTCCCCTAGAGGAAGTGCCAGTTAGTCCAACTGGTCAGTTTAAAAAGTCTTGACAGTTTCTATGTTACAGATAGTCCTTTAAGTGTTACTAACAATGCACAAATGGGAAAGCTTTATTTAAACTTACCAGTCTTAGTGATTTTCCAGTACCAGTTAGTCCAACTGGTCAGTTTAAACAAAGTCTTGACCGTTTCTATGGTACAGATAGTCGTTTAAGTGTTACTAACATAGCACAAATGGCAATGTTTTATTTAAACTGACCAGTCTTAATGATTTTCCCCTAGAGGAAGTGCCAGTTAGTCCAACTGGTCAGTTTAAACAAAGTCTTGACAGTTTCTATGTTACAGATAGTCCTTTAAGTGTTACTAACATAGCACAAATGGCAATGTTTTATACAAAAATGACCAGCAGTAATGATTTTTCCCTAGATGAAGTACCAACTGATCAGTTTAAAAAAGTCTTGACAGTTTCTATGTTACAGATAGTCCTTTAAGTGTTACTAACATAGCACAAATGGCAATGTTTTATTTAAACTGACCAGTCTTAATGATTTTCCCATAGAGGAAGTGCCAACTGGTCAGTTTAAATAAAGTCTTGACAGTTTCTATGTTTCATATAGTCCTTTAAGTGTTACTAACATAGCACAAATGGCAATGTTTTATATAAAACTGACCAGTCTTAATGATTTTCCTCTAGAGGAAGTGCCAGTTAGTCCAACTGGTCAGTTTAAACAAAGTCTTGACAGTTTCTATGTTACAGATAGTCCTTTAAGTGTTACTAACATAGCACAAATGGCAATGTTTTATTTAAACTGACCAGTCTTAATGATTTTCATATAGAAGAGTTAGTCCAGCTGGTCAGTTTAAATAAAGTCTTGACAGTTTCTATGTTACAGATAGTCCTTTAAGAGTTACCAACATAGCACAAATGGCAATGTTTTATATAACTGACCAGTCTTAATAATTTCCCCTAGAGGAAGTGCCAGTTAGTCCAACTGGTCAGTTTAAACAAAGTCTTGACAGTTTCTATGTTACAGATAGTTCTTTAAGTGTTACTAACATAGCACAAACGGCAATGTTTTATACAAAAACTGACCAGTCCTTAATGATTTTCCCTAGAGGAAGTACCATTTAGTCCAACTGGTCAGTTTAAACAAAGTCTTCACATTTTCTATGTTACAGATAGTCCTTTAAATGTTACCAACATAGCACAAATGGCAATGGTTTATATAAAACTGACCAGTCATAATGATTTTCTTCTAGAGGAAGTGCCAGTTAGTCCAACTGGTCAGTTTAATAAAGTCTTGACAGTTTCTATGTTACAGATAGTCCTTTAAGTGTTACTAACATAGCACAAATGGCAATTAATGTTTTATTTAAACTGACCAGTCTTAATGATTTTCCCCTAGAGGGAGTGCCAGTTAGTCCAACTGGTCAGTTTAAATAAAGTCTTGACAGTTTCTATGTTACAGATAGTCCTTTAAGTGTTACTAAAGCACAAATGGCAATGTTTTATATAAAACTGACCAGTCTTAATGATTTTCCCTTAGAGGAAGTGCCAGTTAGTCCATTTGGTCAGTTTAAATAAAGTCTTGCCAGTTTCTATGTTACAGATAGTCCTTTAAATGTTACTAACATAGCACAAATGGCAATGTTTTATATAAAACTGACCAGTCTTAATGATTTTCCCATAGAGGAAGTGCCAGTTAGTCCAACTGGTCAGTTTAAATAAAGTCTTGACAGTTTCTATGTTACAGATAGTCCTTTAAGTGTTACTAACATAGCACAAATGGCAATGTTTTATTTAAACTGACCAGTCTTAATGATTTTCCTCTAGAGGAAGTGCCAGTTAGTCCAACTGGTCAGTTTAAACAAAGTCTTGACAGTTTCTATGTTACAGATAGTCCTTTAAGTGTTACTAACATAGCACAAATGGCAATGTTTTATTTAAACTGACCAGTCTTAATGATTTTTCCCTAGAGGAAGTGCCAGTTAGTCCAACTGGTCAGTTTAAGCAAAGTCTTGACAGTTTCTATGTTACAGATAGTCCTTTAAGTGCTACTAGCATAGTACAAACGGCAATGTTTTATACAAAAATGACCAGCAGTAATGATTTTTCCCTAGATGAAGTACCAACTGATCAGTTTAAAAAAGTCTTGACAGTTTCTATGTTACAGATAGTCCTTTAAGTGTTACTAACATAGCTCAAATGGCAATGTTTTATTTAAACTGACCAGTGTTAATGATTTTCCCATAGAGGAAGTGCCAACTGGTCAGTTTAAATAAAGTCTTGACAGTTTCTATGTTTAATGTAGTCCTTTAAATGTTACCAACAAAGCACAAATGGCAATGTTTTATATAAAACTCACCAGTCTTAATGATTTTCCTCTAGAGGAAGTGCCAGTTAGTCCAACTGGTCAGTTTAAACAAAGTCTTGACAGTTTCTATGTTACAGATAGTCCTTTAAGTGTTACTAACATAGCACAAATGGCAATGTTTTATTTAAACTGACCAGTCTTAATGATTTTCCCATAGAGGAAGTGCCAACTGGTCAGTTTAAATAAAGTCTTGACAGTTTCTATGTTACAGATAGTCCTTTAAGTGTTACTAACATAGCACAAATGGCAATGTTTTATACATAAAACTGACCAGTCTTAATGATTTTCGCCTAGAGGAAGTGCCAGTTAGTCCAACTGGTCAGTTTAAACAAAGTCTTGACAGTTTCTATGTTGCAGATAGTCCTTTAAGTGTTACTAGCATAGCACAAATGGCAATGTAAACTGATCAGTCCTTAATGATTTTCCCTAGAGGAAGTGCCAGTTAGTCCAACTGGTCAGTTTAAACAAAGTCTTGACAGTTTCTATGTTACATGCAGTCCTATAAATGTTACTAACATAGCACAAATGGCAATGTTTTATTTAAACTGACAAGTCTGAATGATGTTCCCCTAGAGAAAGTGCCAGTTAGTCCAACTGGTCAGTTTAACAAAGTCTTGACAGTTTCTATGTTACAGATAGTCCTTTAAGTGTTACTAGCATAGCACAAATGGCAATGTTTTATATAAAACTGACCAGTCCTTAATGATTTTTCCCTAGAGGAAGTGCCAGTTAGTCCAACTGGTCAGTTTAAACAAAGTCTTGACAGTTTCTATGTTACAGATAGTCCTTTAAGTGTTACTAACATAGCACAAATGGCAATGTTTTATTTAAACTGACCAGTGTTAATGATTTTCCCCTAGAGAAAGTGCCAACTGGTCAGTTTAAATAATGTCTTCACAGTTTCTATGTTTAATGTAGTCCTTTAAATGTTACCAACAAAGCACAAATGGCAATGTTTTATATAAAATTGACCAGTCTTAATGATTTTCCTCTAGACGAAGTGCCAGTTAGTCCAACTGGTCAGTTTAAACAAAGTCTTGACAGTTTCTATGTTACAGATAGTCCTTTAAGTGTTACTAACATAGCACAAATGGCAATGTTTTATTTAAACTGACCAGTGTTAATGATTTTCCCCTAGAGAAAGTGCCAGTTAGTCCAACTGGTCAGTTTAAACAAAGTCTTGACAGTTTCTATGTTACAGATAGTCCTTTAAGTGTTACTAACATAGCACAAATGGCAATGTTTTATTTAAACTGACCAGTCCTAATGATTTTCCCCTAGAGGTAGTGCCAGTTAGTCCAACTGGTCAGTTTAAATAAAGTCTTGACAGTTTCTATGTTACAGATAGTCCTTTAAGTGTTACTAACATAGCACAAATGGCAATGTTTTATATAAAACTGACCAGTCTTAATGATTTTCCCCTAGAGGAAGTGCCAGTTAGTCCAACTGGTCAGTTTAAACAAAGTCTTGACAGTTTCTATGTTACAGATAGTCCTTTAAGTGTTACTAACATAGCACAAATGGCAATGTTTTATTTAAACTGACCAGTCTTAATGATTTTAGTCCAACTGGTCAGTTTAAACAAAGTCTTGACAGTTTCTATGTTACAGATAGTCCTTTAAGTGTTACTAACATAGCACAAATGGCAATGTTTTATTTAAACTGACCAGTCTTAATGATTTTCCCCTAGAGGAAGTGCCAGTTAGTCCAACTGGTCAGTTTAAATAAAGTCTTGACAGTTTCTATGTTACAGATAGTCCTTTAAGTGTTACTAACATAGCACAAATGTCAATGTTTTATATAAAACTGACCAGTCTTAATGATTTTTCCCTAGAGGAAGTGCCAGTTAGTCCAACTGGTCAGTTTAAATAAAGTCTTGACAGTTTCTATGTTACAGATAGTCCTTTAAGTGTTACTAACATAGCACAAATGGCAATGTTTTATTTAAACTGACCAGTCTTAATGATTTTTCCCTAGAGGAAGTACCAGTTAGTCCAACTGGTCAGTTTAAACAAAGTCTTGACAGTTTCTATGTTACAGATAGTCCTTTAAGTGTTACTAACATAGCACAAATGGCAATGTTTTATATAAAACTGACCAGTCTAATGATTTTCCCCTAGAGGAAGTGCCAGTTAGTCCAACTGGTCAGTTTAATAAAGTCTTGACAGTTTCTATGTTACAGATAGTCCTTTAAGTGTTACTAACATAGCACAAATGGCAATGTTTTATTTAAACTGACCAGTCTTAATGATTTTCCAGTACCAGTTAGTCCAACTGGTCAGTTTAAACAAAGTCTTGACAGTTTCTATGTACAGATAGTCCTTTAAGTGTTACTAACATAGCACAAATGGCAATGTTTTATATAAAACTGACCAGTCTTAATGATTTTCCCCTAGAGGAAGTGCCAGTTAGTCCAACTGGTCAGTTTAAATAAAGTCTTGACAGTTTCTATGTTACAGATAGTCCTTTAAGTGTTACTAACATAGCACAAATGGCAATGTTTTATATAAAACTGACCAGTCTTAATGATTTTCCCTAGAGGAAGTGCCAGTTAGTCCAACTGGTCAGTTTAAAAAGTCTTGACAGTTTCTATGTTACAGATAGTCCTTTAAGTGTTACTAACATAGCACAAATGGCAATGTTTTATTTAAACTGACCAGTCTTAGTGATTTTCCAGTACCAGTTAGTCCAACTGGTCAGTTTAAACAAAGTCTTGACAGTTTCTATGTTACAGATAGTCCTTTAAGTGTTACTAACATAGCACAAATGGCAATGTTTTATTTAAACTGACCAGTCTTAATGATTTTTCCCTAGAGGAAGTGCCAGTTAGTCCAACTGGTCAGTTTAAGCAAAGTCTTGACAGTTTCTATGTTACAGATAGTCCTTTAAGTGTTACTAGCATAGTACAAACGGCAATGTTTTATACAAAAATGACCAGCCTTAATGATTTTTCCCTAGATGAAGTACCAACTGATCAGTTAAAAAAAGTCTTGACAGTTTCTATGTTACAGATAGTCCTTTAAGTGTTACTAACATAGCACAAATGGCAATGTTTTATATAAAACTGACCAGTCTTAATGATTTTTCCCTAGAGGAAGTGCCAACTGGTCAGTTTAAATATGGTCTTCACAGTTTCTATGTGTCATATAGTCCTTTAAATGTTACTAACATAGCACAAATGGCAATGTTTTATATAAAACTGACCAGTCTTAATGATTTTCCCGTAGAGGAAGTGCCAGTTAGTCCAACTGGTCAGTTTAAACAAAGTCTTGACAGTTTCTATGTTACAGATAGTCCTTTAAGTGTTACTAACATAGCACAAATGGCAATGTTTTTTACATAAAACTGACCAGTCTTAATGATTTTCCCTAGAGGAAGTGCCAGTTAGTCCAACTGGTCAGTTTAAATAAAGTCTTGACAGTTTCTATGTTTAATAGTCCTTTAAGTGTTACTAACATAGCACAAATGGCAATGTTTTATATTAAAACTGACCAGTCTTAATGATTTTTCCCTAGAGGAAGTGCCAGTTAGTCCAACTGGTCAGTTTAAATAAAGTCTTGACAGTTTCTATGTTACAGATAGTCCTTTAAGTGTTACTAACATAGCACAAATGGCAATGTTTTATTTAAACTGACCAGCCTTAATGATTTTCCCCTAGATGAAGTACCATTTAGTCCAACTGGTCAGTTTAAACAAAGTCTTGACAGTTTCTATGTTACAGATAGTCCTTTAAGTGTTACTAACATAGCACAAATGGCAATGTTTTATTTAAACTGACCAGTGTTAATGATTTTCCCCCTAGAGGAAGTGCCAACTGGTCAGTTTAAATAAAGTCTTGACAGTTTCTATGTTACAGATAGTCCTTTAAGTGTTACTAACATAGCACAAATGGCAATGTTTTATATAAAACTGACCAGTCTTAATGATTTTCCCTAGAGGCAGTGCCAGTTAGTCCAACTGGTCAGTTTTAAATAAAGTCTTGACAATTTCTATGTTACAGATAGTCCTTTAAGTGTTGCGAACATAGCACAAATAGCAATGTTTTATTTAAACTGACCAGTGTTAATGATTTTTCCCCTAGAGAAAGTGCCAGTTAGTCCAACTGGTCAGTTTAAACAAAGTCTTGACAGTTTCTATGTTACAGATAGTCATTTAAGTGTTACTAACATAGCACAAATGGCAATGTTTTATTTAAACTGACCAGTTCTAATGATTTCCCCCTAGAGGTAGTGCCAGTTAGTCCAACTGGTCAGTTTAAATAAAGTCTTGACAGTTTCTATGTTACAGATAGTCCTTTAAGTGTTGCTAACATAGCACAAATGTCAATGTTTTATATAAAACTGACCAGTCTTAATGATTTTCCCCTAGAGGAAGTGCCAGTTAGTCCAACTGGTCAGTTTAAGCAAAGTCTTGACAGTTTCTATGTTACAAATAGTCCTTTAAGTGTTACTAACAAAGCACAAATGGGAATGTTTTATTTAAACTTACCAGTCTTAATGATTTTCCAGTACCAGTTAGTCCAACTGGTCAGTTTAAACAAAGTCTTGACAGTTTCTATGTTACAGATAGTCCTTTAAGTGTTACTAACATAGCACAAATGGCAATTTTTATTTAAACTGACCAGTCTTAATGATTTTCCAGTACCAGTTAGTCCAACTGGTCAGTTTAACAAAGTCTTGACAGTTTCTATGTTACAGATAGTCCTTTAAGTGTTACTAACATAGCAGAAATGGCAATGTTTTATATAAAACTGACCAGTCTTAATGATTTTCCCCTAGAGGAAGTGCCAGTTAGTCCAACTGGTCAGTTTTAATAAAGTCTTGACAGTTTCTATGTTACAGATAGTCCTTTAAGTGTTACTAACAAAGCACAAATGTCAATGTTTTATATAAAACTGACCAGTCTTAATGATTTTTCCCTAGAGGAAGTGCCAGTTAGTCCAACTGGTCAGTTTAAGCAAAGTCTTGACAGTTTCTATGTTACAGATAGTCCTTTAAGTGTTACTAACATAGCACAAATGGCAATGTTTTATACAAAAATGACCAGCCTTAATGATTTTTCCCTAGATGAAGTACCATTTAGTCCAACTGGTCAGTTTAAACAAAGTCTTGACAGTTTCTATGTTACAGATAGTCCTTTAAGTGTTACTAACATAGCACAAATGGCAATGTTTTATTTAAACTGACCAGTGTTAATGATTTTTCCCCTAGAGGAAGTGCCAGTTAGTCCAACTGGTCAGTTTAAATAAGTCTTTACAGTTTCTATGTAACAGTAGTCCTTTATGTGTTACTAGCATAGCACAAATGGCAATGTTTTATTTAAACTGACCAGTCTTGATGGTTTTCCACTAAAGGAAGTGCCAGTTAGTCCAACTGGTCAGTTTAAATAAAGTCTTGACAATTTCTATGTTACAGATAGTCCTTTAAGTGTTACTAACATAGCACAAATAGCAATGTTTTATTTAAACTGACCAGTGTTAATGATTTTTCCCCTAGAGAAAGTGCCAGTTAGTCCAACTGGTCAGTTTAAACAAAGTCTTGACAGTTTCTATGTTACAGATAGTCATTTAGGTGTTACTAACATAGCACAAATGGCAATGTTTTATTAAAACTGACCAGTTCTAATGATTTCCCCCTAGAGGTAGTGCCAGTTAGTCCAACTGGTCAGTTTAAATAAAGTCTTGACAGTTTCATGTTGCAGCTACTCCTTTAAGTGTTGCTAACATAGCACAAATGTCAATGTTTTATATAAAACTGACCAGTCTTAAAGATTTTTCCCTAGAGGAAGTGCCAGTTAGTCCAACTGGTCAGTTTAAGCAAAGTCTTGACAGTTTCTATGTTACAAATAGTCCTTTAAGTGTTACTAACATAGCACAAATGGCAATGTTTTATTTAAACTGACCAGTCTTAATGATTTTCCAGTACCAGTGCCAGTTAGTCCAACTGGTCAGTTTAAAAAAAGTCTTGACAGTTTCTATGTTACAGATAGTCCTTTAAGTGTTACTAACATAGCACAAATGGCAATTCTTTTATTTAAACTTACCAGTCTTAATGATTTTCCAGTACCAGTTAGTCCAACTGGTCAGTTTAAACAAAGTCTTGACAGTTTCTATGGTACAGATAGTCTTTAAGTGTTACTAACAAAGCACAAATGGCAATGTTTTATATAAAACTAACCAGTCTAAATGATTTTCCCCTAGAGGAAGTGTCAGTTAGTCCAACTGGTCAGTTTAATCAAAGTCTTGACAGTTTCTATGTTACAGATAGTCCTTTAAGTGTTACTAACATAGCACAAATGTCAATGTTTTATATAAAACTGACCTGTCTTAATGATTTTCCTCTAGAGGAAGTGCCAGTTAGTCCAACTGGTCAGTTTAAACAAAGTCTTGACAGTTTCTATGTCCTTTAAGTGTTACTAACATAGCACAAATGGCAATGTTTTATATAAAACTGACCAGTCTTAATGATTTTCCCCTAGAGGAAGTGCCAGTTAGTCCAACTGGTCAGTTTAAATAAAGTCTTGACAGTTTCTATGTTGCAGATAGTCCTTTAAGTGTTACTAACAATGCACAAATGGGAAAGCTTTATTTAAACTTACCAGTCTTAATGATTTTCCAGTACCAGTTAGTCCAACTGGTCAGTTTAAACAAAGTCTTGACCGTTTCTATGGTACAGATAGTCGTTTAAGTGTTACTAACATAGCACAAATGTCAATGTTTTATATAAAACTGACCAGTCTTAATGATTTTCCCTTAGAGGAAGTGCCAGTTAGTCCAACTGGTCAGTTTAAGCAAAGTCTTGACAGTTTCTATGTTACAAATAGTCCTTTAAGTGTTACTAACAAAGCAGAAATGGGATAGTTTTATTTAAACTTACCAGTCTTAATGATTTTCCAGTACCAGTTAGTCCAACTGGTCAGTTTAAACAAAGTCTTGACAGTTTCTATGTTACAGATAGTCCTTTAAGTGTTACTAACATAGCACAAATGGCAATGTTTTATATAAAACTAACCAGTCTAAATGATTTTCCCCTAGAGGAAGTGCCAACTGGTCAGTTTACAGAAAGTCTTGACAGTTTCTATGTTACAGATAGTCCTTTAAGTGTTACTAACATAGCACAAATGGCAATTTTTTATTTAAAACTGACCAGTCTTAATGATTTTCCAGTACCAGTTAGTCCAACTGGTCAGTTTAAACAAAGTCTTGACAGTTTATATGTTACAGATAGTCCTTTTAGTGTTACTAACATAGCATCAACAAATGGCAATGTTTTATATAAAACTAACCAGTCTAAATGATTTTCCCATAGAGGAAGTGCCAGTTAGTCCAACTGGTCAGTTTTAAATAAAGTCTTGACAGTTTCTATGTTACAGATAGTCCTTTAAGTGTTACAAGCAGAGCACAAATGGCAATGTTTTATTTAAACTGACCAGTTTTAATGATTTTTCCATTAGAGGAAGTGCCAGTTAGTCCAACTGGTCAGTTTAAACAAAGTCTTGACAGTTTCTATGTTACAGATAGTCCTTTAAGTGTTACTAACATAGCACAAATGGCAATGTTTTATATAAAACTGACCAGTCTTAATGATTTTCCGCTAGAGGAAGTGCCAGTTAGTCCAACTGGTCAGTTTTAACAAAGTCTTGACAACTTCTATGTTACAGATAGTCCTTTAAGTGTTACTAACATAGCACAATTGGCAATGTTTATTTAAACTGACCAGTGTTAATGATGATTTTCGCCTAGAGGATGTGCCAGTTAGTCCAACTGGTCAGTTTAAACAAAGTCTTAACAGTTTCTATGTTACAGATAGTCCTTTAAGTGTTACTAACATAGTACAAATGGCAATGTTTTATATAAAAATGACCAGTCTTAATGATTTTCCCTAGAGGAAGTGCCAGTTAGTCCAACTGGTCAGTTTAAACAAAGTCTTGACAGTTTCTATGTTACAGATAGTCCTTTAAGTGTTACTAACATAGCACAAATGGCAATGTTTTATTTAAACTGACCAGTCTTAATGATTTTCCCCTAGAGGAAGTGCCAACTGGTCAGTTTAAATAAAGTCTTGACAGTTTCTATGTTTTATGTAGTCCTTTAAATGTTACTAACAAAGCACAAATGGCAATGTTTTATATAAAACTGACCAGTCTTAATGATTTTCCCCTAGAGGAAGTGCCAGTTAGTCCAACTGGTCAGTTTAAACAAAGTCTTGACAGTTTCTATGTTACAGATAGTCCTTTAAGTGTTACTAACATAGCACAAATGGCAATGTTTTATTTAAACTGACCAGTCTTAATGATTTTCCCCTAGAGGAAGTGCCAGTTAGTCCAACTGGTCAGTTTAAATAAAGTTTACAGATAGTCCATTTAGTGTTACTAACACAGCAGAAATGGCCCATAGAGGAAGGGCCAGTTAGTCCAACTGGTCAGTTTAAATAAAGTCTTGACAGTTTCTATGTTACAGATAGTCCTTTAAGTGTTACTAACATAGCACAAATGGCAATGTTTTATTTAAACTGACCAGTCTTAATGATTTTCCCCTAGAGGAAGTGCCAACTGGTCAGTTTAAATAAAGTCTTGACAGTTTCTATGTTACAGATAGTCCTTTAAGTGTTACTAACATAGCACAAATGGCAATGTTTTATAAAACTGACCAGTCTTAATGATTTTCCCTAGAGGAAGTGCCAGTTAGTCCAACTGGTCAGTTTAAACAAAGTCTTGACAGTTTCTATGTTACAGATAGTCCTTTAAGTGTTACTAACAAAGCACAAATGGCAATGTTTTATTTAAAACTAACCAGTCTTAATGATTTTCCCTAGATGAAGTACCAGTTAGTCCAACTGGTCAGTTTAAACAAAGTCTTGACAGTTTCTATGTTACAGATAGTCCTTTAAGTGTTACTAACAAAGCACAAATGGCAATGTTTTATTTAAACTGACCAGTCTTAATGATTTTCCCCTAGAGGAAGTGCCAGTTAGTCCAACTGGTCAGTTTAAAAAAAGTCTTGACAGTTTCTATGTTACAGATAGTCCTTTAAGTGTTACTAACATAGCACAAATGGCAATGTTTTATTTAAACTGACCAGTCTTAATGATTTTCCCCTAGAGGAAGTGCCAGTTAGTCCAACTGGTCAGTTTAAGCAAAGTCTTGACAGTTTCTATGTTACAGATAGTCCTTTAAGTGTTACTAGCATATTACAAACGGCAATGTTTTATACAAAAATGACCAGCCTTAATGATTTTTCCCTAGATGAAGTACCAGTTAGTCCAACTGGTCAGTTTAAACAAAGTCTTGACAGTTTCTATGTTACAGATAGTCCTTTAAGTGTTACTAGCATATTACAAACGGCAATGTTTTATACAAAAATGACCAGCCTTAATGATTTTTCCCTAGATGAAGTACCATTTAGTCCAACTGGTCAGTTTAAACAAAGTCTTGACAGTTTCTATGTTACAGATAGTCCTTTAAATGTTACCAACATAGCACAAATGGCAATGGTTTATATAAAACTGACCAGTCTTAATGATTTTCCTCTAGAGGAAGTGCCAGTTAGTCCAACTGGTCAGTTTTAATAAAGTCTTGACAGTTTCTATGTTACAAATAGTCCTTTAAGTGTAACTAACAAAGCACAAATGGGAAAGCTTTATTTAAACTTACCAGTCTTAATGATTTTCCAGTACCAGTTAGTCCAACTGGTCAGTTTAAACAAAGTCTTGACAGTTTCTATGGTACAGATAGTACTTTAAGTGTTACTAACAAAGCACAAATGGCAATGTTTTATATAAAACTAACCAGTCTAAATGATTTTCACCTAGAGGAAGTGCCAGTTAGTCCAACTGGTCAGTTTTAATAAAGTCTTGACAGTTTCTATGTTTAATGTAGTCCTTTAAATGTTACTAACAAAGCACAAATGGCAATGTTTTATATAAAACTAACCAGTCTTAATGATTTTCCCATAGAGGAAGTGCCAGTTAGTCCAACTGGTCAGTTTAAATAAAGTCTTGACAGTTTCTATGTTTAATGTAGTCCTTTAAATGTTACCAACAAAGCTCAAATGGCAATGTTTTATATAAAACTGACCAGTCTTAATGATTTTCCTTTAGAGGAAGTGCCAGTTAGTCCAACTGGTCAGTTTAAACAAAGTCTTGACAGTTTCTATGTTACAGATAGTCCTTTAACTCTTTCCCAGCCAAGTTTTAATACATCCATAAGGCTTATGTGAATTTATATGGGCTTTTTATATTAGACGTTAATATAAAGTACATAGTTTTCTCTATTTTATATAGGCACATAAATGTGCCCATGGCGTGCAAAGAGTTAAGTGTTACTAACAAAGCACAAATGGCAATGTTTTATATAAAACTAACCAGTCTTAATGATTTTCCCCTAGAGGAAGTGCCAGTTAGTCCAACTGGTCAGTTTAAACAAAGTCTTGACAGTTTCTATGTTACAGATAGTCCTTTAAGTGTTACTAACAAAGCACAAATGGCAATGTTTTATATAAAACTACCAGTCTTAATGATTTTCACCTAGAGGAAATGCCAGTTAGTCCAACTGGTCAGTTTAAACAAAGTCTTGACAGTTTCTATGTTACAGATAGTCCTTTAAGTGTTACTAACATAGCACAAATGGCAATGTTTTATATAAAACTGACCAGTCTTAATGATTTTCCCATAGAGGAAGTGCCAGTTAGTCCAACTGGTCAGTTTAAATAAAGTCTTGACAGTTTCTATGTTTAATGTAGTCCTTTAAATGTTACTAACAAAGCACAAATGGCAATGTTTTATATAAAACTAACCAGTCTTAATGATTTTCCCATAGAGGAAGTGCCAGTTAGTCCAACTGGTCAGTTTAAATAAAGTCTTGACAGTTTCTATGTTTCATGTAGTCCTTTAAATGTTACCAACAAAGCACAAATGGCAATGTTTTATATAAAACTGACCAGTCTTAATGATTTTCCTTTAGAGGAAGTGCCAGTTAGTCCAACTGGTCAGTTTTAATAAAGTCTTGACAGTTTCTATGTTACAAATAGTCCTTTAAGTGTTACTAACAAAGCACAAATGGGAAAGCTTTATTTAAACTTACCAGTCTTAATGATTTTCCAGTACCAGTTAGTCCAACTGGTCAGTTTAAACAAAGTCTTGACAGTTTCTATGTTACAGATAGTCCTTTAAGTGTTACTAACAAAGCACAAATGGCAATGTTTTATATAAAACTAACCAGTCTAAATGATTTTCCCCTAGAGGAAGTGCCAGTTAGTCCAACTGGTCAGTTTTAATAAAGTCTTGACAGTTTCTATGTTTAATGCAGTCCTTTAAATGTTACTAACAAAGCACAAATGGCAATGTTTTATATAAAACTGACCAGTCTTAATGATTTTCCCATAGAGGAAGTGCCAGTTAGTCCAACTGGTCAGTTTAAACAAAGTCTTGACAGTTTCTATGTTACAGATAGTCCTTTAAGTGTTACTAACATAGCACAAATGGCAATTTTTTAATATAAAACTGACCAGTCTTAATCATTTTCCCCTAGAGGAGGTGCCAGTTAGTCCAACTGGTCAGTTTAAATAAAGTCTTGACAGTTTCTATGTTGCAGATAGTCCTTTAAGTGTTACTAGCATAGCACAAATGGCAATGTTTTATTTAAACTGACCAGTCTTAATGATTTTTCCCAAGAGGAAGTGCCAGTTAGTACAACTGGTCAGTTTTAATAAAGTCTTGACAGATTCTATGTTTAATGCAGTCCTTTAAATGTTACTAACAAAGCACAAATGGCAATGTTTTATATAAAACTAACCAGTCTTAATGATTTTCCCATAGAGGAAGTGCCAGTTAGTCCAACTGGTCAGTTTAAACAAAGTCTTGACAGTTTCTATGTTACAGATAGTCCTTTAAGTGTTACTAACATAGCACAAATGGCAATGTTTTATATAAAACTGAACAGTCTTAATCATTTTCCCCTAGAGGAGGTGCCAGTTAGTCCAACTGGTCAGTTTAAATAAAGTCTTGACAGTTTCTATGTTGCAGATAGTCCTTTAAGTGTTACTAGCATAGCACAAATGGCAATGTTTTATTTAAACTGACCAGTCTTAATGATTTTTCCCAAGAGGAAGTGCCAGTTAGTCCAACTGGTCAGTTTAAGCAAAGTCTTGACAGTTTCAATGTTACAGATAGTCCTTTAAGTGTTACTAGCATATTACAAACGGCAATGTTTTATACAAAAATGACCAGCCTTAATGATTTTTCCCTAGATGAAGTACCATTTAGTCCAACTGGTCAGTTTAAACAAAGTCTTGACAGTTTCTATGTTACAGATAGTCCTTTAAGTGTTACTAACATAGCACAAATGGCAATGTTTTATTTAAACTGACCAGTGTTAATGATTTTCCCCTAGAGAAAGTGCCAACTGGTCAGTTTAAATAATGTCTTCACAGTTTCTATGTTTAATGTAGTCCTTTAAATGTTACCAACAAAGCACAAATGGCAATGTTTTATATAAAATTGACCAGTCTTAATGATTTTCCTCTAGACGAAGTGCCAGTTAGTCCAACTGGTCAGTTTTAATAAAGTCTTGACAGTTTCTATGTTACAGATAGTCCTTTAAGTGTTGCGAACATAGCACAAATGGCAATGTTTTATTTAAACTGACCAGTCTTAATGATTTTCCCATAGAGGAAGTGCCAACTGGTCAGTTTAAAAAAAGTCTTGACAGTTTCTATGTTTAATGTAGTCCTTTAAATGTTACCAACAAAGCACAAATGGCAATGTTTTATATAAAACTGACCAGTCTTAATGATTTTCCTCTAGAGGAAGTGCCAGTTAGTCCAACTGGTCAGTTTTAATAAAGTCTTGACAGTTTCTATGTTACAAATAGTCCTTTAAGTGTTACTAACAAAGCACAAATGGGAAAACTTTATTTAAACTTACCAGTCTTAATGATTTTCCAGTACCAGTTAGTCCAACTGGTCAGTTTAAACAAAGTCTTGACAGTTTCTATGGTACAGATAGTCCTTTAAGTGTTACTAACAAAGCACAAATGGCAATGTTTTATATAAAACTAACCAGTCTAAATGATTTTCCCCTAGAGGAAGTGCCAGTTAGTCCAACTGGTCAGTTTTAATAAAGTCTTGACAGTTTCTATGTTTAATGCAGTCCTTTAAATGTTACTAACAAAGCACAAATGGCAATGTTTTATATAAAACTAACCAGTCTTAATGATTTTCCCATAGAGGAAGTGCCAGTTAGTCCAACTGGTCAGTTTAAACAAAGTCTTGACAGTTTCTATGTTACAGATAGTCCTTTAAGTGTTACTAACATAGCACAAATGGCAATTTTTTAATATAAAACTGACCAGTCTTAATCATTTTCCCCTAGAGGAGGTGCCAGTTAGTCCAACTGGTCAGTTTAAATAAAGTCTTGCCAGATTCTATGTTGCAGATAGTCCTTTAAGTATTACTAGCATAGCACAAATGGCAATGTTTTATTTAAACTGACCAGTCTTAATGATTTTTCACAAGAGGAAGTGCCAGTTAGTACAACTGGTCAGTTTTAATAAAGTCTTGACAGATTCTATGTTTAATGCAGTCCTTTAAATGTTACTAACAACGCACAAATGGCAATGTTTTATATAAAACTAACCAGTCTTAATGATTTTCCCATAGAGGAAGTGCCAGTTAGTCCAACTGGTCAGTTTAAACAAAGTCTTGACAGTTTCTATGTTACAGATAGTCCTTTAAGTGTTACTAACATAGCACAAATGGCAATTTTTTTATATAAAACTGATCAGTCTTAATCATTTTCCCCTAGAGGAGGTGCCAGTTAGTCCAACTGGTCAGTTTAAATAAAGTCTTGCCAGTTTCTATGTTGCAGATAGTCCTTTAAGTGTTACTAACAATGCACAAATGGCAATGTTTTATTTAAACTGACCAGTCTTAATGATTTTTCCCAAGAGGAAGTGCCAGTTAGTCCAGTTTCTATAGTTACAGATACAGACGATTTCACTTCCCTTTGACTGGTCAGTTTTAAGCCCACAATTACTACACGCACGTGAGCTGAAGCAGTATTAGTGCGTGTGCACGCGCCATTTTTACTATACTGAGCCAGCAGTTCTGTCCTTGTCTACCTCGTATCTAGCACGCTCACTCAATGTGATGGATAGAGATATGTCGCAAGACCCTCCACTAGCAGAGCCCTATCAATTTCATGGAGATTGGCGATTCACTAGTGTGGTAAACTCGGGGCCATTTGTGGACTTGTCCACAAATCAAAGTGGCATCCCCTGGTATCGGCCTCAGCCGCCTCACCACTGGAGCCCTTCACCCCAAATATACCAGGTAGGCTTTAGTACTGCTCCAGAGTTATTAACAGACTGTACTGAGCAAAAAGTATGTAGCGAATAGACTAGATTAGATTTGTATGGACAGAGCTAGCCTACCATAATTTTGTAACTAGCTACTTGTAGACAGAACTCCTTTCTATTTTGAATGAGGGACATGCCTGAGCAGTGTGCTTTAATTGGAGAGCTGCAATAATACCGGGTAGTGTATGGTTGGCTACAGATGCACATTATCTATGATATGCATGACCTGTATGATAAAAGCCTATTCCTAGTTATTAGCATGTCATTGAGTGTCAGTATTTTGTCCATGCAGGGTCCACCTAACCCGGTACCACAACCTAGTCCAGAGCATGAGCCGACTAGGCAATTTAATGCAGAGTATTTGGTCAAGGTCGTTAACCCGGCTAGGAAAGGTGAATACGAAGTTCACAAACTGCGTGTGCTAAGACAATTTTCTACAGTTGAAGAACTAAAAACCAACTTACAGGGATCACTCAAAGATCACGTTTCTGATAGCAAAGGAAAGGAGTTCCACGTTGGCTACATAGAACCCGGGAAACAAGGAGTGCGAGGAAAAACAAGGTGGCTCTTCACTGGAGATCTTCTTGATATGTATTCAGCGTACAGTGGGAAGTCTGAAATTCTGTTGTGGTGTGATGGACGTAAAGTTGAAAAGGAAACCGCTCAACAATCAAAGCATTCAAGCGATGAATGCCCGCCCTCAAAGAGAGGAAGAAAATCTGTTACAGAATCACAGGCTAAAAAACTCAGTGATGTACAGGAAATTTACGAGGCTTTAGAGGAGAAAAACAGAGGAAGTTACTCTGAGGAACAAATGCACATGTGGGCTCACCTCATCCAAATGGGAAAACACAAATCTTATGAACCACCACCCGATAAACCCTTCTTTAGAGGATCTCTAGCTAAGGCGAAAAAGGGAAATGACTCATCTAAATCCCAGCCTATTTCAGCAGTGTCCAAGTCAGCCCCAGAACCCGACAGTGTTTCTATATCCCCAATGCGTCGTGCAAACCTACGGAGTGCATATATGAGCCAAGTTAAGGATTGGTATGCCTTTCTTGAAGCAGGTGCCATAACCAATGCAGAGTATGAAGAACATAAAAACAAAATACTTGGTGATTTAGGTAAACTGAACTAGCATTCCATGCACACACAAAGTGTATTACATTCTGTTGTGTTAGTATCCGCTATGTTCAATCCATCCTTGACAGTCTTTAGTGGTTATACTCTGAAAAGCAGCTCTAATGATAGGGTTAATATCGTCTGCAGCTTGGAGCACCTCATCGTGTTCCCTCAAATAATACTTCACTTTACTAAACGCTTCCTCAATCGGGTTGAGGTCAGGGCTGTATGGTGGCAGGAATAGTAAAAGCACCCCAGCATCAGCAAATGTCTGCTCCACAAAGTCAACATGATGGATAGAGCAGTTGTCCATGATGACAACTGATCTTGGATTTTGTCCATCAAATGGGAGCAGATTTGGAATGAGTGAGCCCCGAATGGAATCAAAGAAAAAGTCAGCATTCATTGTGTCATGTGTAAAGTCCGCTGATACAACTCCATCAGCTGAGATAGCAGCTACAGCGGAAACTCTTCTCCCTCTGGCCAGCAATCTGTGGTATTCAGGTGTTATGCCCTTCAACCCATACCCTGCTTTGCGAATACCACTTTTTTTTATCACAGCCAGTTTCATCAACCCACACAAATTTGTCTATTGAAAAGAAGCATGTTTCTGCCATGAACCTTGCACGTAGATCAGTGCGATCAGTGCGTGTATGCGTGCATGTGTGTATGTGTGAGTAAACAGGGCACATGTACATGAGTAAGATGACGAGTGATGTGTGTGAGAGTAAGACCAGGAGGCACATGTGTGTGCGTGTGTATATGCGTGAAGGACGCATGTGCACTAGTGAGATTAAGAGTGGTGCGCATGAGTGAGATCATAAGTGATGTGTGTGTGAATCAGGGTGTGTACTAGTAAGATCATGAGGTGTGTCTACAAGAGAGTGGGGGAGAAAAAGAGACTCATGAAATATCAACTCTAAAACCTTACATGGTATGTACATGCTGCCCGTCTCTGCGTAGCTGTGTGTGGCTGCTGTCTTGGCCGTCGCCTTCGGACTGGGCTAGAGGTAATGAGGCCAAACAGGTGGGAATCCTCTGGAATGATTCAAGAACTGCATCTCTTTCTACTGTGCTGAAGAGCTAAAAACATCTTTTACACTGGTATGGATCCCCAGTAGACCGTTTCCAGG